>JAGDYQ010000008.1:9377844-9400074 GCA_021962125.1 Bulinus truncatus
TGAGCGACCTATTAAACTGTGTCGAAATCAGTAAGGAATTAACCCTTTCAACAAGAGACGAGGGTATTAAATCGGTCAATAATATAGTTATTAAAGTGTATATATCTCAAGATAATGTACTATTTATGGTGTTCAGTTTGTTATTATTTCTATAAAGTGTCTAATTGTAATGTACAATTTATCTCCCTTTACCGCCTACATCTCAAACAATGTCACAATTATTTTTAAAAAAAATGTTAATTATTACGTCACATTATGTGACTCACACATATCATATCCTTCAAGTAGATAGCTTTAGGTCTGCGACATACCATCCATGGATGATTAAGAGATGATTGAGACGTGATTAAAGACGAGTCCGACGTTAGACTTCCAAACCTCGCCGATCTTTCATTCCCTTGGCGCCCCCCTTAAGCTACGCCCATGTCAGAGGATGTGCTAATTATGGGAGGGGAAAAAACGTATGCACGTACATACAACATGACACACGCATAACATGCATGCAACGCATAGCAACACGTAACAACACATAGCAACACATTACAACACACACACACACACGTTTTGTTGTATAGAGACACGTCTCGCTGAAATTCACATGAGTGTAAAATCCTAGCGCATGTCTTCTTTGTTTTTTGTTTTGTCCTTCCACACATTGAGCTTTTGTGGCCTGTACAATTGTGACGTACTCGTCGGCGAGTGCGCGGAATGTTCCGATCTGTTGATGAAGTGAAATGAGGCATGGGGGGGGGAGGGAAGGGGGGGAAGAGACAGAAGCAAGGAAGAGGAGTAGAGGGGGGGGGAGGGGAGGATAACACGCACCTCAATGAAACCTTTACACCCACCTCCACCGTTTCAAAAAAAATACAACCTTTCACTTCTTATGAATCGAACCCCCCCCCCCCCCTTTCCTTTCCTCTTGTAACCAGACACCTCAGCAGTAACGTTTCCGTAATCCACTTAAAACTGGATACATCTGGCACCAGATTCCTCCACCCCCCCTCCCTTTCAAGCTATAACACCATTAAAAAAAACCACTCCTTTCCTTCCAAACTCCTTTACCTGCACGAGTCTCTTTTTTTTTTTTTGAAATCGCCAATAAAAGTGAAAAAACAAGAAAGATACAAGCGTCGGATACCCAGATAGACGCGTTTCATATTTATGGGGGCCATGTGGGGGTGAAGGGCTGGGAGTTCAACCCATCGCTGCTTGTGAGGATCGTTTTCCCTGGAGGGAGTAAAGGGGGTGGGGGTCTGCATCGGGGACCCTCCTTATGTTTCTTTGAAGCTGTTTCGCTACTCTCGTTTATTTCGATATCGAGTAAACTATGCCCCCCCCCTCCCCGAGGAACCGCGTGTCTGGACATCACAGGTGGAGCAGAGGGGGTGTGGGAGGCTATCTGTTGCTCTCCCTGGACGCGCTAATCTGTTGCCTGGATTCAGCTTAATTGGTCGCAGAGACCAGGCGGGCCGTCTTCATCTGTAGGGTTCTTTTTTTTATACGTTAGTTCACCAGCGGGCGAAATGTCACATAAAGACTTCAAACTGTCACATAAACATCGGCAAGGAAAACTCACGCTGAGAGCGTCGGATGTGACAGTTTGAACCAGACGAAAACGCCAAAAAAAAAAGTCACATACATTAATTGATTTCAACTGTGAAGTAGATTGAAATTAAAAAAAAAATACATAAACAAGATACGGACAGATCACAAGATACGCAACGTTAAAATACAGACATATCACAAGATACACAACGCAAGATACAGACAGATCACAAGATACACAACGTTAAGATACAGACATATCACAAGATACACAACGGCAAGATGCAGACAGATCACAAGATACACATCGGCAAGATACAGACAGATCACAAGATACACATCGGCAAAATACAGACAGATCACAAGATACACATCGGCAAAATGCAGACATAACACAAGATACACAACGGCAAGATACAGACATATAACAAGATACACAACGGCAAGATACAGACCACACATTATATGCTTTACCACACATTATATCAATATACTTGACCACACATTATATCAAAATACTTGACCACACATTATATCAATAAAGTATTGCTTTCTATTGTTATTTAAAACGATTGGTCTGTAAAATATAATAATAAAGGGAAAAGGAATGTTACATTTTCAATTATATTTTTTTATAATAAAAAGTGCACTATTTTCTTAACTCGTTCTCGGTACGATGTATTGTACTATATTACAATGTGTATAACAGTGTCAATAAACCATCTATATATTGTACTATACTACAATGTGTATAACACAGTCAATAAACATCTATATATTGTACTATACTACAATGTGTATAACACAGTCAATAAACCATCTATATATTGTACTATACTACAATGTGTATAACACAGTCAATAAACCATCTATATATTGTACTATACTACAATGTGTATAACACAGTCAATAAACCATCTATTTATTGTACTATACTACAATGTGTATAACACAGTCAATAAACCATCTATATATTGTACTATACTACAATGTGTATAACACAGTTAATAAACCATCTATATATTGTACTATACTACAATGTGTATAACACAGTCAATAAACCATCTATATATTGTACTATACTACAATGTGTATAACACAGTCAATAAACCAACTGATAAACATGTAGTCAATCGCTTAACTGGCAGACACTAACGTCTCTTTTTTCTTTTTTAAAATACGTCATGTTGAACATGTTGAAACATAAAATGAAGATCTGTTTGGAAAAGTATCCTTTGAAATATTATGAATGAATTAAGATGTATCAATGATATGGTGTTGTGTGCGCAAATCATGTTAGATTCAGAGTTTAATAGTCGGTTTTTTTTTGGGTTTTTTTGGTGTTTTTTTTTTTAAGATTCTGTATCCATAATGAGGATTATTTTCTTTGGGATGAACGTATAACATATGAACTTTATTTCATGTTTTATGTGGTCAAGTATATTGATATAATGTGTGGTCAAGTATAATGTATCAAAGTATATAATATAAATAGATATAATCGTTGTGTAGCTTTCATCTGCCCTTTAAAATATTCCGTCAATTCAGAGGCAGGCGTGCATTAGAAAATATCAGGCCTCTTAAAAAAAAAAAAAGAAATTCCAAAGCTTTAAACATTACAGTTCTGTGAAACCACGCTCATAAATAGGTTAGCTCGCATTGTCTGCGTTGTGTACGGCGCTACTCTGACTCCACCATTATACAATTCATTCATGTGACCTATTAATACAAAAAATGAGAAAAAAATTGTGACGTAGTTTGAGATGTGGGCGGTAAAGGGAGATATTGTATATATAGGCATTTTATAAAAATAATAACAAACTGAACACCATAAATATTACATTATCTTGAGATATATATATAGTTAACGACACAGAAACATGGGTTTATACAGAGTCGTCCATTCGAAAGAGTTGATTTCACCATAAGTGAAACTTTCACCGATATAAATAGTTACACATTTGTTACGGAGAGTATCACAAAATAATTGATATTTTGTGATCTCTCCTTCCTGGTCTGGGAGACATACCGTGTTCCACGGGGGATGGACCATAGGGGTTCTCTAGACAGGAAAAAAACCCCATAACTTGCGAGGGTGGTGGTACTGTGGTCAGTGAGGACTATCCGAGACCGCAGTATTCACAGCTGGCGGTGGTGATGGATGTGGGCGGCACACAACACCCTTCCACTCCGTCCCACTCAAGCACACCTGCGCAGCCTGCCGTTTCGGGCTGAGGGTACAGGCACACTACACCCTCCCCTCTGTCCGAGTGGCAGGAAAAACCCCTTTCCTTGCCATTCTGGCCGATCGGCAGTACACACACCCTGCTGGTCTGGCCAGTTTGGGCAAGGATTAAAACCCATTTTTCTGCCATCCCTGCAGACGATAGCGGGCACACTCACCCCGCCGCTCTGTAGGGATGGCAGACGTGCATCAGCGCCGCCAACAATGCTAGTGTGGTAGGCACACTACACCCTACCATGCTGGCAATGGCGGCGTTAAAAAATAAAAAAGGATTTCTCCATGTAGGAAGGTTTATACCCTTTCTGCTTACAACACTATTAACATGATTTTTTCCAGGGCTTCTTAAACTTTTGTAATTCACGACCCCATTTAAGATAGCAAGTTTCTTGACGACACCATACAAATACAAAAGAAAATAAATTAATATTTTACAAGTTAAAAAACATTTTCTGTTAAATTGTATTTTTATCTCTCGCGACCCCATAGTTTAAGAAGCCCTGATCTATACACGTGCCTTGAGTTGATTACCGATGTGGGCTAACAATATTATAGTGCAGGCCGTAAGGCTGGCACACACCTTACCTGACGTAGCTAGAAGTGAAGGGTGCTTTGCTCACCTCGCCACTCTCTTAATTAATGGCAGCACCAAGAACATACCGCCCTTCTGGCGGCTTTGGTAAGGGGGTACCCTGCTTGGCTGGCTAGTTCTGCGAGGTACTCAAATATCAACAGACCTAACCGGCAACCTTGACTGAAATGATAAAAAAAATTATATGTCGCTGGGCGGTGGGGTGGGGACGTATGGTTGTTCACTGCAGCGCTAAGCTATAATCCGAAAGGCCCGTTTTCTAATTTAGAACTTCGGGAACCTCTCGGGTCTGGTCAAAGCCCCGCCCCCCCCCCCAACTAACGTCTCCCCAAGTGCTTCTGTGACCAGCACTTATCGGCCGTGGTGAAAAAGAAAAAGCCACTAAAGTATTATTAACAATAAATTAAGGAAATGTTAGCATGGCGTTTAACTTTATAACTCACTCAGTACAGAACACATATACAATAAATGTTGCCGCCATCTTGTGTGACAGGCACAGAGAGACGCAGACTGAGCAGGATTTCATTTTTTTTTCAATTATGTATATTCTTTCCTTATCTTATGAGTAACAAAAGAGCAACATTGCATTTCTTATGATCAGGCCAGAGTCTGCACCCCCCCATCGGCCTCCCCCAGCGCCAACAACTAAATCGGTCCCCCAACCTCCCAGAACTAACTTCAAAATAACATCTCTTGTGTGTATGAGTTTAATTTTTGAAGAGATCGGTTTATTGCATGGAGTACGGTAATTTGACCCAGTTAAAGGTATCGCTAAACGGTGTGGGTGGCGTAGGTGGACCTGCAGCCAGGTGGGGGAAAGGGGGGGGGGTCCGTTGAAATCATAGCTTTATAATCTTCGTGGCTGGTGGGGATTATCTGCTTGACCTCCTCCCACCCCCCTTCTCCATGAACTTGCGAATCTATGTTTAGTTACAGGTGTCGTAACCATCCCCTCCCCCCCCCCCCAAACCGTCAAAACTTTAAACCGGAAGTCGTATTCTGTTAGCATAATATTTCGATTTTTTTTAGATAAGTCCTCTTCTAATCTCTCTCTCTCTCTCTCTCTCTCTCTCTCTCTCTCTCTCGCATGTGTGAGTGAAGAGCGATCCAGAGGTAGACAGCAGCACCCCCTCAGTCCAACACGTCCCCCCCCCCGGTCAGCGAGCTCCATTATTCAGAGCCGTAGCGCGCCCAGATCAATTATGCCGGCGTGAGCTTGTTTCATAACAAAGTTACAACTCACCCAACCAGAAGAGTTACAATGTATCGATTGCTCGGACATATTGATTTTTCGCTTTTTTTTTTGTTTCGTTAAATTTTTTATTCGTCCGTACCTTTTTTTTTTGTTTTTTTTTTAATCCACGTCTTTTACAATTCATTTATTTATTTTTTTATGCAGATCGGCAGGAAATTAATTGTTTTTTTTTTGTTTGTGTACTCACAATAAAAGGAAAAAACAAATTGTATCAATTAAGTTAATTGAACGGTGCTTGTTGATTCAAAAAGTGTTGATTCGAAAATGGATTCGAAAGTGTCAATTCAAAAGCGTCGATTCGAAAGCGTTGATCCGAAAGCGTTGATTCGAAAGAGTTGATTCGAAAGCGTTGATACGAAAGCGTTTATTCGAAAGAGTTGATTCGAAAGCGTTGATTCGAAAGAGTTGATTCGAAAGCGTTGATTCGTCCGTTTGAAAACCGTTCGAGTTTTACTCGGTCTTGACCTAAATCGTACAATATTGGCGATAAAATATGCATACACACACCTGACCTCAAACAGAAAGATTCATTTAAAAAGAAACATGATTAAAACTAAAATTAGAAAGAGATTCAAATCATTATATTAAAAAAAACCCACCAACACACACACACACACACATATATGCCAACACACACACACAACGACTCAATTAAACTGATTTTGGGGTTCTCCCTAGGGCCATCACTAGACGTAGCGCACGCGTACTACACGGGTCGTGTGTGTGTGTTTGTGTGTGTGTTTTTGTGTGCGCGCGTGCGCGTGAGTGTGTGTGTGTGCGCGCGTGAGTGTGTGAGTGTGTGTGTGTGAGTGTGTGTTATCCATTCTCACCCTCCAGGTAAATTCTGCGTGTGTCACGGTACAGGTTTCTCTGGGTGTTTCTTTTTTTTTTTATATATTTCCTATATACTGTGTGTGTTCCCTTGAATGTTCCCTCTCATGGTTCCTGTACTCGTGTACTGTCTGTCTGTCTGTCTGTCTGTCTATCACGGGCATGGGTGTAACCGATCATCATTGATATAACAACTTTCTATTACATACAATACGTCTATCTGTCTGTCTATCTGTATGTCTGTCTGTTGCTCGGTCTGTCGGTCTGTCTGTTTGTCCATGCATCCTCCAATCTCCCCCTTCTCTGTGTTACGTCCGTCCGTCCGTTCACCCCATCCACCCATCCATGTGTCATGTGTTTTGTCTGCCTGCACACACACGGTACGTCTGTCTGTGTTGTCCTGTCTGACATCAGACGCCATCAGAGTTAACTCACAAAAAAAAAAAAAAGAAAAATTCATTGTTGGTAGGTTGGAGTTGAAGGTTGAAGTTGAAGGTCAGCCGATGGCCCGCTTGAATGACGTCCATGGCAGTGACGTCTTCGGGCCAGTTTGTGTCGTCTCTTTTGGTTTCTTTTTATAATTACATCACATATCAGGGCTACGATGAAGAATTTCAACCCCCCCCCGCACTCCCTCCCCCAACCTTACAGCTACGTAGTGGGGGAGGGGGTGATCTATTAAAATGTCGTCCATTTTCTCTATAACGATCTCCTGTTAAACGACCGAAGTGAGAGAGAGGGGGGAAGTGAGAGAGAGGGGGGAAGTGAGAGAGATAGGAAGAGAGAGATAGAGAGAGGAAGAGAGAGATAGGAAGAGAGAGATAGAGAGAGGAAGAGAGAGATAGGAAGAGAGAGATAGAGAGAGAGAGAGAAAGAGGAAGAGAGAGAGAGAGAGAGAGAGAGAAAGAGAGAGGAAGAGAGATAATAAAACCCTTAGTTCTATGTTTTAATCAACCCAGAATTTAGACCTTACGCCCGGCATGGAAGCATAACTCTCAGGGATGAAAATATTTGTTTTAATCAGGGGAACTTATTCTCCTCCTCAAAGCATGTCATGTACATTTCTTATCTACCACTCGTTTGATTTCTGTAACCCTTGATCGCTCTCCGCCCCCACCCCCCTCCCTTCTCTTTTTCGGTCTCTCTCTCTCTCTCTCTCTTCCCACCAGTGTACCAGAAATCTCTTCTCTCTATCATGGACAGGACGAAAAACTGTATTTTTTGTTTATGTTTTGAAATGATAAAAAAAAAAAGAACCCATGATGTCAGCACATGGACTGGGAGGGTGGTGGGGGGAGTGTAGGACAAAACCCCCCACGGACAAAACCCCCAGCGGACAAAACCCCCTGCTTAGCGGGTGGTTTGTAAATCACATAAATCATGTAAATGAATTAGAATTTAAAACCTGTTTTTGTTGATCATAAATGCTCAATATGAAACATAGCCATAGTTATTATTTTATTTAGCACCCTTTTAAATTATTATTATGTCTTAATTAATTAATTTAAAAAAAAATCACAAAAAAGCTCGAGTTATAATTTAATGTTTCTTGGGCGCCCCAGAACCATACGATCCACGGACCGATGCCGATTCGCGGCCCGGGGACCATTGCCTTCCAGTGTTGCCAAATATTAATCTATTTTAAATGTCAGATTTTTAGAGTAAAAAAAAAGTTACACTTTTTACATCCTACCGGGCAATACAGCAGCCGACTATAACAAACGGCTAATAATGTATAACAAGAATGTGATGTAAAATTTGTAAGCCTTGTTTCAAATTGTGTCTAAAAGCTAAATTTACGAGGAAAAAAGAACCCTTAATGAGATATGGAAATTAAACACTTTAAATCGAGTACGCTCAACAATTCCTCCCAAACTAAACTTACATTCTCTTATAAAGGCTAGCTGGACAAAATATCCTATCATTCTCAAGTCTCCTGTTTGTTGATTCCACTTCAAATCCAATACATAATTAAGAGTTTGGTGAACACAGCAGAATAAAGGTGACTTTGCACTTCTCATGTTACTTCAATTCCTCCACACTGACACTATGTTTCTAAACTGTATTCAACCTAACCCTGAACTCATGAACTACCCACGTCTACGCATCTTCCGGAATTCTACTGTGACACTATTCTTTAATGTCTAAAATTCCCCTACCTGTTAAAGTTAATGGGTTCTGTCTCCCTCTCTTTCCACCCGTCTCATATCGAATTACGTTAAACTGTCCCAACGCTTGCACTTAAGTTTACCTATGCCCTGACCTACTTTCACTTTCTACATTTTATAATAAAGATTGGGGGGGGGATATTACATTCAATAATAAAAGTAATGATTAATTAATAAATAATAATTTTTTAAGTGGGTGTTTTGTCCGCTGGGTGTTTTGTCCGCTGGGTGTTTTGTCCGCTGGGTGTTTTGTCCGCTGGGGGGTTATGTCCGCTGGGGGTTTAGTCCGCTGGGGGTTTTGTCCGTGGGGTTTTTGTCCGTGGGGGTTTTGTCCGCTGGGGGTTTTGTCCGGATACCGGTGGGGGAGGGGGGTTGATGGGACACGACTCCCCTCGGAAATACAAATATATTCAATGAGCTTCACCCCATTTAATAGTTGTCTGATTTGTTTGGTTTCTAAAATTAGATTCGTACGCTTTTCTCTCGCTCTCTCTCTCTCTCCCTCTCACTCTCCCTCTCTCTCTTTATTTCTCTCTCTCTCTCCCTTCCATATTTTCCAACTCAGAACTTTATTTATTTATTTAAACTCTACTGGCTGTGCGCTGTACTGTGTACATAAAGCTATACATCGTACACATCACCAGGCTCTCATAAGCTAGAAAGAGAAAAAACATGTATATCAGATGTAAGGTATTGGCATGTACATGTATATATATATATATATATATATATATATATATATATATATATATATACATACAGAACTATAGTGTTTAAAGCTTTGGAATTTGTTTCTTTTTTTAATTAAGAGGCCTGATATTTTTTTTCAGCATCTGCGGCCTCATCTAATACATGACAGCCACTTCGAGTTCTACATAGATATGCTATTTTTTTTGTATACAGACTTATTGTTTACCTGCTCACTTATGTAACACTGTTTTCAACTCCAACTGCGTGCCTACAAACCGGTCGTCCGGGTACCGGGACTTTGTTTACTTGTGAAGAAAAAATATAACGTTGAGTCCCGTGTTTCAACATTCTGCCTCCACGTTTTACTTTCAATCTTACCTGCACCTGCCTTCGTATCTATGCACACAAATATTTAGATTTAAAAAAAAAATCAATAACAACAACGAAAAACCCGAGTTTGGAAATGGGGGGGGGGGGGGGAGGTGCGGGGTAGACAGGTACGAAGTGAACCGAGCTTGTAGCCAAGCAATAAACCCAGAAAAACCTCTTCAAAACATTCGGTCGATTCCACGAAGAGCTAAACAGTGAGCCAACAAAAAAAAACAATAACAACAGGCACACAACTCGTATTCCCCCCCCAACCACCCCCACCCCATCTCAACCATCCCTTAATAAATTACACATTTCTCCCATCTTAACACTGTGGAATTAACCCCCACTTCCCCATTACATGGTTAGACTGCAGACTTATCGTATCCCCCAATAATCTGACCCCCCCCTCCCCCACCCTCCACCCCGCCTTCTCCAGTCTCACGGTGCACACTTTAAGCGATTTGTGAAAGTTTCTTGGAATCAGGTTTTATGTGTCATGTGTGTGTCTGTGATACCATGTGTCGGTGATGTCATATGTCAGTGGTGTTGCCATATGTCATTGATGATGCCATATGTCGTGTAATACCGTGTGTCGGTCATGTGATTGGTCAAAGACACTCTTTGACCATCGGTGCACACAGATGTGTCGACGTACTTCGTTTCTATCGGGGCGTACGGATCCTCCCTACCGCCACCCAAACACCCCATACAAAAACAAATCACCCCCCCCCCGCATTGTAACAGTAAATCCCCTCATAAGTGATATCAGATCCCAGGCTCATGGCCTCATGTCACAACTAGCCAGTATGTGCGTGCCTGTGTGTGTGTGTATAGTTAACTTACGCTTGCAGTCGGCTATTATTAGGCAGTGCCGCTACTTTGTGCTACTTTTCACCCATTCGTTTCTTTAGTGATACAATGCGCTAAAAAAAAAGAGAAAGCCTCTGTGGAGCGCTGAATTATATATTAAAGTCTTGATGTATAAAATTGTGCTACAATTTTTAGAGCATTTTCGAAAAAAAATGCTCTATTGTCCCCGTTTTGTCTGTCTGTCTGTCTGTCTGTCCGTCATCACCCTAGATCTCAACAACCATAAGTCCTAGACCCATGATGTATATATCATTTTGTAGGTCTTGGCCTGCCATGTGTGCAGCAAACGTTCATTTCGCGATCAGACCTCTTAGGGCCGTAAAAGGGGGCTTATAAAGTACCGTTTTTTACTATATAAGCTATATTAATAAAGGAGCGCCCTATATCTCAGCAACCATAAGTCCTAGACCCATGATGTATATATCATTTTGTAGGTCTTGGCCTGCCATGTGTACATCAAAAGTTCATTTTGCGATAGGACCTCTGAGGGCCGGGCTTCAGGGCTCCTAAAGGGCTTATATATTATATATATGGCCCCATTCTACACCTTGTACGTTCAATAACCCATTAATTTGGTGCGAAATACTGCAGCACGTAATTTCACCAAGATTTATTAAGAAACTCATCAAATGAAATAGTAAGCTTGTGTTCTGAGTTTAATTGAAAGTATCAGAGCTATGCAACAATTGACGGAGTTTTCGGACGATTAAATGACTACAATTTCGAATATTTTCAATTATGAGTCCTATTTCAGTAACCACAAACCAATTGTAATTAGATTTAAGAGAAAATAATTTTTTTTTTCAAATATAAAGAAACGTCTTTATAATATTTTTTTTACAGATATATGCATTACACAATTGAATTTATAAACATTTCCAAAATTTACAAATATTTACTGAAAGCTAACAAACGTACTGATACATAACACGAAAATGCGCTTACACGTCCAGTGTCCAGAATGGAACAGGCTTAATTGCTTGTTTTTTTAAATTTCAGGTGTTTTTAGAAATTTAGTCTAAAATTAAATAAAATGTCTGACAGAACTGTACACTGGGTGACCTTGACATGCTACACACGGCGATTTTGCTTGACCTCTTTGACGTCGTCTGCTGCCATCTGTACTGTTACAGTCTCTTAAAGACAGTGCTCGGGGGGGGGGGGGTGGGGAGACTAAAGGGGGATAGGGGGTGTTCGTGTAAGGTGATTAGCTGATTAGTCTTTTGTTGTCAACACCCGACTCCCGGGGGTGGGGGGTGGCAATTAGATATATTTGTTACGTGATAATGACCCGCACCCATTTACACGCACGCGCGCGCAGACAAAAAAAATCTTGTGACAGCCGAGCCAAACTTTTTTTTTTATTTTAAACTTTTGGCCACTTTGTATTACATTTGGCTTTTCACAGTTGAACCTTTTAAATTTGCCTGGTGGGTGTTGAATTGCTGGCAACAACAGGTTGAGTTTGGCTGAAATAGATACAGTAGGCCTATTATTACTTTTTGTTGTTATTACGGGTTGTGTTTTATTATTTCTGCTGTTGCTCTTGCTGTACCCCCATCTCACATTTTCAACTTCATTGTGATTTCGGTTAGCGTCAATTATAAACGCTGAGAGCACTAAGAAAATACACAAAGTTGAAATGTGAAACTGATGGTTGATTCTAAGTCTTACAGAAATAAATTAAAAATAAAATAAATAAAACCACATAACCATATCATCATAGGAAGAAAGAAAGAAAGACAGATAAACATACATATAGGTAGATACATTTTAAAGATGGATAGATAGACAGACAGTAAAAGAGACATAGTCACACACATACACACACACACACACACACATATATATATATATATATATATATATATATATATACACACACATATCAGGGAAAATTTGAAGTACTGTATTCTCGTGTACAAACCAGATATATTTATATATTGATCTCGTTCCGTTAGAACGAATCGTGAAGTTCCCTTTGCCCAAAACGGGCCATCGGGGCAGATGAAGTGTAGAATTCATCTGTTTCTATAACCTCGGCATATGAAAGGATTGTGTCGCTAGCACAACGCCCAGCCGCCTTTACTTCCACAACTTAATCCAGGAAAGGATATATGTTTACATCTTTACTATAGTCAGGGTACCTGTAGTTTTCTTATGAACATAATCCAAAGAATCCATTTTTTTGTTTTGTCTGTCACACAAGATGTCGTCAACATCTCCATGTACTGTATACATGTTATATATATCTACTGCGTGAGTTGGTCGTCGTACCATATTTCTATTAAATATTGTTTAGTGTTATTATAGTGTTCCCCTTATTTCATCTCCTCCACGGCCGGTGGGTACTGGTCACGGAATCACTGTGAGGGAACTTTCTCCAGACCCGAGAAGATCCCGGAGTTCTAATTAGTGATAGAACCCGGGACATTTGTATAATGGCTGAACGCTGCAGCGAACAACCCACACGTCACCACTAAATGCACTTTTCATTCTGTAGTTATCAAACATGGATTTCTTTTCAGTCATTCCTGCTACCTTACAGGCATGGTGTGTACCCCACCCCAAATGACCAGCCTAGCTGCCATAAAGGCGAGGTTTTCTTAGTCCTGCCATTAGTTAACAGAGTGGCGAGGTGAGCAAAGCACCCTTCACTCCTAGCAACGGCAGGTAAGGTTTGTGCCAGCCTCACGGCCAGCACTATCATAACAATGTAACCACCTAGATCTTCACTGAGAGAAAATTAGACGCGATCTTATGAACATTTTGTATTCAGAAATGGATAAACCACCCTTTCTGTATTAGTTTTCGTTAATATATAGCCGACTTTAAATTTTTTTATATTTATAGATATATATTTCAAGATAATGTAATATTTATGGTGTTCAGTTTGTTATTATTTCTGTAAAATGTCTGTATCTAATCTATAACATACGTAGAAGTAGATACATGTTAAAGATGGATTGATAGACTGACAAAGACACACACACACACACACACACATACATATATTATATAAATATCACAAAACTGTCAAGAGTGCTACCAAAGAGAACAAAACATTTGATCACAATGACGTCATCAAAAACTGTGTAAGGCGAAAGCTGCCTCACAAAGTAAATCTCCTGTATGCAGTACACTTTTTTTTTTAAATTTGTAAGTAAATCTTTCATCTGGGCCTACGGTTTTTTTTATGCTCTCCGTTGTGTCTTTGTGGAACATGGTGGGGGGGGGGGTTGGAGGGTCATGTGAGGGGGAACATTTGATAAGCTCCCTCACCCTCACCTATTCCCACCTGTTTTTTCTTTATAGATAACACGTAATGAAGTAGGGTATTGGTGCTGTGGGGGTGGGGGGGTGTAAGGATCAATGTTATGTTAACTCATGTAAAGTTATCCGCGATTTTTTTTTTTGGCTAATTGACACCAAGAGAGAGAATTGGTGGGCTGGATATGGGAAAGAGTGGATGGGTATGGTGTGTGTGTGTGTGTGTGTGGAGGGGTGTGGAGGGGTGGGGGAGGGGGGTCGAGTCGATAGTCACTGTCGCACCACTGATGGTGTATCTCTCATCTACACGTTATTTTGTGGTGGTGATGGTGATGACGGTGGTGATGGTGGTGATGGTGATGACGGTGGTGATGACGGTGGTGATGGTGATGATGGTGGTGATGGTGATGACGGTGGTGATGGTGATGATGGTGGTGGTGGTGATGGTGATGATGGTGGTGATGGTGGAGATGATGATGACGGTGGTGATGGTGATGATGGTGGTGATGGTGATGATGGTGGTGATGGTGATGATGGTGGTGATGGTGATGATGGTGGTGGTGGTGGTGATGGTGATGATGGTGGTGGTGGTGATGGTGATGATGGTGGTGATGGTGATGATGGTGGTGGTGGTGGTGGTGATGGTGGTGATGGTGGAGATGGTGATGACGGTGGTGATGGTGATGATGGTGGTGGTGGTGGTGGAGATGGTGATGATGGTGGTGATGGTGGAGATGGTGATGACGGTGGTGATGGTGTGGTATGGGATGGTCTCAAATTGTGTACACAATCTTAGTAATTTAATTTGGCGATTTGGGGGGAGGGGAACTCAACACTTCTATTACCCTCTTCACCCACACAGTCCCCCCCCCCCCGTCCAGGCCATTGTAGGTCGTCTGTCTGTCCCTTCTCTCTTCATTAACCATATCCATAATTAGTACGGCTAATAACCGGTACCGTCATGAAACCTTGATTCCACCGCTCTTGTTCTGGTGGTGGGGTCGTGGGAGAGAGAAGAGCAAGGTGTCCTGGGTGTGGGGGGGGGGGGAATTAGCTACCTCCTAGTCCTACCTATCCGTCTCTGTAAACACTATTTTTTTTTGTATTAGTCCTTTACCTGAATGAGTGCACAAACAAAGAAGATAATATGAATTACACATTGTACACTGCATCTTCTGTTTAATGTTCCACGGGAGATAAATAATAATGAAACTAATTAGATAGATAGATCTATCTATCTATCTATCTATCTATCTATCTATCTATCTATCTATCTATCTATCTATCTATCTATCTATCTATCTATCTATCTATCTATCTATCTATCTATCTATCTATCTATCTATCTATCTATCTCTCTGTCTGTCTGTCTGTCTGTCTGTTTATATATATATATATATATATATATATATATATATATATGTGTGTGTGTGTGTGTGTGTTTGTTCTAAAGTGTACCTATCGTACGTGCAACCGTGTGTGTTTGTCATTGTTTATATATAAGTATGTGTGTGTGTATGTGTATGTAGGCTACGTGTGTTTGCGGATCAGCATAAATAACAAATTTATTCTGTATACTTGTAAAAATAAATTCAATTCTTAACATTTTATCAATTCGTCAAGTCAGTGTGACATGCTTTGGTTAACATTATTCAAATAGCTCATCGACACATGTCTGTCTGTCTGTCTGTCATTTTGTCTGAGTCTGTTGTCTGTGTTGAGTGCTGTGGTCCTTTACATGTGAATGGTATACGTAACACTTCCTAAGACAGCATCTTATCACCATGGAAACTAACAAACAAACCTCCCCCCCCACCCCCCTTTGTCGAAACTTCCCTCAACCCCCTTCTCCCCCCTCCCCACGAGACCTCCACGAGAGTGACACCTAGAGAAACAAGACGCACATCGTGAAGACAAATCTAATCTTGTCTGTGTGTGCGAGAAGACTTTAAAAAAGACGCACCTGTATTTATTCTTACTCGAACTATCAATCACTCCCAGAGCAGTTGTCCGGGTGGGTGGCGCGCGGAAGCTTGGTGGTGGGGGGGGGGGTGAGTCCTTGGTTTAGGGTAGCTCACCCTCAGAGACGTGTATTCTTCAGATTCACGGTGTCTCCTGCAGCGAGTTAAACATGAAAAAAAAAAAAACAACAACTATGTTTACATCTTTACTAGTGTGACTTGCAGTGTGAGTGTACGTGTAGTTTTCTTATGAACATAATAGAACAAAATTCCTTTTTTTGTTTTGTCTGTCACACAAGATGTCGTCAACATCTCCATGTACTGTATACATGTTATATATATCTACTGCGTGAGTTGGTCGTCGTACCATATTTCTATTAAATATTGTTTGGCGTTATTATAGTGTCCCCTTATTTCATCTCCTCCACGGCCGGTGGGCATTGGTCACACGGAATCACTTTGAGAGACGTGAGGAAACTTTCTCCAGACCCGAGAAGATCCCTGTGATCAAAGACATAAAACCCGGGGTTCTCGGATATTGTATGAGTGGTGCAGCTCACTACCACACGTCCCCCACATTTTGTTTTTTTACTGCAGTTATCTGAAATGGTTTCACCATTTACGAAGAATTTTTTTTTTTTAATTTATTTATTTATTTTTTTTTTAAACTTTTTTTTTTTTAACCTCGCCATTGCCAGCATGGTAGGGTGTAGTGTGCCTTGCACACTAGCACTGTTGGCGGCACTGATGCACGTCTGCCATGCCTACAGAGCGGCGGGGTGAGTGTACCCGCTATCATCTGCAGGGACGGCAGAAAGTTGGGTTTTAATCCTTGCCCAAAAATTGCCAGACCCAGCCCAGGGTGTGTACTGTTTCGCGATCAGCGCCAAGAATAGCAGAGCGAACGGTTTTTCCTGCCACTCGGACAGAGGGAGGGTGTAGTAGTGCCTGTACCCTCAGCCCGAAATGGCAGGCTGCGCAGGTGTGCTTGAGTGGGACGGAGAGGAAGGGTGTTGTGTGCCGACCACATCCGTCACCTCCGACAGCTGTGAATACTGCGGTCTCGGATAGTCCACATTGACCACAGTACCACCACCTTCTGCCAAATAATGGGTTTTTTTCCTGACTAGAGAACCCCAAATGATCCGTCCCCTGTGGATAACGTCTTGTTAAAAAATGCTTTTTTTTGCCTCTCAGATTGCAGGGCGAGTAGCTCTCACAAAATATTCCTGTTGATACTCTCAAACGTGACATATGCTGTGTAAGTCATAACATTACTCATGTGATAAAATTATACTATACTTTGTATATATATCCTCAAGATAATCGTTATATTTATGGTGTTCAGTTTTGCTATTATTTCATACTAGCATGTACCACTGCAAAACTTTTGCATAGAGTTATATCCCCCTAGACTTGATCGGCAGGCTAGGTTATTTTTTGTTTTGGGCAGATCCGATTTTATTTTTCATGATTGTATTTTAAACTGGAATACTGTTATATTAATTCTTTCCTTTCGATTTTACGCAGCGCCCAAATCGCTATTATTTTATTACTAGCTGTACCCTGCAAATCTTTTGCATAGAGTTATATCCCCTTATGCTTGATGAGTATTATTATATATGATAATGTCAATATCTAATGTACAATTATCTCCCTTTACCGCTAGCCTCAAACTACGTTACAATACGTTTTGATTTTCTATTTTTTTTTTATTATTACGACACATGAATGAATTGTACTAGGGTTGAGTCTGAGTAGCGTCGTACACTATACAGATAATGCAGACTAACCCATTTGTGATGTTTAAAGTTTTGATATTGTATTAGAAAATTAAATTCGTCTTTGTATTTTATTCATTCTTTACTAAGTACAAAATAACGATCAAATTAACTTTACTTTACGAGCCTTGCGTGTAGCGAAGTCCATACAGTCATATCAAAATTATGTTTACTACATGTATCATGCTCAGTAGCAAGAATTGACCAAATTGTTATTCTTGATTAGTTTGAGGCGCGAGAAGATTCTTTTACCAGATGCCACAGTTACGGGTATCGGGTATCGTTAAAAATATTCTGATTTCAACAAAGTAGTGTATCTGTCATTAGTGGACAGATAAACCAAAATCTCTACCGGGGTTTTGGCGGTATTTGGCAGAATATGCCTTAAAGATTTCATTTCATCTGCTAATTATTGCCCACATTGTGGCTGGTCTGTTGATGACGTCAATGCTTGCTCGAGGCTCGTTGTGAACAGTCGTAGCGTGTGAGTTAAACTCTGTTTCATAATAGATCGTTGTTTTGGATGTCTTGATAAACAGAAGAGGTGTCGAAATTCACATAGCTCATTCAGAGAGGTGTCGTAGTTCGGATGGCTCATTCAGAGAGGTGTCGTAGTGCGGATGGCTCATTCAGAAAGGTGTCGTAGTTTGGGTAGGCTCACTCACAGAAAGGTGTCATAGTTCGGGTGGCTCACTCAGAGAGGTGTCGTAGTTCGGATGGCTCACTCCCAGGGTGTTCTCGTAGTTAATTAAAGGCTCAGAACACCTAGCTATGTACTCGTTGCGCCAAACAGACGCCTGTATGAAGCAACATTTCTCTCCACCACCACCACCTCCAACTACCATCATTCCCTCCCTAGCTTGGCGCACAACACCCCCTCCCTTTCTACGCCACTGAGCCCACCTACCTTCACCGACACCACCACGCTGGTCTCATCATTTATTCATCCCGTGTGTGCACGCCCCAGCGACCCCTCTCTTCTCGCTTGACCGCTCACATTTTGTCACCCCCCCCCCCCCAATCCCACCTTCATGCCAGTATTATTTAATTTTTGAATCTGAGCTCATGACGAAGGGTGTGTGTGTGGGGGGGGGTGCGTGGGACTGGATCACAGAGCTGGAGGCTGGGTATCAAAAATTAAAGTCTGTAAGACTGGGGACTAGATAGACAGCTTGCCTGTGTCAAATGTAAGGGGGGAATCCAGACAACTGCATCTTGTAGATCAGACAGGTTAGCCCAAAATGTTTTGTTAAGTTTATGGTATAACTAGATTTACAATGGATCCTTGGACAGTGTGGTGTGGGGGGGTGCTAATTCAGTATCAAATTTGAGAATCACTGGTATCGACATAACTTCATTTAGACATATAACAAGACATACAGGAATGATAGAAATAAACACTATACACACTCCACACACATAACACCGCAATGCTCAGCTAAACAGAGCCAACCTTAAAGAACAAAGGAGAGAAATAAGAACCAGGTTCAAGAGACAGTAATTCAAACTCAACAAAAGACAATGCAGATAAACATTCTAAAATAGTTGGAGGCTTGCTTCACGTGGATTGGTGTGGTGGCTGGGCTGACGCAACCACATTTGTACACTGCACTTACACGTGTAAGTGCATCTACTGCAATCAATACTGCAACAATATCCAGCGCAGAGTGGCATGTGTTACAGATAACAACTTACACGCTTGTAACTTTAACACACACACAATACCATCATCAATAATAAATAGCTAACCCTTTTTTCATGTACAATCTTACGGGACCTTCATTGTGATAGACGTCCAGAGCCGTTCTTCCGTTTTTTATGGGGCCCTTGGCAAAGACACATTAGTGGGGCCCTAAATATGGGGCACTGGGCAAAGATATACTAGTGGGGCCCCTAATTATGGGGTTCTGGGCAAAGATACATTAGTGGGGCCCTGGGAATATGGGGCAGTAGGCAAAGATGCATTATTGGGGCCCCAAATATGGGGCGCTGGGCAATGATACATTAGGGGCCCTAATTATGGGGCACTGGGCAAAGTGCATGGTGGGGCCTAATTATGGGGCACTGGGCAAAGATACAATTAGTGGGGCTAATGTGGGGCACTGGGCAGCAAGAATACATGGCATTGGGGCCCTAAATATGGGGCACTGGGCAACATACATTAGTGGGGCCCTAAATATGGGGCACTGGGCAAAGTTACATTAGTGGGGGCCCTAATTCGAGTTACAAGAATGCGCCCGTGTCAAAGAAACATTTGGAGCACTAGGCAAGTGGATGGAATAAATAATGTACGTTGGGGACAGAGAGACAGAGTTAGAGAGAGACAGACAGAGAGAGAGAGAGAGAGAGAGAGAGAGAGAGAGAGAGAGAGAGAGAGAGAGAGAGAGAGAGAGAGAAAGGAAAAAAAAAGAGAGAAAGATAGAGAGAGAAAAAAAGAGAGAGAGAGAAAAAAGAGAGAGGGAGAAGGAGAGAGCATGATTTTGAAGACATGGAAAAGGAAGGAAATAAAAAGAAAGAAAGAAAGAAAGAAATTAGAGTTTGGCTGAAGGAAATGGATCAGGAAAATGATGAAGAAGCAGGATTGAAAAAAAACAAACGGAATAAAGAGACAGTGATTACAGACGACAATACGAGATAAACGTGATTTTAAATAGAAAGACAAACATAATTGACAAGTCTGACCTTGTTTTGATATCCTCAGAACGAGGCTGAAATCAAACTTTAAAACAACAACAACAACAACAACAAAACTTTGGGACGGGGGATTTATTTACCTCGGCGTTATTGTGGGTCTTTCTGGTGGGGATTGTGGGCTTTACTGGTGGGGATTGTGGGTCTTTCTGGTGGGGATTGTGGGTCTTTCTGGTGGGGATTGTGGGCCTTTCTGGTGGGGATTGTGGGTCTTTCTGGTGGGGATTGTGGGTCTTTCTGGTGGGGATTGTGGGCCTTCCTGGTGGGGATTGTGGGCCTTTCTGGTGGGGATTGTAGCCTTTCTTGTGATAAAAGATTAGCTCACCTGACGTCATGCACTGAGTCTGTGGGAGTAAATGGGGACGGGGGTGGGTTGATTGCAGACATTTGTCTTCATTGCCAGACATGAGAGAAATGTCTCAGGAGGGATCACTTCACCCCTCCTAGCTCCTTTCCTCTTCCCCCCCCACACAGGGACATTCTGCACGATATCTTCTCACCAAATAATGCATTTTTTTTTTATTTTGGAACTTGGGAAGTTTGCGGTGGGTTGGGCGGAAAAAGAGGGTTGGGTTGGAGGGTGTGGTTCATAGAATGGACGGCGGAGACTGAGAAATGAATGGAAGTGGCCGAATGTTAAATATAAACGTTTATTTTTTTTTACATTGATGTAAAGGCGTTGGTCAATAAGATGAAGTGGGCGAATTTATTTTTTTTTGGCGGGGGAGAGGGGAGGGGGGGTTAGAGGTTATGGCATTTAGATGAAAATTTGGAACGTTTTCTTGACTGATGTAATGTGTCGGTCTTCAGTCGATCAGACTATTTTGACAACACGTCACAGGGAGTCTCAAAAAAATGACACGGGCATCACGTGTGGAATCAGTTGGCGGACATTTTCTGATTAGAGTGTTTGGCATTTTTTTTATAATGACATCGGAATCTAGCCCGCTACAGGGTTGTGTGTGAAATATGTACAGTATAGGTTTAGACAGGGTTATGTGTGAAATATGTACACTACATGTTTAGATAGGGCTATGTGTGTAATATGTACACCATATGTTTTTAGACACGGTTACGTGTGAAATACGTACAGTACATGTTTAGACAGGATTATGTGTGAAATATGTACAGTACATGTTTAGATAGGATTATGTGTGAAATATGTACACTTCATGTTTAGATAGGATTATGTTTGAAATACGTACAGTACATGTTTAGACAGGATTATGTGTGAAATATGTACACTACATGTTTAGATAGGATTATGTGTGAAATATGTACACTTCATGTTTAGATAGGATTATGTTTGAAATATGTACACTTCATGTTTAGACAGGGTTGTGTTTGAAATATGTACACGGTACATTTTCGAATCTACCAGGTGGAAATATCTATCTATCTATCTATCTATCTATCTATCTATCTATCTATCTATCTATCTATCTATCTATCTATCTATCTATCTATCTATCTATCTATCTATCTATCTATCTATCTATCTATCTATCTATCTATCTATCTATCTATCTATCTATCTATCTATCTATCCTTCCAACCATTCATCCATCCATCGACCCATCCATCCATTTATCTATCTATCTATCTATCTATCTATCTATCTATCTATCTATCTATCTATCTATCTATCTATCTATCCTATCTATCTATCTATCTATCTATCTATCTATCTATCTATCTATCTATCTATCTATCTATCTATCTATCTATCTATATGTATGTATGTCTGTCTCCGAGTCTGTCCGTCGGTCTATCCACCCATCCATCCACCCATCCATCCATCCATCACCCATTCATCCATCCATCCATCCACCCACCCATCCATCCATCCACCCATCCAAAAAATCCATCCAACCATCCATCCATCCATCTATCCATCCATCCACCCATCCAAAAAAAAAATCCATCCAACGATTCCAACCATCCATCCTCCCACCAATCCAC
>JAGDYQ010000008.1:9400574-9415574 GCA_021962125.1 Bulinus truncatus
AATGTTGCTACTGTCATCTACATACAATTGTTCCTCAAATGTGAGGGGCTTCAGTTTCGTTACGAAAAAAAATGAAAATAGTTATCACCCTAGCCCACACCTATAGCCCACATTTAGGTAGCCAAAGGCAAAGGGGGGGGGGAGGGGCTTGGTTAAAATGGGAAATGTCACAGGGATTCTTTAGCTAAACATCCACGAACAATTTATCGCTTTCGATTCGAGCTGTACGTATTTTTTTAAACATGCAAATATACAATTCTCACATATTATTATGTCTTATTTATATAAAGACATATAAATCTTTATTTTTACTGTTAGCTATTGATTCAATTAATGGCTAATATATAAAAAAAGTGTAAATGTTAATTGAACTAATTGAATTTCATGAACTCGATGCGAGATATTCAATTCACTTCTTTAATGTTAAGCACACAAACAAAGTTGTCGTTGCAAAGTGTGGTGTAACGGGTTCAAACTTGGAGCTCTTCTTCAAATGATTCATGGTTCAAACCCAAAGTCAGTTGATATATATATTTAAAAAAAAAATCATTGTTTTGAAACATATCTTAACATGTCCGAAATTTTTTTTAAATATTACAGTAACATCTTGTGACGTGTGTGTCTTTGTTTGACCAAAAATGTAGTCAAATAATGACTTTTAAAGCCATTTTGAAAATTAAGCTATGTTTTTATTTTTATATAAAACAAAATCCATCTTTGCAATCTTAGTTTGCCATAAATGAGTCATTTTTGAAGGTAATCTATGTTTATGTCTTATAAATAATGAAATGCATCTTGCAAACGTTGTGCAGTGCACAGCTAGTAGTCAATGAACTCTGACTTTGATTCATTTTAGTTAACGTGGAAAGAATAAGCATCGGGCTTGGTCTAAGCTGCCTAATGATTGGGTTATCCCTCTAAAGATCTTTGCGTCTTGTGCAGGGCCGGATTTTACAGACAGGCCGACTAGGCCGTGGCCTAGGGGGCCCGGCGAAAATAGGGCCACCCAAAATGTAGTATACAAAAACTAAAAAAAAACACTTGGTGATATTTTGTTATTTTTTTTTAAATAGGGCCTCAAATTTTTGTTGGCCTAGGGCCCATAAATTGTAAATCCGGCCCTGATCTTGTGGGTCACTTCGTGGGCCACCTTTTGTTTCTTGGGTTTCATGTTAGATCACCGATCAGCGTCGTATCAATGTTCTGTGGAGACTCCCAAGTTGTCCGATTGTCGGGACACTAGTATCATAATGTATCTCGCTCTGTACTTTAAAACCTTGGGATTTTGACTTGGATCTTTGTTGTTTTTTTTTTTATTATTATTTAGGCATAATCTTTAATTATGAAAATAGAAAATTCCGTTGGCAGCCCCCCCCCCTGAAACTGTACGATGAAAGGAGGGAGGGAGAAGAGGGGGGGGGTAAAGCTTTGCACTGCGGTCAGCAAGAATGAGATGACCACCGTCACAGATTCTTATATATATATAGGTCGCAGGCTGACCCCCGTGAACTAGGTAATTCCTTGCAGAGTCTTACAATAACATTACCCGGATATGAAGGAGAAGGGCATTGCCAGGGTTTTGTATCTAGGATGAAGGGGGTGTGGATAGGTGAGTGGATGTGGTGGGGGAGACGGTGGCTGATCTCGGGCTATAATTTAGCCATCAAAACACGCACAGTCGGCAGACTTTTCGACAGACCGGAAGTAATGGTTGGGGGGGGGGAAAGGTCTTAGCCGGACTGTTATTATTTAAGACCAAGCCTCGCGCGGACCGTCCAGTGGAAGTTTTGTTGTTGTGGTTGTCCCCAGCCTTTGATGCTTTGACCACCGACTCTTAATATGAAGGAACTGACGGATGTTTTCTCTCTATCCCCCCGTGTTGGCTACCAGATGTCAGAACAACGAACGTTTGTTTTTAAATGAATATACATTTAGGCAATGAAGAATATTAGAAAAGTCACACATGCATAGTGTTTTCTTTTACAACTGTTTGTGACTTGTGTGGCCCACACGTGATAACTGTTAGATGCCGCCCCTACCCCCCCCCCTTTCCCCCTATGTTCACTTTCTCCCTGACTACATTCACAGAAGCTAACACAAATTCGCGCGCACATATATTTACACATACATGTATACATACATACATACACACAGTATGATTCCAGGTCACAGCCGGTGGTCCAACGGGGTCAACAGACCGAGGGATGCGCTTGACCTTTCCTCCTCGTTCAATGGGCCGTCTGACCTCTGAATGGGCATTTCTTCAGTCATGGTTATATCTTCTTTATTGGATATGTCCTCAGTAATGGATTTAAAAAAAAAAAAATCAATATTGAACATTTCCACAGTATGGGACATTTCCACAGTATGGGACATTTCCTCAGCATTGAACATGTCTTCAATTGTATATCACATTTCTTTAATACTGAGATTATGTGCATAGCCCACAGCCATGTTGAAATCACAATCTCCAATTAATGTTACATACCCATTTTTAAAATGATTGCAGTGCTGAACCTAGGGATTTGGGGGCCCAGGGGCTTGGCTTCTTTGGGGGCCCCTGCATTTTGACATTTGACATCATGACATGAGATGATGTGCTCTATATTTAATGTAAAAAAATTGTGCCCCCCTCAAGCTGGGGCCCGGGGGACTTTTGAATTTGATACCCCCCCTAGTTACGCCTCTGAATGATTGGATGCTAAGAAAACATTATCCGGCATAAGCCGGGACTCGATAGTCTTATGCAGTACCACAATTTCACGTCTGCCATCAATTTGCTACAATGACAGACTGAGAAAGTGTCAATTGTTCACTGCTATCTGGTAGAGAGATGAGCAGCGCTCCATCGGTCCACAAGTCGACCAATCAGCAAAAGACGTTCTTTGTCTGAGTAGTTAATGTAATGGGGGAAAATTTCACCAGATTGATGCATTACTTGTGGCGCCCAGCCCCCCCCCATTCTCGCGCCACCCATCATGTCTTCAGTTGTCTACCCCCCTTGCGGTCGTCCATCATCTGTATTTGGTAGGGTTTGTCATGGCCGTGTGTGTGTGTATGAAACCGGAGAAAAGAGTTGTGCACTGTTAGCTGTGCAAAATGTTGCTGAGCAACAGATGGTTCTGACCCCCGGGGTGGGGGGGGGGAGAGAGGGTGCGAAGAGGGAGTGGCGGTGATGGTGGTGGTGGTGGTGACTGTTACAGGGTGCCAGTCTATCTATGTGTTTGTGTGTCTGTGTGTGTGTGTGTAGTGTTGTCGCGCTGGTGTGTTGCCAGCTGTAGAAGAACTTCACCCGAGTGACATAAGATAACAGAAATAAACATAAATTGTCGTTCTTCTTCTTTTTTTTCTTGTTCTTCTGGTGAAAACAATACCGGGTTGGAATGTGGAAGGAGGTAAAATGAACACAAATACATTTTAAATTTCATCGCCGAAAGTGCATTTTTTTCTCTCCCCTGCGCAACCCACCACCACCACCACCACACGTCTTTCAACTGACATTTTGTTCCCCCCCCCCCCTCGATGGAGGTGGTGGGGAGCGGGGCGCTGTTTGAAGGGAGAATGTTTAGGGAGGCGATGATGTAAAGTTTACAGTCATGATGTTGGGGGAGTTGACAGATGACTGGAGATGGGGAGGTGGTGGGGCGCCTAGTGAGCGCAGGGGCGTGAGACCACATCAATATGTATGTGTATGTCCATGTGTCATAAGTGTGTGTTGCTGTACACACATCTTGTATTGGCATGGTATAAATGGCTTCAAATAAACCAAAAGGGACGTAATCACACAATGGAAGTTGTCTCCCTTTGACCGTTTGTAGACTCCCTTCCCTTCCCATCTCTCTCTCTCTCTCTCTCTCTCCCTCTCCCCTCTCTCTCTCTCTCTCACACACACTGTCACTTTCGATTATCTCTGCCATCGTTCTATGCCTCATTGTAAAAAAAAAAAAACACCAAACAATCAAACCAGCAGTGGAACTCCAGCCACTTCAAACTTACAGCGCGCGCTCTGCCTAGCTGGCAGTTGAAATTAGACTTACGAGACGTACTCATGTTTACTGCCCACGCCACTTAGTCATTGCTTCACCCTACACCGCCCCACCCCCACCCCCTCAACCCAGAATTTTGATTGGAGGGTGGGGGATGGATAGGTTTCTTATTTCTCTAAATTCTGCCTCACGTGTGGTCAACCCCCGAAATTCTGGGTCACTCCCTTTACCAGCTTCTCTTTCCTGTACACACAAACATACACACACACACACATACACACACACACACACTCTCTCTCTCACACACACATCAACTCTGCCCATTGCACTGGCGTTCCCCCCTGTTTCCCTAACTCCTGGCAAGTTAATTGGCAAACGTCAAACACAGAACCTTTTAATTCTCAATCGGGAATTACCCATTCATATATATATTTACACACGGACAAAATTAGAGACTGCGATATATGGTTCGAACAAAAAAATATAATAACTCATGTCATCTATAATTATAAATAATTTCCGTCTCACGTCCTTCTGCCGTAAACCGAAAGTACGAATACAGCTTCCTGTTTGAAATATTAATGACCTCTTCTTTTGCCCGCGTCTCGATTCGATGAATGTTGTGTTTTTAAATTCTCATAACATTAAATAAATCGAGCCGCGTATTTACATTGGCCTCGTCATGATAACCTCAAAGTTGAACTGTGGGTTTACATGTATTATGCAAAGGTTTCCGCAAGGCTCAGCTGGTATACCTTAATGTTTGAGGTTTATTTCAACTTAATAGACACACAAATATAACACACAGCTGTTTACTGAACGTGTTGTTGTTGTGTTTGGCGACACACTCCGAGACTGTACGACCAGATTGTTTTGTCAAATTTTTTTTTCTCCCTTATTTTCTTTCCATTCCGTCATTTTGATTATGTGATTTCTAAAAATTATCAAACGCTGACCGGTCCGTGCGGAGAAAAAGGTTGGGGACCACTGCTCCACACCACTCGACCACCCCCACAATGGCCATAATCCAATCGTTTACAAGCTTTACATCGGTTTCAGATACTTATTTTTAATGATTTTTTCTGTGCCAGACAAGCGACTTATAGCACGATTTAAAACAAATAAAATGTAACGAACCATACTTATTGATACATGTCCTGAATCTATACGGGAAGCTTCAACTAGCCCAAGGTCAAGATTGACCATACCTTTATCGGTCGATTTATCTAGCGGTGTATTACAAAAAGGTAAAACCAACAGCAGTCGAAGACCACTTCTATTCAAACCTCCCATACATTGGCAGACATCACCCCCCCTCCCATGTTGACAGACATTTTGCCGTTTCTGAGGTCAAAACTGGCCATATATAAAAATGCTTAAAAATTATATTTAAAATGGATTTACATACTTATATTTTAAATTTGGGAAGGGGGGGGTGAGTGTCAGCTTGGGTGGGTTAGTCCATCTCTACGCGTCTGCTATATCGCTGCGAGTCATTGCATGCGTCACTTATCCCTTTCCCTACTCTCACACACAAAGCTTAGACTTGAACTCTTTGGTTCTGAAAATTAAAAAACAACAACACAAGGGGGAGTTACCCGCCGCACCATCTGTTCATGTTCTGCTCGGTGACTTCGGAAAAACCCGATTCCTTTTTTTTTTTGGTATTCATTTTATTTAGTTTCATTTGTTTATTTCCATTGGGTAATGCTGTCACGTGGCCATTTCTATTTATGTGGCAAACATTTGAATATTGTTTTCAATAATACAGTAAAGTGGAATTAAAGGAAAGATAAACACAGCAATAAACAAATTTTTTTTATTTTATTATGAATTATGATAATGAACCGCTTTGGATATCAGTTAATACAGTTACAGGGAAAACAAAACATAAAGAAATGCACGCCATGCGCAACGTTTGTCAGCTAAATTTATTGTCGGTTTTATTATATATTTTTTCAACGATTGAACGATTGTGTGTGTGTGTGTGTGTGCTCATTACCATAAACTACGGTTAGTATAATTAGGTTTGTCACGTTCGTTCTGGAAACATGGCGAGTTTGAAAATATTAAAAAAAAAAAGGAAAATAATAATTCAGATAAACAAATTATATTTCACGCCGATTACACCACACAAATGTATTACTGCAAAACTAGAAAAGAGATACAAAAATAATGGATCAGTGCGATTATCTACGGCAAGTGTTGTAAAGAATGTATCTGATGTGTAATGACTTTTGTCATGTTTACACACACACGTCATACCCTGGTTGGTAGGAGAGATTACCCCCACCCCACCCCACCCCTCGTATCTTCGCTCACGCTTTATGTAATTTAATTTGTGTCAGTGGGGCGGAAAAGAGTGTGTGAGGTCTTAGCATGCGCCCCCCCACCCCACCTTTCACGAATAATTTATTTTTACATTATTTACGCGTTTTCTGTTTATTTTTTAAGTCTCTGAATGTGTCTTGAATATTTCTTCTAAGTTCGGCGCTACAATGAACTTTACAAGTTCCAAAAACGTTACAATGAACTTTACAAGTTCCAAAAACGTTACAATGAACTTTACAAGTTCCAAAAACGTTACAATGAACTTTACAAGTTCCAAAAACGTTACAATGAACTTTACAAGTTCCAAAAACGTTGCAATGAACTTTACAAGTGCTGAAAGGGTCACAATAGAGTTTGTTGTTGTTGTTATCTGCCATGCCAGTAATACCGTCGACATTAAAATTAAAATATTTCTACGCTTCACAAAAATTTGTTTGATCGCGATGTAAACCCGCCCCCCCCCTTTTTTTTACGCTTTATTTTTTTCAAAAGCGATCTTTTGAAAATAAAAATTGTTTCTGTTTGTGTTCATAATGGCGGCGATACTCGAAAATTTAGTATCGATACTGCGCACGTCAGAACAATATTATATGTAAACTATCATGGGCATTTACGATACTCTTCGGGATTGTACGATCTAAATAACTGCAGTAATCGCTGCTCTCGTAAAATGTAAGTATCATTGCGATACCCATAACAAATCCCTTGAAGAGTGGGGGAGGTGGGAGGAGCGGGGTGGTGGCTGCGATATAAACCTCTGTTTGACGAACGTTCAGGAGCGACTATAGAATCGAGGCATCCCCCCCCCCGAAGACATACCAGATTTCTCCCGGGGGAGGTGGTTCTGGATACACTATCTAGAAGTTTGTCACTTGCCGCTGCTCGTGTAGAGTCTAGAGGGACAATCATAAACACAATCCGCTCCCCCTCCACCTCCTTCACCCCAGTAACCAGCATTGGCGTCTTCTTTGTGCTGGAAAATAATGCACAGGGAAAAGTCCAACTAACTAAAGACATACAATCTCTGGTTAACTTGGCCCAGTCGGGGAACGTTAGTTGAAAGATATACACCCGCCATTTCCTGACACCGGTTTCTTTAACCTTTACGCTTTAACCTGGTGATGTTGTTGTTGTTCTTCTCAAGATATCCCCCCCCCCCGCCCCCCCCCCCCCACCGCTCTTTTCTTTTGAAACCGATAGCGAAATTGAACCTTTTAACACCCGGGTCTTGTTCGAAAAATTAAAGATGCACAATCTTGGCGAAATATTTCTTTTTAAAAGTATAATGTATTGTTACATCACCATTTAAAACGCCTGTTTGAAAATATCGTTTAAAAAACACCATTTTAAAAACACCATTAAAGACACCATTAAAAAAAAAACACCGTCTTACAAGCACCACCTTTTGGTTGTCGCTGTGTTATTATTATTATTTTTTTAAAATATTGTGTGGCTGAAGTTTCGGTTTGATGTGTTTCCGGTTTTTGTCTTGAAGAATGTCAACGAATGGTTTAATTTACCCCACCCTCATCTCACTTTAAAAAAAATCATATATTTATTTCGTCAAGTCAGGCGTGCATGCCCCTCCACCTTTCCCCACCATCGCCACTCGGGCCACTACAAACCGGGGGGAGGGGGCGGGGGGAGGGGTTACTAAACTTAATTCGAAGACATATTGGTGTGGGACATGCTCGCCCCCCAACCCCTCGTAAAGTCCTCACATGCTTCATGCACGTGTTATTTTTTCTCTCTCTCTCGTGACGAGCCATCACGTAAACACATATTTGAAAATTAATTCATCATGACGTGGGCAGCGTATGTATCTTTTTTTACCGAGTGGGGGGGGGGGGAAACAACATCATTTCTGTTGCACCCTCGAATTAAGTCTCGGCTGGGGGTAAATAGGGTGTAAATTAATAAAACGTGTTGTGTGCCCGCCCCACCCTCCCCTCTATCCACATCAGCTCACTCATGTAAGTCACTGTTCCCCCCCCCTCTCTCCCTTCCATACGCCAGTTTCTCTTGAACGCAGTGTTCACTTCTCTTCACCATTTGTACTCAATCAAGTCCGGGAAGAAACTGAAAGCAGCGAAAAAAGAAAACGAAGGGTATATATATCGCCTTCCTCTTGACTCGTGAGCGGAGTCGTGTGTAGTCGGGGGCTGGGGGGGAGGGGGGAATGTGGGTGGGGGTCGATGTGGAGAGAGGGGTTTTGGTCTGGGTACCAGGCGCCTTTAAAAATGGTATAGCTTGCATTATTTCGAGGGAGGCACGTTGGTAGAGAGAAGAACGTCTCTGCTGCTGTCATGGGTTCCAGCCCTACAGACACTACCTGTTTTTTTTTTTTTTAAGTTTCCCTATACTCCTTTATTACAAATTATACGGTTGATTTCATTATACGTTTAGTGTCCTTTACATCGAACCCAGCCCCCCCCCCACCCAAACACACTCCTTAACAAATGTGTAATATAATTGTGTGATGGGAATCTGATCATTTTTAAAACTTAAACATCGGGACTGCTCAGCCATTCAATGTATGATGTTAGTTGTTTGTTAAAGCTCACTGTCAGTACAAGGTGTGCTCCCAGCCAGAATGCCTTTCTTTAATTATAACAATTTGAAATATATATATATATAACGCTGGAGAGATTTAGTTTGTACCATTCAAACGGAATCTAACATTACAGAGACAGCTGCGCAAGGCCGTACCGGGGAATGCGCGTGTGTAGGTGTGTGTGTGTGTATGAGGGGAGGGGGGTTGCCATGCGCTGTCCGTCCCGGTGCCACTTTATCGATACGCGTGGCAATTGTGAAAAAAGTGATTTAAAAAAAAAACATATATTATATACGTTACCTTTAGATATTTTAAGATAATTTTTTTTGTGAGTGAATGATATGCCTGGGGGAGGGGGCAGTGCCCGGTGCCATTTAGACCAAATGGAACAAGCCCTTGCAACGGATCTCGTGGTGGTGTACTCCCATTTCCATAGGTTACGTCTGTCTTCGACTTCTTTAGTAACAATCACAGATAAAATGAGGTGGGACGTATGTGTGTGGGGGGGGGGAGGGAAAGGGAGTGTGTGTGTGTGTGTGTGGATAAGTCAGTGAACTAATTCACGGCCACTGGTCGACCGTTAAATTGACGCGTCAGTTGTAGACAGTCAAACTAACAGTCTCGTTAGTCTCACAGACTGACAAGGGGGTCATGTCTCTAGTCGCCGCCCCTCCCCCTTCCCCCTCGGGGAGCAGGTGCAGCCACAAACTTACACAGACACACACACACGTACATACACACACACGATGACGTCATTGATATGGCTGATTCTAATTAGGATTACAACCCTCGTCGCGAGATGGTAATTAGGTCTCGAGAGTAAATGTGACTCTCTAACCGAGAGCTTTGAAAAAATGTTTAAAACTTATCGGGTCATCAACAAAAAAAAACCCCACAAAACAAAACAAACCATGTTATTGCGCATGTCACATGAACCGAGTTCGTATTTCTCACCCCAGCGAGAGGTGAGCGCTTGTAAAATGAATTGAGACCAAGTCGAAGCAGGGACATTTTTTTTTATTTTCTATGTATATAATATAATATATATATACCCCCCCCCCGGTAAAAAAATATAAAAAAGCTCCCTGCTGAATCTGTATGGCCCGGGAAGGGAAAGGGGGTGGGGGGGTCCGTTTTGGGGTAAAGGGAGAAAGGGCGGTCAGTGACATCGGCGTGAAATGGGAGCAATTTCTGACATTCACCAGAAAGAATGGTGATGATGATGATGATTGGATAGTTCGTGTGTTTGTGTGTGATTGTGTGTGTGTGTGGGGGGGTGTGGGATAGTTTTGGGGAAGAAGCGTTAACGTGAGGGGAGGGGGGTGTGGGGAGGAGGGCGTTAGAGGGGGGGGGTAGGGGGAGGTAGGGAGAAGTCGAACGGGGCGATAGTTAAGAGGGTACAGTCGTATGTACATTGAGACCCACTGCGATTGGAACATATCTTGAGTGGGAGGGGGGTTGGCGGGCGGGGGAGAGAGGGAGGAAGGGACGGATGGGTGTGGGGCTAAGTGGAATAGAATTTTAAGAAACAAAAACAAAACCAAAAAAAATAATTTCTGCGGGGTTGGGAAAATGAAAGTACGCGACCTGGTGCTGGTGTCTGCGGGACAGTTGATAGGATCGAATGTGAAAACGTGAGGGGGTAGGGGGGTCAGGATTAGTCATACAAGCTGGGTCTGAGAGAGAGGGTGGGGGTGGAGTGGAGAGATCAACTGGTCACTTTCAGGATATTATGGAGGGAAGGGAAGAGGGTGGGTGAAGGGCGTGAATTGGGGAGGGGGTTGGGTGTGTCACTTTTTTGTCAATTTATATCGTAGCACACACACACACACATACACGCACATACACACCCACGCAGCCACACACACACAGATATAAATATTTTGTTTAAGAATCCCATCAGCTTAAGTAAACATTTCTACATTGATGTATTTTTTTTTGGGGGGGAGGGGGGGATTCTTCGCTCTCGGAGTTGAGAAAATTAAACAGGTCACGTGACGCGACTGATCTCCCGCCTTATTTGGCTGGTTGTTTTAATTTCTCTGAGACATTCCAAATCATAATCTTTCTTGTTTTAGAGCAAAAAATTATCAAAATAAATAAAGTTGCGTATGTCTAGGATAGAATAAATTATCTGCAGGATATCTGCGATCAGATACCTTTTTCATGATATATATCTGGGAAAGAATAAATTATCTGGATACATATTAGGTGCACCTTTCCAACTAATCGCGTTTGATCCAAGGAGAGGTTTCTACTGGCTACAGCGGACATCCATTCCCCAGAGGGTAGTCCAGCCACTTTACACCAACATCCATGATGAGAGAAAAAAAAAATACAGAAGACGTCATTTAGAGGTTTCACCGTCTCTCTTTATTTTGGCGCGTTAAAAATCTCGAACCAAATTCTCAAAGAGATTGTTTGCGTCCAAAGATTGGGCCGTGTGTGAAGCTTAAGTTTCGCCTAGTCCAATCGCCTCATTGGCTCTGGCAACATCAAAGATTGTGATGGGACCGAATGTTTACGGTCAGCCATCTGCGCCGGACTGTCCAAATGTGGTCAGCGTAAAGGACTGATTCCATACAGTCAATGTGTGTGTGTGTGTGCGTGTGCGCCCGCGCGTGTGAGTGTGTGGTCGGTTGATAATTAGAGATGATAAGAATATGCCGTTTGCAGTGGTGGAATGCAAGGGGGTGGTGCGTGTGTGGAAGTGTGGGCGTATGGGGGTGGGGGCTATTCAGATGGCTACAAAGATCTTTTGTTGAAGTTTTTATAAAACGTCTCCAGCTGAGCGAATACATTAATAATTTACGAAAGATGCAAGATGAAATGCGATATGAGACGAAATACCATATAAGACGAAATGCCATTCTAGACGAAATACCATGAAAGACGAAATGCCATTCCAGACGAAAGTGAACTAAACCCAGTATTAAAAATGAAACACGGAACGTTCTATTAAGCATCGGTGGTCAGAGAGTATCGACTGAATGACTGGACTAACAAGAATCGATTATTAAGGCCACTCGATTCTGCTACCGTACAGCCACCCACCCCCCCCCACCCCCCACCTACGCAATTTCTCTTCATTGCCTGCACTGTTCTTACTTTTGGAAAGAAAAAAAATACTGGGTTGGGGGGTGGGGAGGAGGAGGGGGAGAAAAATAATTTTTGGTTGTTATTTATCTCCCCTGGAGATTTGAGTAAATTAGTTCTCTCCCCTTTTATTACCGGCCATTTTGAATTCCTGGTCGATCGTTCCTCCCCCCCCTCTCCCCCCCCCCCTTTTTCATCCTCATATATTTTGATTTCATTTTACCCTTCCCGATATTTTTACAAGAAGTGACTCACTTGAATTAAAAATAAAAAAAATTGGTCATTTCTTGCTCGCCTTCAGAACACTCAGACGTCTCATATCATCTTACAGTGCGTGGGTGTGCGTGCGTGCGTTCGTGCGTGTGTATGCTGACAGCTTTCAAAACCAGTCGTTGTTGGGGTGGTAGGGGGAGAGCCCCCCACCCGGGGGCCCATCAGAGTGAATAGGTGCTGCCCCCCCCCCCCACAACCTTTTGTTTTTCGCGGCTGCACCCCAGATGGTGCGAAAGTATGTCCGCGGGTTTAACCCTGACACGTAAGTTCGCGAATGAGTGTACATGTTTTGTCTTTTATCACGGGCAGTAGTTTCCCTTGTCTAATGTGATACTTGGTCACGTGATCTGGCGATGAGTCACGCAGCGAACTGGCGACCACTTCTTCAAAACTCTTTGACTATCTTGAACGAAAATTATACATTTCGCTGCGTAACCTTTCCCCGTACCGCGGGTTAAGACAAATCTGCCCAATACTATCTGATGATTTGCATTTTGCTGAAAATGCATAAATCCCTCCACTCTCACCCCTTCCTCTCTCTCTCATCATCAAAAACAAGCAATATAAGCGACGAGTGTAGGACAAAACCCCCAGCGGACAAAACCCCCATGGACAAAACCCCCACGGACAAAACCCCCAGCGGACAAAACCCCCAACATATTAAGATTGAATATGAGTCAATATTATTAATAATTTTACATATACGAAGTTGACCTTGGGCTAAGGGAAATGTTTTTCGATATAACAGATATCATGTCTGTCAACACAGTCTATCATTAGGCATGTTTCTATGCTGTTTTACCTAAATAAAGGATTGGCTTTCGACCACTGTGGTTCTTATTCTTTGTTTTACCGTCTGCTATACAATGTGTGTCTGGCGCGAGAATTAAAAGATAGAATTAAGACACGGTCACTATTGGCCTTGGTCTAAAACCTTTAAAATTTATTTTTTTTATCTTGTAAGATAAGCTGTCTGTTGATGTAAAGTTAACAAGAGAATGACTTAGGACCACTATGGCTCGACGGTTTAATGCAGCTAATTGGGGTACTTTGAAAAAAAAATCCCTTAAAAATACGTATTTTTATATATATTTTCATCCAGGTGTTATATATTACATTTTAAAATAAAAATGAGGGCCAAATAATAGGTTTTATAATAAAAATAGGGGAGAGGTCCAGTGGGGGTTTGGTCCGCTGGGGTTTTTGTCCGGATACCATAAGCGACCTATTAAACTGTGTCGAAATCAGAAGGGATTTAACCCTTTCTAAGAGTGACGTAGAGCTCGCAACGCTTATTAATGAAGTTATTAAAGTGTATATATCTCAAGATAATGAGCTATTTATGGTGTTCAGTTTGTTATTATTTCTATAAAATGTCTAATTCTAATGTGCAATTTACCTCCCTTTATAGCCTACATCTCAAACAATGCCACAATTACTTTTTAAAAAAAATGTTAATTATTACGTCACAGTATGTGACTCACATATCATATCCTCCAAGTAGTTAGCTTTAGGTCTTCGACATACCATCCATGGATGATTAAGAGATGATTGAGACGTGATTAAAGACGAGTCCGGCGTCAGACTTCCAAACCTCGTCTCTCGTTATCGCCCATCTTTCATTCCCTTGGCGCCCCCCCCCCCCTTTAAGCTACGACCATGTCAGAGGATGTGCTAATTATGGGAGGGGAAAAAAACGTATGCACGTACATACAACGTGACACACGCATAACATGCATGCAACGCATAGCAACACGTAACAACACATAGCAACACATAACAACACACACACACACACACACACGTTTTGTTGTATAGAGACACGCCTCGCTGAAATCCACATGAGTGTAAAACCCTCGCGCATGTCTTCTTTGTTTGTTTTTTGGTTTGTCCTTCCACACATTGAGCTTTTGTGGCCTGTACAATTGTGACGGACTCGTCGGCGAGTGCGCGGAATGTTCCGATCTGTTGATGAAGTGAAATGAGGCATGGGGGGGGGGGGGAGGGGGGGAGGAAGAGACAGAAGCAAGGAAGAGGAGGAGAGGGGGGAAGGGAAGGATAACACGTAACACGCACCTCAATGAAACCTTTACACCCACCGCCAATATTTCAAAAAAAAAAAAAATACAACCTTTCACTTCTTATGAATCGAACCCCCCTCCCCCCCCTCTTCCTTTCCTCTTGTAACCAGACACCTCAGCAGTAACGTTTCCGTAATCCACTTAAAACTGGATACATCTGGCATCAGATTCCTCCCTCCCCCCACCTCCCTTTCAAGCTATAACACCATAAAAAAAACTCCTTTTCCTTCCAAACTCCTTTACCTGCACGAGTCTGTCTTTTTTTTTTTTGAAATCGCCAATAAAAGTGAAAAAAACAAGACAGATACAAGCGTCGGATACCCAGATAGACGCGTTTCATATTTATGGGGGCCATGTGAGGGTGAAGGTTTGGGAGTTCAACCCATCGCTGCTCGTGAGGATCGTTTTCCCTGGAGGGAGTAAGGGGTGGGGGTCTGCATCGGGGGACCCTCCTTATGTTTCTTTGAAGCTGTTTCGCTACTCTCGTTTATTTGGATATCAGTAAACTATGCCCCTCCCCGGGCCTGGCACTGGTCCGAGGAACCGCGTGTCTGGACATCGCAGGTGGAGCAGAGGGGGTGTGGAGGCTATCTGTTGCTCTCCCTGGACGCGCTAATCTGTTGCCTGGATTCAGCTTAATTGGTCGCAGAGATCAGCAGGCCGTCTTCATCTGTTGGGT
>JAGDYQ010000008.1:9420574-9448074 GCA_021962125.1 Bulinus truncatus
GAAAGAGAGAGAGGGGGGGAGAGAGAGAGGGAGAGAGGTGGGGGAAGTGAGAGAGAGGGGAAGTGAGAGAGATAGGAAGAGAGAGAGAGAGGATGAGAGAGATAGGAAGAGAGAGATAGAGAGAGGAAGAGAGAGAGAGAAAGAGAGAGGAAGAGAGAGATAATAAAACCCTTAGTTCTATGTTTTAATCAACCCAGAATTTAGACTTTACGCCTGGCAGGGAAGCATAACTCTCAGGGATGAAAATATTTGTTTTAATCAGGGGAACTTATTCTCCTTCTCCTCAAAACATGTCATGTACATTTCTTATCTACCCCTCGTTTGATTTCTGTAACCCTTGATCGCTCTCCGCCCCCAGCCCCCTCCCTTCTCTTTTTCGGTCTCTCTCTCTCTCTTCCCACCAGTGTACTAGAAATCTCTTCTCTCTATCATGGACTATTTTTTGTTTATGTTTTGAAATGATAAAAAAAAAGAACCCATGATGTTAGCACATGGACTGGGGGTGGGTGGGGGGTGGTGGGGCGCTTGGGGGGTTGAGGGGGAGGTTGATGGGACACGACTCCCCTCGGAAATACAAATATATACAATGAGCTTCACCCCATTTAATAGTTGTCTGATTTGTTTGGTTTCTAAAATTAGATGCGCACCCTTATTTTCCAACTCAGAACTTGAATTTATTTATTTATTTAAACTCTACTGGCTGTGCTGCTGTACTGTGTACATAAAGCTATACACAGTACACATCAACAGGTTCTCATACGCTAGAAAGGGGAAAAAAAACATGTGTATCAGATGTAAGGTATTGGCATGTACATGTTACATATATATATATATATATATATATATATATATATATATATATATATATATATATATATATATATATATATATATATATATATATGTAACAATAGCTTTAGATAGGTCTATACAATTTTAGAACCACTGTCCAAACTCATGGGTCCATGATACAGTCATATGTTTTGATAACTAGAATTCCAGCGGTTGATCTTTGTTTAGGGTAAAGTTGGTTGTCATCACAGGTCTATGACCCCAAAGGTAGGTGACGATAGATGTAATTAGGCAGACAAAGGAATACTAGACCAGAGTGAGTTTTTAGCCGCACCAATCGCTAGGCTGGAATAAGAGTCATTAATATGTAGATGAGTTAGAAAGGATGTTAGGTAGCCAATCAAAAGTTCTGGGCGTTTGGGGCACGTGATAATTCACCAACACATAAAAAGAGATGTAGCTGAAATTTCGACAGACCTACGAGAGACATCGACAGACTGACAGTTCGACAGACTGACGATAGAGACATCAGGACACCAGTTGTAGAGATAGTTAGAGGAGAAGTTAGTGGAGAAATAGTAGAGGCACAAGCTATCAAGTTATTGCGTTTTACAGTACACAGTCAAAGTCTATTTTATTGAAGCATCTCTGAATAATTCTTTCGGGAACTCAAGATACTAAGTGTCAAAGTATTGCCAGATAACTCCTTTCGGGGAACCTGGAATACTACGTGTTATATTGTGTACGAAGCATTTTTGTGAATACTGCTGCAACAAGTTCAGATTACATATGTTTTCTTATTATCTAATAAATATAATTGAATCGTGGAACTTTGCCTCATTGATTGGTGTGTTGTTTGAGAGTGCATTGAGACTGAACGCTACTTAAGTTTACAAACCAGTTATAATATCGGCAGCTACATAAAACCAGTATAGTTATCTGAAGCAGCAGTGAGGAACACACAGTGTTACCTTGAAGAAGCATTACATCAACAAGTACATAACATTATATAACAAAAATATAGTGTTACAATATATATATACATACAGAACTATAATGTTTAAAGCTTTGGAATTTGTTTCTTTTTTTTAAATAAGAGGCCTGATATTTTTTTCAGCCTCTGCGGCCTCAACTAATACATGACAGCCTCTGGATTGTTCATGTCATTTGGAGCCACTTCGAGTTCTACATAGATATGCTATTTTTTTTTTGTTTACAGACTTATTGTTTACCTGCTCACTTATGTATCACTGTTTTCAACTCCAACTGCGTGCCTACAAACCGGTCGTCCGGGTACCGGGACTTTGTTTACTGGTCAAGAACAAATATAACGTTGAGTCCCGTGTTTCAACATTCTGCCTCCATGTTTTACTTTCAATCTTACCTGCACCTGCCTTCATATCTATGCACACACACAAATATTTAGATTTAAAAAAAATCAACAACAACAACAACGAAAAACCCGAGTTATTTAACATTTGAAACAAATTTGGAAATGGGGGGGGGGGGGGGTGTGCGGGGTAGACAGGTACGAAGTGAACCAAGCTTGTAGCCAAGCAATAAACCCAGAAAAACCTCTTCAAAATATTTGCTCGATTCCAGGAAGAGCTAAACAGTGTGCCAAAAAAACAAAACAATAACAACAGGCACATAACTCGTATTCCCCCATCCCCCCACCACCCCCACCCCATTTCAACCATCACTTAATAAATTACACATTTCTCTCATCTTAACACTGTGGAATTCACCCCCCCCCCCCACTCCCCCATTACATCGTTAGACTGCAGACTTACCTCATCCACAATAATCTGACCCCCCCCCCCCACCACCACCCCGCCTTCTCCAGTTTCACCGTGCACACTTTAAGCAATTTGTGAAAGTTTCTTGGAATCGGGTTTTATGTGCCATGTGTGTGTCTGTGATACCATGTGTCGGTGATGTCATATGTCAATGGTGTTGCCATATGTCATTGGATGATGCCATATGTCGTGTGATACCGTGTGTCGGCCATGTGATTGGTCAAAGACAGTCTTTGACCATCGGTGCACGCAGATGTGTCGACGTACTTCGTTTCTATCGGGGCGTACGGATTCTCCCTACCGCCACCAAAACACCCCATACAAAAACAAATCCCCCCCCCCGCATTGTAACAGTAAATCCCTCATAAGTGATATCAGATCCCAGGCTCGCGGCCTCATGTCACAACTAGCCAGTATGTGCGTGCCTGTGTGTGTGTGTATAGTTAACTTACGCTTGCACTCGACTATTATTAGGCAGTGCCGCTACTTTGTGCTACTTTTCACCCATTCGTTTCTTTAGTGATACAATGCGCTAAAAAAAAAAGGAAGTCTCTTGGGAGCGCTGAATTATATATATTTAAGTCTTGATGTACGAAATTGTGCTACAATTTTTTTTTTTTAAATTTCAGGTTTTTTGGTAATTTAGTCTAAAATTAAATAAAATGTCTGACAGAACTGTAAGCAGGGTGACCTTGACGTGCTACACACGGCGATTTTGCTTGACCTCTTTGACGTCGTCTGCTGCCATCTGTACTGTTACAGTCTCTTAAAGACAGTGGGGGCGGGGTGGGGGGAGACTAAAGGGGGATAGGGGGTGTTCGTGTAGGGTGGTCAACTGATTAGTCTTTTGTTGTCAACACCCGACTCCCGGGGGTGGGGGTAGCAATTAGATATATTTGTTACGTGATAATGACGCGCACCCACATACACGTACGCGCGCACACACAAAAAAAAATCTTGTAACAGCCGAGCCAAACTTTTTATTTTTATTTTAAACTTTTGGCCACTTTGTATTACATTTGGCTTTTCACAGTTGAACCTTTTCAATTTGCCTGGTGAGTGTTGAGTTGCTGGCAACAACAGGTTGAGTTTGGCTGAAATAGATACAGTAGGCCTATTATTGCTTTTTGTTGTTATTACGGGTTGTGTTTTATTATTCCTGCTGTTGCTGTTGTACCCCATCCCACATTTTCAACTTCATTGTGATTTCGGTTAGCGTCAATTATAAACGCTGAGAGCACTAAGAAAATACACAAAGTTGAAATGTGAACTGATGAACTGTGAACTCTATAAGTCTTACAGAAATAAATAAAAAAAAAACCACCTAACCATATCAGCATAGGAAGAAAGAAAGAATAAAGGAAGAAAGAAAGAAAGAAAAAAGGAAGAAAGAAAGAGAAAGAAAGAAAGACAGGCAAACATACATATAGGTAGATACATTTTAAAGATGGATAGATAGACAGACAGTAAAAGAGACATAGCCACACACACACACACACACACACACATATATATATATATATATATATATATATATATATATATATATATATATATACAGACATATCACAAACCTGCCTAGAGTGCTGTTAAAGAGAAACCTGTTTGATCACAATGACGTCATCAAAAACTGTGTAAGAGGAAAGCTCCTTCGTGAATCAGTCTCCTGGATACTGAACGCATTTTTTTTGTTTGTTTATATTTGTAAATCTTTTAGTGGGACCTTCGTTTTTTTGTGCTCTCCGGTGTGTTCTTGTGGACTACTTCTGGGAGGGTGGAGGGAGCGGTTACTTGAGGGAAAATTTGAAGTACTGTATTCTCGTGTACATTGTGTACAAACAAGATATATTTATTTATTGATCTCGTTCCGTTAGAACGAATCGTGAAGTTCCCTTTGCCCAAAACGGGCCATCGGGGCAGATGAAGTGTAGAATTCATCTGTTTCTATAACCTCGGCATATGAAAGGATTGTGTCGCTAGCACAACGCCCATCCGCCTTTACTTCCCCAACTTAAGCCAGGAAAGGGTATATGTTTACATCTTTACTATAGTCAGGGTACGTGTAGTTTTCTTATGAACATAATACAAAGAATCCATTTTTTTCGTTTTGGGCTCTCGGATAATGGCTGAGTGGTGCAGCGAACAACCACACGTCCCCACTAAATGAACTTTCTGTTTCTGTAGTTATCAAACATGGATTTCTTTTCAGTCATTCATGCTACCTTACAGGCACCCCAAATGACCAGCCTAGCTGTCATAAAGGCGAGGTTTTCTTTGTCCCGCCATTAGTTAACAGAGTGGCGAGGTGAGCAAGCACCCTTCACTCCTAGCAACGGCAGGTAAGGTTTGCGCCAGCCTCACGGCCAGCATTATTATAACAATGTAACCACCTAGATCTTCACTGAGAGAAAATTAGACGCGATCTTATGAACATTTTGTATTCAGAAATGGATAAACCACTCTTTGTGTATTAGTTTTCGTTAATACATGGCCGACTTTAAATTTATTTATATTTATAGATATATATTTCAAGATAATGTAATATTTATGCTGTTCAGTTTGTTATTATTTCTGTAAAATGTCTGTATCTAATCTATAACATACGTAGAAGTAGATACATGTTAAAGATGGATTGATAGACTGACAAAGACACACACACACACACACACATACATATATTATATATTTATCACAAAACTGTCAAGAGTGCTACCAAAGAGAACAAAACATTTGATCACAATGACGTCATCAAAAACTGTGTAAGGCGAAAGCTGCCTCACAAAGTAAATCTGTATGCAGTACACTTTTTTTTTTTTAATTTGTAAGTAAATCTTTCATCTGGGCCTACGGTTTTTTTTTATGCTCTCCGTTGTGTCTTTGTGGAACAAGGTGGGGGGAGGGGGTTGGAGGGTCATGTGAGGGGGAACATTTGATAAGCTCCCCCACCCTCACCTATTCCCACCTGTTTTTCTTTATAGATAACACGTAATGAAGTCGGGTGATGGTGCTGTGGGGGTGGGGGGGTGAGGATCAATGTTATGTTAACTCCTGTAAAGTTATCCGCGAGAATTGGTGGGCTGGATAAGGGAAAGGGTGGATGGGTAGAGTGGGGGTGGGGTGGGAGGGGATGGGTGGAGGGGGGGGTCGATGGTCACTGTCGCACCACTGATGGTGAATCTCTCATCTTCACGTTATTTTGTGGTGATAATGGTGATGGTGGTGGTGGTGGTGGTGGTGGAGGAGGTGGTTGTGATGGTGGTGATGGTGTGGTATGGGACGGTCTCAAAATGTGTAAACAATCTTAGTAATTTAATTTAGCGATTAGGGGGTGGGGGGGAACTCAACACTTCTATTACCCTCTTCACCCACACAGTCCCCCCACCCCCCTACCCCCAGACCATTGTAGGTCGTCTGTCTGTCCCTTTCCCCCTTCATTAACCATATCCATAATTTGTACCGCTAATAACCGGTACATAATGTGATACCGTCATGAAACCTTGATTCCACCGCTCCTGTTCTGGTGATGGGTTCGTGGGAGAAGGAAGAGCAAGGGTGTCCTGGTGGGGTAGGGGGGGAGGGGGGAATTAGCTACCTCCTAGTCCTACCTATCCGTTTCTGTAAAAGCTTTTTTTTTTTTATTAGTCCTTAACCAAACTTTACCTGAATGAATGCACAAACAAAGAAGATAATATGAATTACACGTTGTACAATGCATCTGACTGTTTAATGTTCCAGGGGAAGATAAATAATGATGAAACTAATTAGCATCTATCTATCTATCTATCTATCTATCTATCTATCTATCTATCTATCTATCTATCTATCTATCTATCTATCTATCTATCTATCTATCTATCTATCTATCTATCTATCTATCTATCTATCTATCTATCTATCTATCTATCTATCTATCTATCTGTCTATCTGTCTATCTGTCTGTCTGTCTGTCTGTCTGTCTGTCTGTCTGCCTGTCTGTCTGTCTGTCTGTCTGTCTGTCTATATATATATATATATATATATATATATATATATATATATATATATATATATATATGTGTGTGTGTTTGTTCTAAAGTGTACCTATCGTACGCGCAACCGTGTGTGTTTGCCATTGTCATTGTTTATATACAAGTATGTGTGTGATTGTGTGTGTATGTAGGCTACGTGTATTTGCGGATCAGCATAAATAACAAATTTATTCTATATACTTGTAACAATAAAAATCATCTCTTAACATTTTATCAATTCGTCCAGTCCGTGTGACACGCATTGGTTAACATTCTTCAAATCGCTTATCGACACCTGTCTGTCTGTCTGTCTGTCATTTTGTCTGAGTCTGTTGTCTGTGTTGGGTGCTGTGGTCCGTTACAGGTGAATGGTATACGTAACACTTCTTAAGACAGCATCTTATCACCATGGAAACTAACAAACAAAGCTCCCCCACCCCCCTTTTGTGGAAAACTTCCCTCAATCCCGTCCCCCCCCCCGACACCCAGAGAAACAAGACGCACCTGTATTTCTCCTTACTCGAACTATCAATCACTCCCAGAGCAGTTGTTCGGGTGGGTGGCGCGCGGAAGCTTGGTGGTGGGGGGGGGGTGAGTCCTTGGTTTAGGGTAGCTCACCCTCAGAGACGTGTATTCCTCAGATTCACGGCGTCTCCTGCAGCGAGTTAAACATAAAAAAAAAACAACAACTGTGTTTACATCTGTACTAGTGTGACTTACAGTGTGAGTGCACGTGTAGTTTTCTTATGAACATAATAGAACAAAATCCATTTTTTGTTTTGTCTGTCCCACAAGATGGCGTCAACATCTCCATGTACTGTATACGTGTTATATCTATCTACTGCGTGAGTTGGTCGTCGTACCATATTTTTATCAAATATTGTTTGGCGTTAATATAGTGTCCCCTTATTTCATCTCCACGGCCGGTGGGCATTGGTCACACGGAATCACTTTGTGAGACGTGAGGGAACTTTCTCCAGACCCGAGAAGATCCCTGAGATCAAAGACATAAAACCCGGGGTTCTCGGATAATGGATGAGTGGTGCAGCTCACAACCACACGTCCCCCACATTTTGTTTTTTTAACTGCAGTTATCTGAAATGGTTTCACCATTTACGAGAAATGCTGTAGGTTTTTTTTTTGCATAAAAGTTTTTTTTTTTTTTTTTTTAAATTTTTTTTTTTTTAATTTTTTTTTTTTAACGCCGCCATTGCCAGCATGGTAGGGTGTAGTGTGCCTACCACACCAACATTGTTGGCGGCGTTGATGCACGTCTGCCATGCCTACAGAGCGGCGGGGTGAGTGTGCCCGCTATCATCTGCAGGGATGGCAGAAAGATGGGTTTTAATCCTTGCCAAACCGGCCAGACCAGCAGGGTGTGTGTACTGCCGGTCGGCCAGAATGGCAAGGAAAGGGGTTTTTCCTGCCACTCGGACAGAGGGGAGGGTGTAGTGTGCCTGTACCCTCAGCCGGAAATGGCAAGCTGCGCAGGTGTGCTTGAGTGGGACGGAGTGGAAGGGTGTTGTGTGCCGACCACATCCGTCACCACCGCCTGCTGTGAATACTGCGGTCTCGGACAGTCCTCATTGACCACAGTACCACCACCCTCGCAAGTAATGGGGTTTTTTTCCTGACTAGAGAACCCCTATGATCCATACCCCGTGAATCATGGTATGTCTCTCAGACCAGGAAGGAGAGATCACAAAATACCATAACATTCTGTGATACTCTCCGAAACAAATGGTTCACCCAATTCCTGAGTAGAATCTTGCATAAAAGGCTGAAGTAATTAACACACACACATATATATATATATATATATATATATATATATATATCAAGATAATGTTATATTTATGGTGTTCAGTTTGCTATTATTTCTATATAATGTCAATATCTAATGTACAATTATCTCCCTTTACCGCTAGCCTCAAACTACGTCACAATACGTTTTTTTTTCTATTTTTTTTTATTATTACGTCACATGAATGAATTGTACTAGGGTTGAGTCTGAGTAGCGTCGTACACTATGCAGATGATGCAGACTAACCCATTTATGATGTTTAAAGTTTTGATATTGTATTAGAAAATTAAATTCGTCTTTGTATTTTATTCATTCTTTACTAAGTACAAAATCACGATCAAATTAACTTTACTTTACGAGCCTTGCGTGTAACGAAGTCATACAATCATATCATCAAAATCATGTTTCCTACATATATCATGCTCAGTAGCAAGAGTAGACCAAATTGTTATTCTTGATTAGTTTGAGGCGCGAGAAGAAAAATATTCTGATTTCAACAAAGTAGTTGGGTAGAACAGTGTATCTTTCATCAGTGGACAGATAAGTCAAAATATATACCGGGGTTTTGGCGGTATTAGGCAGAATATGCCTTAAAGATTTCATTTCGCCTGCTAATTATTTCCCACATTCTGGCTGGTCTGTTGATGACGTCAATGCTTGCTCGAGGCTCGTTGTAAACAGTCGTAGCGTGTGAGTTAAACTCTGTTTCATAATAGGTCGTTGTTTTGGATGTCTTGATATACAGAAGGGGTGTCGAAGTTCAGATAGCTCATTCAGAGAGGTGTCGTAGTTCGGATGGCTCATTCAGAGAGGTGTCGTAGTTTGGGTAGGCTCACTCACAGAAAGGTGTCATAGTTCGGGTAGCTCACTCAGAGAGGTGTCGTAGTTCGGATGGTTCACTCCCAGGGTGTTCTCGTAGTTCATTAAAGGCTCAGAACGCCTAGCTATGTACTCGTTGCGCCAAACAGACGCCTGTATGAAGCAACATTTCTCTCCACCACCACCACCTCCAACTACCATCATTCCCTTCCTAGCTTGGCGCACAACACCCCCCTCTCTTTCTACGCCACTGAGATCACCTACCTTCACCGACATCACCAAGCTGGTCTCATTATTTATTCATCCCGTATGTGCACGCCCCAGTGACCCCTCTCTTCTCGCTTGACCGCTCACATTTTGTCACACCCCCTTCCCCCCAATCCCACCCTCTTTTCATGCCAGTATTATTATTTAATTTTTGAATCTGATACTGTCACAGACAAAGTGTGTGAGCGTGTGTGACAGAGCTCATGACTAAGGGTGTGTGTATGTGTGTGTGCGTGTGGGGGGGGTGCGTGGGACTGGATCACGGAGCTGGAGGCTGGGTATCAAAAATTAAAGAAGTCTGTAAGACTGGGGACTAGATAGACAGCTTGCCTTAGATAGACAGCTTGCCTGTGTGTCAAATGTAAGGGGGGAATCCAGACAACTGCATCTTGTAGATCAGACAGGTTAGCCCAAAATGTTTTGTTAAGTTTATGGTATAGACAGATTTACAATGATCCTTGGGCCGTGGTGTGGGGGGGGGAGGTGTAATTCATATCAAATTTGAGAATCACTGGTATCGAAATAACTTCATTTTGACATATAACAAGACATACAGGAATGAGAAATAAACACACACACAAACGCGCGCATAACACCGCAAGGCTCGTAAACAGAGCCATTAAAGAACAAAGGAGAGAAATAAAACCAAGTTCAAAGACAGTAATTAAACCCAACAAAAGACACGCAGATAAACATTCTAAAAATAGGCGGAGGCTGTTACGGGTTGGTGTGGTGGCTGGGCGACGAACACATTTTGCACACCGCACTATACGTGTAAGTGCATCTACTGCAATCAATACTGCAACACTATCCAGCGCAGAGTGGCATGTGTTATGATAACACAACACACGCTTGTAACTTTAACACACACACACACACTCACAATAATGGGGTCAGCTAACCTTTTTTTTCATGCAATCTTACGGACCTCATTGTGTAGACGTCCAGAGCCGTTCTTCCGTTTTTTATGGGGCCCTTGGCAAATATACATTAGTGGGGCCCTAAATATGGGGCACTGGGCCAAGATACATTAGTGGGGCCCTAAATATGGGGCACTGGGCAAAGATACATTAGTGGGGGCCCTAATTCGAGTTACAAGTATGCGCACGTGTCAAAGAAACATTTGGAGCACTAGGCAAGTGGATGTAATAAATAATGTACGTTGGGGACAGAGAGACAGAGTTAGAGAGAGAGAGTGAGAGAGAGAGAGAGAGAGAAAGAGAAAGAGAGAGAGAGAAAGAGAGAGAGAGAAAGAGAGAGAGGAACAAAGAGAGAGAGAGAGAAAGATAGAGAGAGAGAAAAAAAGAGAGAGGGAGAAGGAGAGAGCATGATTTTGAAGACATGGAAAAGGAAGGAAATAAAGAAAGAAAGAAAGAAAGAAATTAAGTTTGGCTGAAAGGGAAATAGATCAAAGGAAAATGATGAAGAAACGGATTGAAAAAAACAAACGGAATAAAGAGACAGTGATTACAGACGACAATACGAGATAAACGTGATTTTAAATAGAAAGACAAACATAATTGACAAGTCTGACCTTGTTTTGATATCAGAACGAGGCTGGAATCAAACTTTAAAACAACAACTACAACAACAAAACTTTGGGACGGGGGATTTATTTACCTCGTCGTTATTGTGGGTCTTTCTGGTGGGGATTGTGGGTCTTTCTGGTGGGGATTGTGGGCCTTTCTGGTGGGGATTGTGGGCCTTTCTGGTGGGGATTGTGGGCCTTTCTGGTGATAAGAGAAAATTTCTGTGAGAGAAAATGGGGACGGGGGTGGGTTGATTGCAAACATTTGTCTTCATTGCCAGACATGTCAGAAATGTCTCAGGAGGGACCGACTTCCACTCCCCCTCCCCAACTCCTTTCTCTCCCCCCCCCACCCCCCGCGCACAGAAACATTCTGCACGATATCTTCTCACCAAATAATGCATTTTTTTTTTTATTTTGGAACTTGGGAAGTTTGCGGTGGGTTGGAGGGGGTGGGTTTCATAGAATGGACGGCGGAGGCTGAGAAATGAATGAAAGTGACCGAATGTAAAATATAAACGCTTATTTTTTTTTTTACATTGATGTAAAGGCGTTGGCCAATAGGATGAAGTGGGCGAATTATTTTTTGTTGGCGGGGGGGGGGGGGGGTAGAGGTTAGGGTATTTAGATGAAAATTTGGAACGTTTTCTTGACTTATGTAATGTGTCGCTCTTCAGTCGATCACCCTATTTTAACAACACGTCACAGGGAGTCTCAAAATAATGACACGGGCATCACGTGTGGAATTAGTTGGCGGACATTTTCTGATTAGAGTGTTTGGCATTTTTTTTATAATGAGAGCTCCGACATCGGAATCTAGCCCGCTACAGGGTTGTGTGTGAAATATGTACACGGTACATTTTCGAATCTATCCAACCATTCATCCATCTATCGATCCATCCATCCATCCAACTATCTATCTATCTATCTATCTATCTATCTATCTATCTATCTATCTATCTATCTATCTATCTATCTATCTATCTATCTATCTATCTATCTATCTATCTATCTATCTATCTGTCTGTCTGTCTGTCTGTCTGTCTGTCTGTCTGTCTGTCTGTCTGTCTGTCTGTCTGTCTGTCTGTCTATCTATCTATCTGTATGTCTGTCTCCGAGTCCGTCCGTCGGTCTATCCATCCATCCACCCATCCAACCATCCATCCTCCCACCAATCCATCCATCAATCCATCCACCAATCCATCCACCCACCCATCCATCCATCCATACCCATTCTATTGTGAGGTCTGAAACAAGATATCACGAAACTGAATTCTCCCTACCAGGATGGTGTATTTTTTCAAAAGTTCCCATCGCGGTGCAGTCTGGGAAAACGGTGGATCGCGTTCTGCATCCCGGTCGCTGAGCTTACACTGGGCCCCCATGAGTCGCGTGACTAGCCCGGGGTAAACACGGGGTAGATTTTTGATGAGTGTAAGATAGGCAATACGAGGGGGCAAGGGGGGGGAGGGAGGGGGTACGAAAGAATGGATTCTTGCTTACTCTTTTTTTTTAATATTTATTCATCCCCATTTCTCTCAGACAAAGAGGAGTCTCCCACTCCGAGAGTAAGCAAACACAAAAGGTAGACAATCCGATGTTGTTTTTTTTTTACCCCCCCCCCCCATTTCTCTTTCTGTGAGAATCAAAGGGCAGATAACCTTCTAGCGCGCGGGGAGTTGCGGGCCCCTGGTATCTCACACATGTCTACAGTTGATCAACGTCATAGCAGGACTTTCTACGTTCCAAGGTGGGGAAGACTAAGGCAGGTAAAGTGTGAGGGTGATGTGAGGTGGTACACAGCAAGGGGTCGCTGTAGTGAGTTGTGTTGAAGTACTGGTGGGGATGGGGGGGGGGTGGGGGCGGACGGGGGAGAAAGGTGAGCGGGCAGCGTCGGAACGCTGGGATAGATTGGAAATATGAAATGTTAGAAGTGTTATCGCATCCAGTGGAACTCTTCAGAGATAAAGTACGACAAAAAAAATGAAATAAGGTCGTCTCTCGCTTGATGTGGTTTCCATTCTCTTTCCCCCCCCCTCCTCCTCCTCCTACCCCCTTTGACTCCCATAGATTACACTCCTATGCATTTGAAATGATATGTTTACAGCAGAAATACGTCAACATTGCAAAATGCGCGTTTCTTCAACAAAAAAACAAACAAAACAAAACTAAAATTGTATTACAATATTAAGACATGAGAATTTATTTTTCTGGAACATCTGGGTTTTAGTGGCTGGGCACACGTTGGCTCAGTTTGTTTTAAAGATTTTTTTTTTTAAATAAATGTAGAGGCTTGCGGCTTGTAACAAACGGGTGATAGACGGGTCGCTTCAAGTTTGTAATGAGGCGTCTAAGGTTTGAAACCAGTGTTTCTCTGTGAAATTTGACCTGCTGTGTATCCTAATAAATCAAATCACATATAATTTTACGCCCCTGCAACACACTAACATATTTTGTACATTTCTCTATCAGGTGTCGTAGAAATAATAATAATTGTCAACGAACGGTATGAACAAATACAGGTGTGTGTGTGTGTGGGGGGGGGGTTGGGTGTTTATGTAGGTCATAAAAGTAAAAGCAACAAAAAATATTATAGCAGGAATCCATTATATTGCAATTTGCAAAGCAACAAAATAATAACAAACCACTATCGAGATAACTTCCTTATTTCCGGTTACATCTTAAAATTCATTGCATCCGTCTACCTCCCCCCCCCTTCCTTTCACCTCACCCCCCTCCCTTCTCCGTACTCACAAAATGTGGCGCCCGCTCTATTTCAATGGTGTGTGTGTGGGGGGGGGGAGGGAGTTACATATCTACGACCCAATCTTATTTCCCCTCCCTCCCCCCTCCCTGCCCCCACTCCCATACCCTCTGTGATTCAAACCAGGTGTAATTCTGCTTACACTTGTCTCTGTCTCATTACATTTATTCCTATCACCCGGCTTACAGGAGCCTGGCATCGCACTGGATTACGACTTTTGAATGAACAGTGGGGGGGGGGGGTGTAGGGGTCGGGGAGGGGTTCTGGCTCTTTGTTTGGAACTGTGGTTTGTGTTGGCACTTTGAGTGTGTGTGTGTGCGCGCGCGCGTTCTGCTTTTTTTTTTTTAGTACTGCTGTATTAGTTCTGATCAGCAGATCAGGCAGACAAGCGTATTGACAGAATGACAGACAGACAAATGTACTTAATAGACAAATATACCTTAATAAAGGTAAATCAGGCAGACAATCAGACATATGGATAGATTGGAAGGATAGACAGTAATAGACACACGTTTCTGGTGTATTGATCTGACCGACAGATAAATGCACTGACTCGTAAGAAAATATACTTTTTATAATCAGACAGATAAACTTATTGACAGACAGACAGACATTACTAATCAATGGATCAGGCAGACAAGTTGACAGAGAAAATACTTTACAAATCTTTTAGACTTGATCTGATTAGCTGATAGTGCAATGGCCGCGGAGGCACCACGGGAGACATAGAGGGGAAATTTCCACTTGACCTGAAATATCCATTGGTCATCACCGGAGATCAAACCAGGGACCTTAAGTTCGACAGTCAGGAGTTAACCAGTTCATCTTTTTATGCGACATTATACGGTCAAGCATCCATTTGCGATAGCCAGAAACAATCAACGAAAACTGAAACTTTTTTTAAACCTTGAAAGCGGCGAAAACCGAAATATACGATAAATGAGAACAATGAAAAAAACCGAGGTATGACCTGTAATGAAATCGCAGTTAATTATTAATCTGACGTTAAACGAATCATCGCTGTAAGGCTATGAAGACTAAAGAGTCGTTAGTCGGGAAGGGTAAAACATCCGACTCTAAGAGACTTGAGAAATTGTAGGACGTTATACGAACACCCCCTCCCCCCGCTCCCCGACCCATCCCCGCTCCAATATTTTCACTTGCTTCATTCTTTCCTTTCTCTTCGTGTTTTCTCCTTTCTTCTCACACCAATCATCACTGACATACACAAAAAAAAAATACATCCCATTCTGTTCTCCGTGCTTCGCCTTAATCACTTCTGGCACTCACCGAGCCGTTATCTCGGGCAGTCGGCCCCGAGGGGTCATTCCCCGTGCTTGTAAATCTCAACTCAGTTATCCACCGACCTCAGCGGAAAAAAAGTAAATAAACAGCAACATACCGGTGTAACAATATCTTACAGTGGATTTCGCTTAATTGGAACAAAAAGCCTCGGTCCCGATGTGTCCCAATTAAGCGGAATCGACTGTATATATATATATATATATATATATATATATATATATATATATATATATATATATATATATATATACTAGTTGCAAGTATCCGGCTTTGCCCTGGTTTAAAATAAGGTTTTCTAGTTTACCTTCTGTTTTCTCCCCTACCCCCTCTCTCTCCCTCCCTCCCTCCCCCTCTCTCCCTTTACCTCCCTCCCTCTCTCCCATCTCCCCCTCCTTCTCTCCCACCGTCCATCCTCCCTCTCTCCCTCCTCCTTCCCTCTCTCTCCCTCCCTGCCCCCTCACTCTTTATCTCTCTCCCATCCTCTCTTTCTCCCTCCCTCCCCTCTCTCTCCCTCCCTACCCCCTCTCTCCCTCCCTTCCTTTCTCTCTCTCCCCCTGCTCCCTCTTCCATCTCCCTCTCAACCTGCTCCCTCTCCTTTTCTCCCCCCTGTCCATCCTACCCTCCTTTCCTCTCTCTCCTCCTGCCCCCTCTCTTTATTTCTCTCCCTCCCTCTCTCTCTCTCTCTCTCTCTCTCTCTCTCTCTCTCTATGTATATATATATATATATATATATACTTATTATTATGGCTTCACACTTCTTCTAAAATCCTTCTTCATTCCTTTATCTTCCTCAAACTGTACAAATCAGGGAGCATGAAAAAACAACAACAATTCTTTGCATCACAAAAGCACAATACAGCACCAGCGCGCAAGTTCTATTCTATCATTCTATCATCGGGAAACGACGTCACAGAGGAATTTTATTTATGGCGCCGTCGAGATTACTTTAATATAGTATAATACTAAAGTTCCCTTCTTAGCCCTAACAGGCCTTCGGGGCAGATGAAGTGTAGAATTCATCTGTTTCTATAACCTCTATAACATATGAAGGGATTGTGTGGTTAGCACAAAGCCCAGCCTTCTTTACTTCCCCAACTTAAAGTCAGGTACCCATTTAAAGCTGGGTGGACTTGTGGGACGACTTTGCAACAAATTTCACCTGGAAAAATTCCATGGGCCTCACCACCGGGGATCAAACCCAGGACTCTCAGGTCGAGAGTCGAGTATCTACACCACTCGGCCATCCGTCCCACTAGTATAATACTAAAATAAAAAAAAATTAATTACAATTAAACTACCCATCGAGATGAAACGAAACCTGTCCTATAACCTTCCCCAGGTAATTATGTGTATGTGTAACAAATTTCTCGTTATTTGTTTGTCTGGATCTTGAGTTATAAGGGAACAGACAGACAGACAGACAGACAACAAATGCGTCTTATAAGTATACTAGTTGCAAGTACCCGGCTTTGCCTGGGTTTAAAATAAGGTTTTCTGTTTACCTTCTGTTTTCTCCCTACCCCCTCTCTCCCTTCCTCTCTCTCCCTCCCTCCCCTCTCTCCCTTTCCCTCCCTCCCTTTCTCTCTCCCTCCCTCTCTCCCATCTCTCTCCGTCCCTCTCCCATCTCCCTCTCTCCCCTCCTTCTCTCCCCCTGTCCATCCTCCTCCCTCCTCCTTCCCTCTCTCCCTCCCTGCCCGCTCTTTCTCTTTATCTCTTCCTCCCATTTCTCCCATCCTCTCCCTCTCTCCTTCCCTCCCCTCTCTCCCTCTCTAACCCCTCTCTCCCTCCTTTCTCCCTCCCTCCCCTTTCCACCTCTCTCTCCCTCCCCCTCTCTCCCCCTTCCTCCCTCCCTCATTCCCTCTCTCTCCTTCCCTGCCTCCCTCAATCTTTATCTCTCTCCCTCCCTCTCTCCCACCCTCTCTCTCCCTCCCTACCCCCTCTCTTCCTCCCCTTACTTTCTCTTTCCCTCTCCCCCTGCTTCCTCTCCCCCTTCTACCTCTCCCATCTCCCTCTCTCCCCCTCCTTTTCTCTTCCCTATCCATCCCCCTCCCTCCTCTCTCCCACTCCCTCCCTCCCTCCTACCATCCTTTCCACTCTCTCCCCCCTGCCCCCTCTCTCTCTCTCTTTATCTCTCTCCCTCCCTCTCTCTCTCTCTCTCTCTCTCTCTCTCTCTCTATATATATATATATATATATATATATATACAAACTGTACAAATCGGGAAGCATGAAAAAACATCAACAATTCTTCGCATCACAAAGGCACAATACAGCACCAGCGCTCAAGTTCTATTTATCATCTGGAAATGACGTCACAGAAGAGTTTTATCTATGGCGCCGTCGAGATTACTTTTATATAGTACTAGTTGCAAGTACCCGGCTTTGCCCGGGTTTAAAATAAGGTTTTCTGTTTACCTTCTGTTTTCTCCCTACCACCTATCTCCCTTCCTCTCTCTCTCCCTCCCTCCCCCTCTCTCCCTTTCCCTCCATCCCTTTCTCCCTCTCTCCCATCTCCCTCTCTCCCCTTCCTTCTCCCTCCGTCCATCCTCCTTCCCTCTCTCTCCCTCCCTGCCCCCTCTCTCTTTATCTCTTCCTCCCATTTCTCCCATCCTCTCCCTCTCTCCTTCCCTCCCCTCTCTCTCCCTCCCTAACCCTTCCCTCCTTTCTCCCTCCCTCCTTTCTCCCTCCCTCCCCTCCCCCTCCCTCTTTACCCCTCTCTCCCTTTCTCTTTCCCTCCCTCCCTCCCTTTCTCCCTCCTTCCCTCTCCTTCCCTCTCTAACTCTCCCATCTCCCTCTCTCTCCCTATCTCCCTCCCTTCTTCTCTCACCCCGCCCCCCTCTCCACTTTCCTCCCTTCCTCCTCCCCCTCTCTCCCTCCCTGCCCCCTCTCTCTCTTTATCTCTCAGTCCCTCCCATTTCTCCCATCCTCTCCCTCCCTACCCCCTCCCTCCCTCCCTCCTTTCTCCCTCCCTCCCTCTTCCGTCTCCCTCTCTCCCCCTCTCCTCTCTCTCTCTCCCTCCCTCCCCCTCTCTCCCTTTCCCTCCCTCCCTTTCTTCCTCCCTCCCTCTCCCTCCCTCTCCCATCTCCTCTCCTCATTGATCCCTCCCTCATTCCCTCTCTCTCTCCCTGCCCCCCTCTCTTTCTCTCCTCCCTCTCTCCCACCCTCTCTTTCCCTCCCCTCCCCTCTATCTCCCTCCCTACCCCCTCTCTCCCTCCCTTCTCTCATCGCCTCTCCCCTGCTCCCTCTCCCATCTCTCTCTCCCCCCTGCTCCCCCTCCCATCTCCCTCTCTCCCCCTCCTTCTCTCCCACCTGTCATCCCCCTCCCTCCCTCTCTCCCCTCCCTCCCTCCTATCATCCTTTCTTCTCTCCCCCTGTCTCCCTCTCTCTCTCTTTATCTCTCTCTCCCTCCCTCCCTCCCTCCCTCCCTCTCTCTCTCTCTCTCTATATATATATATATATATATATATATATATATATATATATATATATATATACTTATTCTAAAATCCTTCTTCATTCCTTTAGCTTCCTCAAACTGTACAAATCAGAGAGCATAAAAAAACATCAACAATTCTTTGCATCACAAGGGCACAATACAGCACCAGCGCGCAAGTTCTATTCGATCATCGGGAAATGACGTCACAGAGGAATTTTATTTATGGCGCCGTCGAGATTACTTTAATATAGTAAAATACTAAAATAAAAAAAAATTAATTACAATTAAACTACCCATCGAGATGAAACGAAACATGTCCTATAACCTTCCCCATGTAATTATGTGTATGTGTAACAAATTTCACGTTATTTGTTTGTCTGGATCTTGAGTTATAAGGGAACAGACAGACAGACAGACAGACAGACAGACAACGAATGCGTCTTATAAGTATAGAGAAAATATACTAAAATAAAAATAATTTATTACAATTAAACTACCCATCGAGATGAAACGAAACCTGTCCTATAACCTTCCCCATGTAATTATGTGTACTTGTACCAAATTTCACGTTATTTGATTGTCTGGATCTTGAGTTATAAGGGAACAGACAGACAGACAACAAATGCGTCTTATAAGGATAGATATATATATATATACTAGTTGCAAGTACCCGGCTTTGCCCGGGTTTAAAATAAGGTTTTCTGTTTACCTTCTGTTTTCTCCCTACCCCTTCTCTCCCTTCCTCTCTCTCCCTCCCTCCCTCTCTCTCCCTTTCCCTTCCTCCCTTTCTCCCCTCTCCTTCTCCCTCCCTCTCCCTCGCTCTCTCTCCCATCTCTCTCCCTCCCACCCTCCCTCTCCCCTCTCCCCTTCGTTCTCTCCCCCCTGTCCATCCCCTCCCTCCCTCTCTCCCCTTCCTCATTCCCTCTCTCCCTCCCTGCCCCTCTATCTTTTTATCTCTTCCTCCAATTTCTCTCATCCTCTCTCCCTCTTCACCTCTCTCCCTCTTCCTCCCTCCCTCATTCCCTCTCTCCCTCCCTGCCCCCTCACTCTTTATCTCTCTCTCCCTCCCTCTCTCCCACCCTCTCTCTCTCCCTCCCTCCCCTCTCTCCCTCCCTCCCCTCTCTCTCTCCCTCCCTACCCCCTCCCTCTCTCCCACCCTCTCTCCCTCCTTTCTCCCTCCCTCCCTTTCCACCTCTCTCTCCTCCTCTCTCCCCCTTCCTCCTCCCTCATTCCCTCATTCCCTCTCTCTCCCTCCCTGCCCCCCGTTATTTATCGATTTGGTGAACTTTCTGCATTTTTGGTCAAATTAACGCATTTATGTATTGCGTTAAAAATTTTAATCGCAAATTTTTTTGACACGTTAATTGCAAATTAACGCAGTTTAATCAGCAGCCCTAATATATATATATATATATATATATATATATATATATATATATATATATATACTTATTATTATGGCTTCACACTTCTAAAATCCTTCTTCATTCCTTTACCTTCCTCAAACTGTACAAATCAGAGAGCATGAAAAAACATCAACAATTCTTTGCATCACAAAGGCACAATACAGCACCAGCGCGCAAGTTCTATTCGATCATCGGGAAATGACGTCACAGAGGAATTTTATTTATGGCGCCGTCGAGATTACTTTAATATAGTAAAATACTAAAATAAAAAAAAATTAATTACAATTAAACTACCCATCGAGATGAAACGAAACCTGTCCTATAACCTTCCCCATGTAATTATGTGTATGTGTAACAAATTTCACGTTATTTGTTTGTCTGGATCTTGAGTTATAAGGGAGCAGACAGACAGACAGACAGACAGACAACGAATGCGTCTTATAAGTATATATATATATAGTCGTGTCATATATATATATATATATATATATATATATATATATATACATATATGACACGACTAATTCCGCTCTCGCTGCTCTTTACTTGTTTTTCTTTAGCGGATTAAGAAAACAAAGGGGAGTAAATCAAAACGGGGGGGGGATGTACAAGTTGAAGTTGTCTCTCATTGTTGTTAGATTTAAAAAAGCGAAGATGATATTAATTAATATTGCCATGTTACGGGTAATTTATGGGTTAGAACCGTTAGATTGAGTGTATTGGAGCGAATGCAGCCTTTGCAGTTAATACAGTGTCTGAAGGTAGCAGGGGAAATGAAATTAACAACAGGGCGTGTTGTAAAGGAGAATAGGTAATGTGGGAAGGGGACAGAGAGAGAGAGAGAGAGAGAGAGAGAGAGAGAGAGAGAGCGGTACAGTTGGATTATTGTGTTGCGTGACCTAGTGATAATTGATGATTAAAGCATGCACTAATACATATTACAACCAAACGCGTGCTACGTGTTCGATGGCCCAGAGACACCAGCTACCTCTGTACCACCACGGGCACACAGCCGTCCTCGCTATAAATAGAACGGCTGCAGAGTCGCCATAACATCTAGAGATAAACAAATAATTCCATCAGGTGAGTACCAGGACAAATTTTTCGGCTCACGTTGAAAGTTCCCTTCACGTCTCCCCGTGGTGCATCCATTACGATTGCACTATCGGATGTATTGGGGATGAAAGAAGGGCAGTATACAAACAGTATTCTTTTATAGGATCTTAGAGAAAAAAACATTTCACGGACTTTACAGATAAGGGGCTATGCAAGAATGACCCATGTCCAGACCTACACTTGCATATATATGTATGAAGCGGAGTGGGGGTCGGGACCAATTGTGCAGGTGGTCAGTGTGAATGTCCAGCCTGATTGGGGAGAGGGGATCGAACGTCCGGTAACAATACCGCTTTGTGAAATGCCGTCAATAAACTAAGTTGAAAAAAAAACAGCGTTTGAGAGCTTGTGTCCTCTCCTCTCTCTCTCTCTCTCTCTCTCTCTCTCTCTCTCTCTCTCTCTCTCTCTCTCTCTCTCTCTCGCTGTGGTCTCTACAGAATGAGTGGACAGGGGGTAAAGGTCATTGACCCAACCGGTAGCGATGTCATCATGATGTTTCACTTGTCTGAGTGTCTTGACCGTGGGAGGGGGGGGTGAATCATGGACATTCACTTTCTCTCTCTCTTTCTCTCCCCTCTCCCCCTTCCCCCAACCAAATATGTACATTGCCCTATTTACTTGTTTACTATTTCATCAGCTTCGTCACCCCCTCTCCCCTCGGGGGTTATCGAAACGGTTGGTGGGTGGGCGGGGGTTCGGTGGGGGTGGGGGGGAGAGGGTGGTACAGTCCCATATGTGATATGCAAATATCAGTACAACGATGGACGGACCTAAATTAAAGGAAACAGTATCTCGTTGTCTGTCTATATCTCCGTCGTTCTGTCTGTTCGTATTCATCTGGTTTTAGTTTGATTTTCCTTCACACCTGTCTTCTGGCACTTGTTGCTGCCATCTTGTCTGCCTTTGGATCCGTTAGTCTTGTCATCATTTCTTCGTTTCCTTCAATCATGAATTGTATGTACTTTACACACACACACACACACACACACATACACATATATATATATATATATATATTTCTCTATTGTTTTTATTATTATTATTTAATGTATATATCTGTGTCATCTGTCATAAGAGTCATTCTTTGGGTATATTGGAGAGAGAGGGAGGAATGGGAAGGGGGAGGGGGGAATGTAAGGAGCCATAGATACAATTACATGTCGGGACTCTATTGATACTATATTCAATAGGAAGGGACCCCTTTAGCAGAGGGTGGCCCTTAACTTGTTAACCTCTAGGGCCTGATGAACCCATTGGCTCCATTATGATTACTCCCCCCCCTCCCCCCATATTCACAGATATTCAAAGGAATAAATGAAAAAAAATCAAATTATTAATTAATGTACTCATTTAAAAATAGATTCTCTCGCTCTATTTAAAAAAAAAGTTTCGTTAATCCTGAATACCGGGGGTCTTACAGCTCCAGTCATTGGAACCTTCGTGCAGGGGTCTTTCATTTCCAGCCATTGAAACCTTCGTGCAGGGGTCTTTCATTTCCAGCCATTGGAACCTTCGTGCAGGGGTCTTTCATTTCCAGCCATTGGAACCTTCGTGCAGGGGTCTTTCATTTCCAGCCATTGGAACCTTCATACGTTCATCTTTCAAGCGATAGATTTTTCAAAAAAAAAAAAACAGCGATATCCATAAATTATAAACTCTGTCATGCTGATTCAGTTCGGTTTGGTGTCCGTCCCACATTTCCTGTCAAGTATCAGACATGATAATCCAATCATACAGAGACTTAGGTTATTTATTATTTTTTTCAATATCTATGAAACGACAAAGTTGAAATATACAGGGGAATTATCTTCCGAAATACGAAGCTAATGAATATATTAATATTAATTAGGTCTATATGATCATTTATCCCCAAAGACCTCACACCCCCTTTCCTCACCCTTCACCCAGTGTATGTCGCATTCTTAAAATGTCTGACAGACTCCGAACTGTACGAAGAAGTTGCTTGGATGATGGCATTTTTTTTTGTATACGTACAGGGGGAGACAATCTCAGCGAGTGCTTAACTAATCAAGCCAGTGGTCGCCCCTTGTCAAGTCCATTGGCGCGTTCAACCGAATGCTAAAATCTAATTTGGGTTCATCAAAAATGCAACACTATGGCACGGCTTAAATCTCTTTGTATGTATATATATATATATATATATATATATATATATATATATATATATATATATAGGTGTGTGTGAGTGTGTGTGTGTGTGTGTGTGAGAGAGAGAGAGAGAGAGTGTGTGTGTGTCAATACATTAATCCAGTACTTTTCAAATTGGCCCATGGGCCAATGTCAAGTAGGTCGTCAATTTAGATTTAATCAAGAAAACAAACCCGTGGTTTGCATACAATCTATTCTATTTACAATTTCTTTCTCTCGGCCAATAAAAAAAAATGTTATTACATTCTATACATGTGGCTCGCGATAACCCAACCTTTGTTGTTTTTTTTTTAATGAGTCGAGAATAGGAAAAGTTTGAGAACCTCTGTGTTAAACTTACGAAACAAGAGTTGTTGTTTTTGTGTGCTTGTGTTTATTTTCAGTTTATTGAATTTATATGTAGTTCTGTAGAGAATGTTACAGGATCAGTGGCTGTCAAGATATGTAGAGCATGTCATCTGACATCCAGAGTAGGGAATGACAGAGAGTGTCATCTGTCATCCGGAGCAGGACATGGCAAAGAGTGCCATCTGTCATCCAGAGCAGGACATGACAGAGAGTGGCATCTGTCATCCAGAGCAGGATATAACAGAGAGTGTCATCTGTCATCCAGAGCAGGGCATGACAGAGAGTGTCATCTGTCATCCAGGATAGGACATGACGCAGTCCATACAGCACGTTGCATTTGAAGCTACCCCATTTACAACAAAAACTGTTTTATTATCATTCAAACCCACCCACTTTTTGATTTTTTTTTAATTTCCAACCCAGCGCGGTACAAGTGATCTAACTGACATAGTCTGGCCACGTCCGCGTGGATCACATCCAAATTAACCAACGGAAATAGTTGTGTACATTTAAAACAAAAAAACAACACATTCACTGGTGGAAGTAGATAAATAAACAACACGGGGGTTACAACATTTTAATAAGAAAATCAATTTCGTTGTGATATCATTTCAAGTTCAAGGTCAGACACTCCCCCGCCCGTGCCATGTGTGATCCCACCCCCAATCCCCACCCAGAGTGTTTTAATTTATTACAGATTAAAAAAAAAAAGAAAAAAAGTTCTACCAGGAACAGGAATAATTTGAAATCCCGTGAGTCAATGGACGGGCGAGAAGGGGATGGGGGTGGGGGTAGCGTAGCGCGCCGCTAAGGTTCCTGAACTCACGCCAACTGACTTCACGCTTCATTGCTCACCTCCTGACTAGCGTGCACCCCCTCCTTTTTTTTTTTAGAAATTAAAAAGAAATATTATTGTGCGAACATGGAAGGGGCGGGGGGGGGGTGGAGGAACCTGATGGGTTAGGCGGTTGGGGGCGTAGTGAATGGGGCGCAGTGGGGTGGGGGGGGGGGTCGGACAGGGCTGTTGTGTTGTTGCTGCTATTTTTTTTTCTTCCTGATTTGAATTGCACATGGACATTGTTTAGTTCAGTGATAATAAAGGAAAAAAAAAAGAAACTGGAGAAATGGATAGGATTGGGGGGGGGGGGGGTAGGGGAGAGGTAGGTTGGAGGGGGCGGGGCGCCTTTGATAAATGAATAAAACAATCTTTGTTCACGGTGTTAACGTGAGTCATATGTTGAGGGGGTTGAGGGAGAGGGAAGGAGGGGGGGGGGTAGAGTGGAGTTGCAGGATTAAAATTAAAAATGTCATTCAGCTAATGATGTGTATCTATCTGCTGGGCTGGGATGTGACGTAATGAGATGTCGACTGCGTGTCTTTGTGTTTGTTTGATCTGTGTGTGCGTGCGTGTGTGTGTTGGGATATTCCGTATTGCTTTTTTTAGTTTGATTTTGTGATATTCTTTACCACCGCAGATATTGTCCATTTCTCGAGCACAGGTGAACTAATCGAATGCTTAGACCCCCCCCACCCACCCCCTTGAACCATCTCCATCACAAGTTATTATAAAACCACCCCTAACCACACACACACACACACACACATGGACCCACAAATGGACAGACAGACAGACAGACAGACAGACAGTCAGAAGGTAAAGTAAGAAAAGACAGAAACAATAGAATCATTCTTCCATTATTAGACATTTACCTGTAGTCATTTAATGAAATTATGTCAACCATTCGGCGTAGTACCGCCAAGTTCGTTTGTCTGTCTATTGTCGATTTAATTTATTTATATCAACTAGTAAACAAAGGCCCGGTACCCGGACCGGCTTGTAGGCACGCATCTGGAGTTGAAAATGGTGATAAATATTTGAGCGCGTTAAAAATAGCATATCTATGTACTCGAAGTGGCCCCAAAAGGACATGAACAGATTATTGTAACCAAAATACATTTAAGTATAGGTGGCATTTAATAATACATCAAATAAAAGGTTTATATTTTATAAAGTTCATCCCAAAAGAAAAAAAATCCTCATTATGGATACACAATCTTTACATAAACAACCCCCGACTATTAAACTCTGAATCTAAAATCCAACTATACATAAATTGTGCACACAACACCATATCATTGATAAATCTCAAATCATTCATAATATTTTAAAGGACTATTTCCCAACAGGTACATGTATTTAAAAAAAAAACGACAGCGGTGGTGACGCACCAGTAAGCCATTCGCTACATCTTCCCAGCAGATGGTTTATTGACTGTTTCACACATTGTAATATATTACAATATATCGTACCAAGAATTAGTTAAGAAAATATTGCCAACCCGGTGTACTTTTTATTATAAAAAAAAAATATAATTGAAAATAAACTGTTCTTTAACCTTCCATTATATACCCTGATATACCAATCATTTTGAATAACAACAGAATGAAATACTTTATTGATATAATGTGTGGTCAAGTATATTAATATAATGTGTGGTCAAGTATATTGATATAATGTGTGGTCAAGTATTTTGATATAATGTGTGGTCAAGTGTATTGATATAATGTGTGGTCAAGTTTTATGTATCAAAGTGCATTATAGAAATAGATAGAATCGTTGTGTAGCATCTTAAAAAAATAAAGAAATATCAAAGCTACATTATAGCTCTGTAAAGCCCTCTTTCTAAATGGGTTAGTCTGCACTGTCTGCGTCAGGGGCGGATCTAGACAACTTTGAAATGTTAAAATTATAGTTGAAAATTGGTCTTAGAACAAAAAAATATTTCGATAATTTAATGATGTCTTACCTAAACTTGCGGTAACGGGGGGGGGGGGGGGACGGGGGGCATGGCGCTATAAGACGGGTAATACAAAAATAAGAAAACGAAATTTTTTTGACTACCCAGTTTTGATGTTGGCGATAAAGGGATATTAATTATTAGATATAGACATTCTATAGAAATAAAAACAAACTGAACACCATAGATATTACATTATCTTGACATATATATAGAGTCTGATATGTTAATTGTTCCTCTAGACATTAATTAATCTAGGTTTGGGTGATCCATTTCTGATAATTGCCGAAATTAGATGTACATGTGGGAAAGTATGGTTGTGAGCTGCACCACTCAGCCATCATCCGAGGGTCTCGGGTTCTATCACTTGTTAGATCCACTCGGGTCTGGTGAAAGTTCCCTCACGTCTCTCATAGTGATTCCGTGACCAGTGCCCACCGGCCGTGGAGGAAATGAAAATAGGGGAAAACTATAATATTATTAAACAATATTTAATAGAAATATGGTACGACGACCAACTCATGCAGTAGATATAACACGTATACAGTACATGGAAATTTTGACGACATCTTGTGTGACAGACAAAAAAAAGGATGATTTTGTATTATAGATGAACTTGTAATGACAATTATACGCGTACTTTGAGCACTTTTTTTTACCGTCCGTATTTACCTATATAACAAACCTGCCTCCTTGATTTGGTTTGCGGCTGAGCCGGTCGGTCTGTTACGAAAAGAAAAGAATGACGTGTGTCTTCTCAATTAGTTGAGGCGGCCAGGCTTCACATCAGAACAACGGCCGAAATCAATCAATCACAATCACAATCACAATCACACCTTTCAATTCACCGATGACCATAGATAATACAATTAAAAAAAAAGTAATGCACCGTAAAGACGCACTGCAGGGTTATCTCTCTTCCCCATGACACGGTCCATAAGGCGCATTTTACGTTTGCGCGTATATGTGTGTGTGTGTGTCTCCGTCGCGCCAGAAATCCGCGTGCAAGCGTGTCTAGAACGACACGCGCAGACGTGAAGTGGAAGGGGGAGGGGCGAGTCCAACATGTAAAGATGTTTTTAAAAAAACCCAGTGTTTGCGCCTTTCATGGCTATTAAGGACTCAAACGTCAATGACGTCTTT
>JAGDYQ010000008.1:9453074-9468074 GCA_021962125.1 Bulinus truncatus
ACACACACATACGCACATATGTCCTTTCACCTCCAATGCACTCATCCATAAAAACGCACACATACAAACATACATAGAATCACAAGTACGCACGCACGCACACACAAACACACACACACACACACACACTCACGTGAAGACATAGCACACTGCTTTCACCACAAATTAAGAATCAACTCTTTCTTCCTCGCGGGTCCCCCCCCCCAATACCCCACCCCCCGGACAACACAGTCATCATCATTATGCACCTACAACGCTTCTCCCCACCCCCAGCACCCGAATTCGTGCGTGTGCCAGAAGACAACAGGTGGCACCCCTAGGGTGAGTGCAGGCGGTACACAAGGTCAAAGACTCTGCAGTCTGTATAGCCCCCTCCCCGCCCCGCCCCTCCATAATGACACAACTCCTTCATCTTCCGGTCTTAATGAGCCACTGACCTAGTTTGCATTCCACCCCCCTTCCACCATTGTGAGTACAAAAAAATTTTAAAGCATTTCTTTTTGCTCACCTCGAGTAGCTGCAACTGAAACTGACAATATTTCTTTTTTGTTCCGTTTATTTTCATTTTCGCCATTCTGATGTTTTTTCCTTTGGTAATAGTTTTCTGGAAACCTTTCTGCATTCAAGCAACTCACCGGGAAAGTGGCGGTTTTGTTGAAGGCACTACGGGGGTGGTACACATACATGTCTCACACTGAGACTTCTGTTGGCTGGAAGAGGTCATTGGATATTTTAATGGTGTACCTTTTACATGGCGTCTTGTACTTGAAAACATGTACTTGCTCCTTATACCCGTACACTGTGTCATGTACCTGCGCCCTGTATATGCACCCTATTCATGGATCCTGTGCTTGTACCATGTGCCATGTACCTGCTCGCTGTACCTGCAACCCGTGTCCTGTACATGATTTACATACTTTCACCGTTAGCTTGTATCCTGTACCTGCACCCTGTACAAGCGCCGTATAAATTAACTCTATACCTGTGTCCTGTACAATAGTACTTGCTCCCTGTACAAGCGCCGTATAAATTAACTCTATACCTGTGTCCTGTACAATAGTACTTGCTCCCTGTACAAGCGCCGTATAAATTAACTCTATACCTGTGTCCTGTACAATAGTACTTGCTCCCTGTACAAGCGCCGTATAAATGAACTCTATACCTGTGTCCTGTACAATAGTACTTGCTCCCTGTACAAGCGCCGTATAAATGAACTCTATACCTGTGTCCTGTACAATAGTACTTGCTCCCTGTACAAGCGCCGTATAAATTAACTCTATACCTGTGTCCTGTACAATAGTACTTGCTCCCTGTACAAGCGCCGTATATATTAACTCTATACCTGTGTCCTGTACAATAGTACTTGCACCCTGTACAAGCGCCGTATAAATTAACTCTATACCTGTGTCCTGTACAATAGTACTTGCTCCCTGTACAAGCGCCGTATAAATTAACTCTATACCTGTGTCCTGTACAATAGTACTTGCTCCCTGTACAAGCGCCGTATAAATTAACTCTATACCTGTGTCCTGTACAATAGTACTTGCTCCCTGTAATTGCAACCGTTCGCTGTTTTGGGACTTGGGGGAGCTACCATCTCCTACCAAGCGCGTCCCCAGCTGGCGGATAGGGGAAAGACCCTTAGATATAAGGGTCAGCCGTGAATACTAAATAAGCGGTCGCGGACCAACTGGTTTGCTGTCATGGCGGGTGAGGTGAAGTATCCCGTGGTAAAGATACATTTATAAAAAATGCCTCAAAAACCCTAAGAAATGTTAGCAAAAAGCGAACATAGAGCGCTCAAACTCTAAACCCGGTCAGATGAGGCCGTTAGCTAGGGATAGCAGACATCTAGGAGAGAAAACTCCGAAATTAAATCAACTGCTGCCTTGCAGATGGTCTTGGCTGACCAAAGGCTATGGAAGCAAATCCAGAAAAACAGCAGGCTGAAGACGGAGGCAGTAGGCCTTAATGGCGCAAAACATACAGCCACGCAACCTCGACGAAATCGAGAACAAAGAAGAAGAAGAAGCTGTTTGGGAAGTTTGTCCCGTTGTCTCATGAAAATACTGTCTGGGAGTTTTGTCACAGTTAGACGTTATGCAAGTTACGTCACACAGCAGGACGCCATTTTGAGAAGATCCTATCACAGCCTCGTTTAGCAATTACAAAAAGTCGTCAACTGTATTTTACAAAACAAAGTGACAGTTTTTGGTGTTTTATTTTATTTTTTTTCATTTCTGTCACAATGAGGATCCACCAGTCTGCCGATGGTGGTGGTGATATCGCACTGGCTCACACACAATGCGGACCGTTATATTCATTGAACGACGTCATGATAACCGCGATGACGTCACTGCTCGCAGATGATCGCACGAAAACTAACCCCCCCCCCGCAAACCCCCCTCCCCACCCACACCATTCGCACAACAACACAGTTTAAAAAAAAAAACCTTATTCATTTTAAGGTCATCCACAGCTGTTATAAAGTGTCGCTAAGTGAATCATCGTGGCCATGAAACAGACAAACAAAAACAAAAAAAAAAAGCGACTTATAACGAAATGCCAATATTTCAATGTCGCAACGGGAGCGGATTAGACCTGAACCAAAGCGTCGTTAAATTCTAATTCACTCGAAACCCTGTCATGTCTTCCACCGTTTTAGCTCACCCCCCCCCACCCCCTTTCCCTCCCCCCCCAACCCAATGAATGATGGTAGTACAATCATGTGTAACCTTGACATCCAGGGGCGTATATCATGATGGGGGCTCATGGAGAAACCATCATCTTTTTTGTAGTTTGCAGCAGAAGATAGCGGTAAGTAGAGCAGCGTTCTGTGAGACGATTGTGTGCCGGTTGTGGGTGGAACTGATGTGGAATGGATCTATTCTTCCAAAAAAAAAAAGAAAAACACATTTACTGGAAAAAAGAAACTCATTCAGGCCCTCTCCCCCTCCCACAACCCCTTTCCCATTTCCGACCATACCAAACTTCTTCCCCACACACTCCCCCATTGTATTCCCTCATAGCCCCATCCCTCCCCCCCCCCCAATCCATCTCGACCCCAATACCTTAACGACGTAAAAGAAATGGGGATACAAGCAGGTGAGTCTGGTTAACAAGTTAGGAGTTATCTGTGTTTGGTCCCCCCGACGCTGGAGTTATTTGTCACTGGAAATGTTATCTTTTGACTGTTTTCTTATCTGACACAATGCCATCTCACCACTCCCCTCTCACACCCCCCTCCCCGGTAATGTCTCCTTTTTTTTTCTTCCACTCCTTCCTTCCTTTCTTTGGGGGGGGGGGGAGGGGGGTAAAGTTTTCTACCAGGGCAGTAAACTCCCCCCATTTGTACCTGTACAAATTACTTTAGCAGTTGAATGAATGGTATATAGTAAGTACTACAAGGTATGGGTACATTTATGTATCATGTTATGTACGGAGTACTTTTCCAAATTTGTGTGTTTGTGTGAGCGCGCGTGTGTATCGAGTTTAAGGTTATTCTAATTGAAAGTGAGAATATCAAAGTACGAGGATTGGGTTGTAAAATTATTTTGTTTTTATTTTGAACTTTGTGATTATGTTATCGCGTCTAGTAGGTGTAATAAAACTGATATCTAAATATATGTATACAATGAACACTGACTGTAGAGAGGAATAAAATGTTAAAGAAGTTTGTTGGTACTTTTTTTAAAAAGCTGTTTTGTTGTTGTTTGACAATTTAAGTAACAAATATTAAAACAATGCTAAATATTTATCGGAATAATTTGTTTGTGAATCGTACAAAAAATGACAATATGGGTGCTGGTCAGTGGCGGTGGTGGTCAGTGGCGGTGGTGGTCAGTGGCGGTGGTGGTGGTACGGTGTCTTGCCACATGCACGTAAACATACATACACGTCAATGTAAATGTTTGAGCGTACACAATTGGCACAACTATTTTTTCCACAACTATTGGCACGACAATCGGCTATAATAATTAGTGCAACATTCTTCAAACATTTCATCTGATGAGGTCAAGGGCAAATTTAGTTATCACAAGGTCAGTTTACAATGACACCCTCCCCACCCTCTTCTCTCCCTCCCCCCCCCCCACACACACCCTTCCGCTTTATTAGCATGGCCCCGAGATTCTTAGAAAAGAATCTTGCAACGGTTATACCTAGACTTGATTGGGGGGGGGGGTGTGTGATGGGAGGGAGGGGGAGCGTACTAGACCTGGTAGGTTGATGGTCCGGGGGGTGGGGGAAGGCGGCTTGGACTGTTTATCCAGCATTATACACGTCTCAATGATTCCCCACAGCCAAACATTCCTGAGGTCTTCCCCCCCCCCCAGGGGGTCACCATTCATCCGTTTAATTCCACTAACGTTTCGAGTATTTGTTTCGTTTCGTCGGTCTCTCTCCCCTCCCTCCCCCCCCCCCACCCTACCATTCAAAGTTTTCATTCCTCCCCCCTGCTATTTATTTTTAATCTACCACGTAAGGTTAATTTAACTCCACGGCGAATGGATACATTATTCTGATATTTAAAAAAAAAGTTCCTTCCGGCAGTACGCTGCCTCTGAAAAGGGAATAATGTAACATGAGATGGTCTGCCCTGAACTGAGCCCAATGATAGAAGACCTCCTCCCCAGTTCCACCCCGCCCAACACGCCGCAGTACAGACCAAAAAAAAATAAAAGGGTCGTGAATTCAAATGAATGGAACGAGCCCAAAAAAACGTAATTAAATTTTTAGTCCGGATTAGGCGGGTCAAAGTTCAAAGTGAAATTGATAGTGTTTTTGATACCACACGCTACCGCCTTGGACTTTGACTCTTCGAGTGAAAAATCTAATCCAAATAGTAGCTTCACGCTCCGGTGACTTTCAAACGCACTACAAATGAGCAAGTTTGTTCAGTGGGGGAGGTTTTACGTGTTTCTTCTTCCTGCCAACTTTTCGTTTTTAATCCGAGACTCTCCACTTAATGAAGTCTTAGGAAAGTACCCACATTGGAGGACAGAAAAAGGTCTTTTTAAACAAAATTTGGCGCTTGCTAAGCGGATTTTTTTCCCCTTCATTTTTTTTTTTTAAAGAAAGAAAGAGAACAAAAAAAAAATTGCACTCGTAGCTATTTCAAGGGTAAAAAAAACGTGAGACAGTGGCAGATAACTCTTGCCAGAGAAATGCGATAGCCAAAAGGTTAAACATTGCATACTAGGTTTTCTCCCCTGTCTGATTGGCTGCTGTTGTTTTTGTTTTGAATCCCTCGGATTGTTTATGTCCTTTCTTTTGGGATCAGCCTGGTCTCTTTCTGTTTGTTTGTCTTTCTGTCAATCAATCGGTCCATGCTGACCGTCTGCTGTGTCCATCACATGTTTGTTTTATCTTTTTACCCATAGCTCTGTTGTATTTTTTTTTGGGGGGGGAGGGATGGGGGGTGTATTTGCGTGCACTTCTAAGACGACCAATCATGTACATATCGATTTATTTATATATCATGCAATGTATATATATATATATATTGGTTATATTATTATGCTCGAGTGTCGTGGATGCTCGAGTGTCGACCTGAGAGTCCCGGGTTCGATCCTCGGTGAGAAACAAAGGGCATCGGTGAAAATTGGTTCAAGTTCCACAAGTTCGCTCAGCGTTAAATGGGTCACCTGACTTTAAGTTGGGGAAGCTAAGGCGGCTGAGCGTTGTCCCGACCACACAATCCCTTTACATTCCGAGGTTTACAGAAGCAGATGGAATTCCACACTTCACCAGCCCCCGATGGCACTTCAGGGGCCAAGGACACCCATACACACACTATATATATATATATATATATATATATATATATATATATTTATTTTTTTGGCCAACGTCTGCAGTTGGCCGCCTATCACACATTGGCCGTAGCATGTATATATAGTAGGCAAACCGTCCATCTCGAAAGATGATGGTAGCGCTCTGGTTAGTCATCTAGTCGTTTTTTTTTTTATAGCAGGTTCTTGAGTGACTCAGCAGACCGATCCTGGACTGGCAGACTCTTCCGCAGGGGCCACAAGTGAAGCTGGGTGGGGGACCGAGGGCCTGTTTCTGTCGTGCGGTCTTCCTTCTCTGTCTTTTGGACTCCTGCTGTTGGTTCCTTACTTGTTCACCATTAAGGATGCCTTTGTGGACAGCCTGACGCCACCCACTCCGGTCGTCGGCGAGCTGTTCCCAATTGTCGAGGCTGATGCCGGTCAGTTTGAGGTCGCGTTTGCAGACATCCTTGAATCGCAGTTGCGGGCGACCAGCGGGGCGATGCCCGGTGGCGAGCTCTCCATATAGGATGTCCTTTGGTATGCGTCCATCTTGCATTCGATGCACATGACCCAGCCAGCGTAGACGTCTTTGGCACAGAAGGAGATGCATGCTCAGTGAGCTGGCTTGTTTGAGTACGGCAGTGTTGGTGATTTTGTCCTGCCATCTGATGCCAAGGATGCGACGGAGACAGCGGAGGTGGAAGCTCTCGAGACGATTTTCCTGTTTGGTATAGGTAGTCCAGGTTTCGCTGCCATATAAAAGAGTGCTGAGAATACATGCTTGGTATACCTTGAGCTTGGTGTTCAGTGTCAAATGTTTGTTAGTCCATACTCGTTTGCTTAGTCTGGCCATGACACTGGTTGCTTTGGCAAGCCTTTTGTCGATCTCGTCATCCAGGGACAGACTGCTGGTGATGGTGGAGCCCAAATATGTGAATTTGTCGGTGACCTCCAGAACTTCGTTGTCGATGGTGATTGAGGGTGGAGCTGGGATGCCTTGACCCATGATGTTGGTTTTCTTGATACTGATGGTCAGTCCGAATTCTATGCATGCTTGAGCTAAGCGATCCATCAGGAGCTGTAGGTGTTCCTCTGTGTGTGCTGTCAGGGCTGCGTCATCAGCGAACAGCATGTCTCTGATAAGGATAGTGCGGATCTTGGTTTTTGTTCTTAGGCGGGCCATGTTCATCAGCTTCCCATCACTTCTGGTATGTAGGTAGACACCTTCTATAGAGTCTTTAAATGCAAAATTCAGCATCATAGAGAAAAATATGCCGAATAGTGTAGGCGCTAGAACACAGCCCTGTTTGACTCCGCTTTTGATTGTAAAGGGTTCTGAAGTGTCCCCATCGTAGCTGACGACTCCCTGCATATTATCATGAAAGGAGGTTATAATGTTGAGCAACTGAGGTGGACATCCGATCTTCTTCAGTAACAGGAACAGGCCGCTTCTGCTTACTAAGTCAAACGCCTTGGTTAGGTCGATGAAGGCGATGTACAGCGGCATCTGCTGTTCTCTGCACTTCTCCTGGAGCTGACGCACTGAGAATATCATGTCGACAGTGGATCTCTCTTGTCGAAAGCCGCATTGTGATTCGGGGTACACGCGGTTTGCGAGAACCTGAAGACGGTTGAGGACCACGCGTGCAAAGGCTTTGCCTACAATGCTCAGCAATGAAATACCCCTGTAGTTGTTACAGTCACTGCGATCCCCCTTATTCTTGTACAGGGTGACTATCTTGGCGTTGCGCATGTCTTGCGGAACTCTGCCTTCCTTCCAACATAGGCAGAGGAGCTCATGGAGTGGCTCTAATAGGGCATGTATATATATATATATATATATATACCCTGTGTATTCCGTATGGCTACGACTCCAATCTGATCAACTTTATTTATTTACAGTTTGAGAACCCATTTACCCGCTTGTAAATACAATTACAGACTTCCTCATTCCCCCCCCCCCCCCAACTAAACACATACATTTGTTCGCGTGAGAGTTAAATAAAAAAACGCGGATGTCGGGATCTTTTCGGGTAAAATTATCAACTAAACGAAACAAACAATGCACCATCTGACCTGCACTCTCATTGGCTCACACTCCACCAATCGGAGGTGATGGCGTCATTTAGCATTTGGCCATGTAAAACCGCGACCAGAGACCAGTGACCAGAGACCACAGACCAGTGACCAGTGACCAGAGAGTGTATATTCACAGAAATATGTTTGCACCTACTAGTGGCTAAGCGAGCTGAATTCGCGCCCGGGGTACAAAACCTTTTTAGCGCCCCCCCCCCATTTGAAAACCGTATAATATAATATGTAAAATATACCATTTGTTTCCTCTTTGTGAGTAGCGCCCGGGGCATGACGCCCCCCCCCCACTACGCCACTGGCACCTACTTACAGTCGCCGTAAAATGCCCCCCCACCCCTCTCTCACATTCACACGAAGTATCTCAGACTGCCAGTAATTAAAGTATTCCCCCCCCCTTTACCTTACGTCCTGGGCCATCGCCCCATCCCCACCCTCCCCATCTACAGTCTCAAAACTAATTTCCGGATGAATTTCCTCTGGCAGAGATTCACACACCACTTCCCAGGCCTCTACATCTTCGCCATTATCCATATCCACTTGTCATCTGGAGACATCCAATGGATTCAATGAAGCGTCACTGATAGAAGTCATTTTTTTTTTAAACTTATGTTTATAACGTATTTTTGTTCAGTATCTTTCATAATAATGTCCGTGCCGCCTCCATTACCAGTGCATCCCCGAACATAGAGATGTATTATACAGGTAGTTACACCCCCCTCCCCCCCCCCACCCACTTACCGACAACCTTCTTCCTGAGGTTACGACTGAGTCAGTAGGGAGAAATATTATATTCAATGAACCTTCAAGAGGTTGCTGGCAGAGAAATGTTATTCCCCTCCTCTCTCTCCTCCCTCCACACACGCCCACTCCGTTGTCTACTTCCACAATGTACGAAATGTTTTTGTTTTTTTTCCCACCCACTTCCTACTTCTGTCTGTCACTCTAAATTTGTTAAGTCAACCATTCTCCGCCATATTTCTGGGATCTTAATTTTTTTGTTAGGTTTATTTCTCGATGTTTGGGTAGATACAAAAAAATCAACCAGCCAACCAACCAACCAACCACCTGAAAGTCTGAAAGATGACATGAAATCTGGGCACGGTTTATGGCCGACTCTAAACTGGTACAGTCTTACATAGCTATAACTTACTGACATCTTACACGGTGCAATAATACAAGGGATGCATTAGCTGGCAGAGAGAGAGAGAGAGACTGAGAGAGAGAGAGAGAGAGACAGAGAGAGAGTGAGAGAGAGAGAGACAGAGAAAGACAGACAGAGAGAGAGAGAGAGAGAGAGAGAGAGAGAGAGAGAGGGGGTGCGACTACATTGGGGGGAGGGGGGGTCATGAAAACTTTTTGATTAAATAATTCAAATCAGTCTGGGCGGTCGGTAGTAGAATCGATGCGACGGCCAGCCTGTACGCGTCGGGCCCAATTTCGATCACGTGACTTTTTGAAACGGTGGACGAGTTCTGCTGTTGAGGTTAGTGCGGCACCACCTGAACTAATGTGGCTCGAATTAGGTCAGTGTGGCTAACACTGAAATAGATAGGGGCAAACATGACGGTAAAACGCTCGGCTGTCGACCTGAGGGTCACTGGTTCAATCTTTTGTGAGGACCAAATGTATTTTTAGGTCTTGGCCTACGTCCCCGCTATATCTCCCGTGGTGCCTCCATGGCCATTGCACTATCGTCTATGGTGGGGATGAAAGAAGAGCACTGCAAAAACCGTCCCATTAGTGGTTTATAGGATCCAAGAGATTTCATCTCATCCTTACAGGGACTTCACACACAGCATCTCCGGGGTCATGACCCAGTCGTTTAAAGTCACTCTGACCTGAGTCATTTTCTAAGAATGATGACGGGACGGAAAACTCTGGTTAACATTTATTTGTGGGTGAAGTCATAAACAATCCAACCGGCCATCTCAGAGTAATCGCCCATCTAACTCACTAACATTGTGGGCTGCGATCTTTTGAGGGGAGGGGAGGGGAGTAGGTAGGGGGCGGGGTTGTTGTTAATGGCCGCTTCATTGCCTGTCACTCATCGCTTTTGTTGTCGTTGTCAAAGGTTAAATCATCGCTGTGTGTGTGTGTGTAATTGTGTGTGTGTGTTCGTGTGTGTGTGTGTGTGTTTGACTCTTGTCAACAAAAGCGAAAAAAAAAAATCCAACAAAAACAAGTCAAACTAATTAGAAGTGATTTCTCTCTCAGCGACTGAAGCCAATACAAAATTATTTGCTGACTTGGGATTAAATTGTCTGACTAATGCGGTTCCTCGTGACATTTCTCCAGGCCTGCACGCACACATATCTTTTCTATTGTCTGTATACCCCCCCTCCCCCAACGATCCACCATCATTACACCACCACCACCCCCTCTTTCCCAAACCCAATATTAAAACTTCCACACAAGAAATCAAAAAGATTTTTTAATTTGGTCTACAGGTGTACAATCTGGCAATTTTTTTTCTTCGTAATACATTCTAGAAGACGGCATCATGACGCAAGTGGCCAGTTTTTTTTTCTTCTGTCTTTCAATCTTGAAAGTTGTATTTGTTGTTTATTCTGTGATATATTTAGATTGTAATCTCGGGGGAAAAAAATTAACAGGCAACAGCGAAAAAAAAAAGAAAAGTAAAATGTAGTGTCTTCTGATCAGAATTTAAAAAGAAAAAATATTTAAAAAAGGTTTTTATAAAACATATGCACTAAAAAGTAACAAAGTTACGTAATTCATTAATGTGTATATAAAACTATTATTACTAAAGCCCTATCACATATAAAGCCTAGTTATTTATGTATCAAATAATGTGACCGTGAGTGCGTCTTTATCTATGTGTGTGGATTTGTTTGTGTATACCTGTGTTCGTTTTGTTTGTATGTGTGTGTACTATATATGTATATATAGATCATGTGGATCCTGCATTTTTCATTGCCCGGATGTGTGTATATTTATGTAAACAGCTTTCTTTTTTCATGCATTTATCTATGTGAGTGTGTGTATGTTTGTGTGTATGTATGTTTGTATTCCGTTGTCCGTCCTTTTGTCTCACTTGGCACGCTGCCCCGAAAGCCCCTTTTTTTCCGCCGGTACGTCGTATGCCCCCCTTCCCCCCCCCCCCTTAAAAAAATATCCCGAAGCCACTTGTGTCCAGCATTCAGTGTCCGAGTGTCCTGCATATCGTCAGTTCTCGAACCTTCGCCCCCAATACCCACCAGTCGGCTCCGCTCACGCGAAAATAAAACAAAAAAAAAATAGCTCACTCCTATTGCCATCGCGTGTTTGTTCATTTATTCAACTCACTGGCTGTAACAATAGTCCCTGTCTCCTGTCCAATCCCCTCTCCCCCTACTATCCCTCAGGCCATAACCTCCCCTAGTCCACTCCGACCCCCCCCACCACTCCGTACTCCCCAATCCTTTCCTTACATTTAAATTATTTCCATTTACTGTCTAGCTTCCATGTTTTGTGTTTTGTTTTATTGTCGTATTTCAAAGTGATTTAGCGCATGCGCATCCTATGCATCCCTGACAGCAGATTTTAAAAAAAAAATCTTTCTCTCTCTCTCTCTCTCTCTCTCTCTCTCTCTCTCTCTCTCTCTCTCTCTCTCTCTCTCTCTCTCTCTCTCTCTCTCTCTCTCTGTGGACTATTCATCAATCACAACCAGAGCCCTCACCACCCCCCTCCCTCCCTTCCCTGCCATTCCATCCTCATTGTGTATTTCAATCTGTCTGTGTGTGTGTGTGTGTTCAATATGTATTGCTCTGTTTCCATTCCTTACTGTATCCCCACGACACACTCTCGCACACACTCTTACATTTACACATACACACACACACGCGCACATCCATAAGATACACACAGACACTCGTACACAAACAGGCTGCTGGGGGTTTCCAGTGAATGGGGGGAAAGTTGGGAGGAAAAACGGGGAAACAAGACAGAATTGTCTCGTCCATTTATTATATTTTTTTTCGCAGTACAACGAATTGTTTCAGTATAACAAAATTGTGCTGCGCTGGCAACAATTCTCCCGGAATATAAATATTGTCATGCCACGGAATAATGTGAACAGTTGCTTCTTGTATGAGTATTGTTATTATTTTTATTTTTTGTTGTTACTTTATACGAAGGATCTTGAGCCATTTTAAGGTCAACCCGTTTAATGGGCATTAGCTATTCTTATATGGAATAAAACAACAACAGTTACACGTGTCTAGAATGGAGTACAACACTGGGTGGATGGCCACATCATCCAAGCGATGCACCGGTAAACAGGGGCCACCCTTATGGCGCGAGTAAGGAGGGGGTGGGGGTGCAATTGGTTATCGACCGGATTTAGGGCCGACCCTGGCCTGGAAAGAAAAAAAAGTTATTGTCAGATCACAGTCATCATTATCACACAGACACATACACACACATCACACCTTTAACTCAGTGTTGTTGGAGTCTACAAGCTTCAATGCGCGATAGGGTCATGGTGTTAGGTGAGGTGGGGGGAAAGGGGGAAGAAAAACGTCTCTCCTGAAGCTGACCGTGATGACTCGCCTTGTGACGTCCGTCTTTTAATGCTGACCTTCAAACTAATACACGCACACGTACCATCTCACATGTCCGCTGTTGTACCATCTTATCACATGTCCGGCGTTGTACCACCTCACATGTCCGGCGTTGTACTAACTCATAGGCCATGTGTTGTACCATCTCACATGTCCGGTGTTGTACCATCTCACATGCCCGGTGTGGCACCATCTCACATGTCCGGTGTTGTACCATCTCACATGTCCGGCGTTGTACCATCTCACATGTCCGGTGTTGTACCAACTCACATATCCGGCACGGTACCATCTCTTTATTAGCAGGTTTGATTTTTTTTAAAAATCGCTTCTTCTCCAAATGACCGTTTCTCATGTAAACAATCCGGCGCTCAACCGTTCCACCACCACCAGCGCCCTTCCCGTCCCCAACAGCTACTCACACATGTATCCTTGTCATTTTACTTCGCACGTGCTAAGCATGCCGTGTGTGTGTGTGTTTAAAAAAAATACGACCCCGGATATGACCCTCCTCCCCCCCCCATTCCGGAAGATCCTATTTCCGTATTTTGCCTAACTCCATGTTGATAACTACTTATCCCGTCCCCCCCTCCCAAAAGTCGCGTGCCCGGATACTCCCGATGGCGGCTCGCGCTCCCACGTGAGGCGCACCGTGTCTGTATCCATCATCCCTAACCTTGTTTATCTGCATGGGCGTCACATCGCGGCGGGCGTATGGTGAGTCTTTTCAGTACACTTTTGTTTTTGTTTCATTTTATGCCGGTCTGTACATCTCTGGGTTTAAACTTTACAAGTGTGCCCCTCCCCCCCCCCAACCAATACGGCCCTTGTGATGTTTGAGGAGCCCTATGAGCCAGATTTTTTAAAAATTATAATTTAATTACTTTTTGTATATTGCGGGCTTCAAGCCACGCCCACACATGATCGAAGGCGTGACCTTTGGTCATCGGAGGGAAATCTGTTAACACCACAGTTGGCTTTTAGCGTTAAGTGATTTACACCGCGCGTTACTGTGCGCTTATACCGTTGATACCCTGCTATGTCCTTAGACTTGATCTCAACCTGTACAGGGCGAATCTCGCTCAGCGATACACCTTAACCCATACGGGTGGTCGTGTGGTAGGGCGCTCGATATCCACCTGAGGGTCACTGGTTCGATCTTCGGTGAGGACCAATGGATATTTCAGTTCATGGCTTAAGTCCCCCCCTCCCCCCGTTATGCTTCCATGTCCATTGCACTATCGGCTATGGCGGGTGATGAAAGAAGGGCTTATAGGCTCACAAACCCATAATTAGACTCGCAGTAAATATATGTACTCATCATAAAACACACGCACACATTTACACGGCCATATTCAGACTAATTCAGACGCACGCACATACAAACACACATTCTCACACTTACAAACACACATTCTCACACATACAAACACACATTCTCACACATACAAACACACATTCTCACACTTACAAACACACATTCTCACACATACAAACACACATTCTCACACATACAAACACACATTCTCACACATACAAACACACATTCTCACACATACAAACACACATTCTCACACATACAAACACACATTCTCACACATACAAACACACATTCTCACACATACAAACACACATTCTCACACATACAAACACACATTCTCACACAAACAAACACACATTCTCACACATACAAACACACATTCTCACACATACAAACACACATTCTCACACAAACAAACACACATTCTCACACATACAAACACACATTCTCACACATACAAACACACATTCTCACACATACAAACACACATTCTCACACATACAAACACACATTCTCACACATACAAACACACATTCTCACACATACAAACACACATTCTCACACAAACAAACACACATTCTCACACATACAAACACACATTCTCACACATACAAACACACATTCTCACACAAACAAACACACATTCTCACACATACAAACACACATTCTCACACATACAAACACACATTCTCACACATACAAACACACATTCTCACACATACAAACACACATTCTCACACATACAAACACACAGTTCACCTAATCAGAGCAGGTAAACCCTCCCCCCCCCATATTATAATGACCCCACCCCCCTTTTCCCCTCTCCCCCCCCCAACCAGGTACGTAACTTTTATGACAACGACCCTGGTCATTAAAATGACCGTTACCTCAGTGAACACAGGTGGTGTCGACAACCTGTGCCAATACCATAAAAGTTGTCGAGATTTTTTTTTCAGTTTTACGATGGATTCTTGGAGGGTACTCGCTTTGAAGTCAACAGAATCCACTTGTTTGCTAACAATATTACACCGGGAGGGGGGGTCACGGGGTCACGAGGGTTGCTGTTTATATGATCATGACCTTCAAACTTGTTCTTCAAACATTAGAAAAAAAACCTAAACACAAAATTCCTTAAATATATTTTTAATCTAATTTTCCCATTTTTAATAAGGGTTATGATTGATAGTTACTATTTATTGGCTGTTTATTATGTATAGTTATCATTGGTGATTGTTTCAACCTGAAATTCTGT
>JAGDYQ010000008.1:9473074-9479870 GCA_021962125.1 Bulinus truncatus
CAACGTGTTCATGCCACGGCATACAAACAAACCCCCACCCCCCCACAAAAAAAAGTTGTCTTTGGGGGTATCAATAAAGGTTAATTAAAAGTTGTGGGGGGGGGGGGAATTGTTGTTTGGAGAAGGGGTGGGGGTTGCATATTGTGACGAGAATTCAATATACAACCCCCACCCCTTCTCCAAACAGCCCCCACCCACACACACACCTTTTAACCTTTATTAATACGGCCAAAGACAACTTCCTCACTCTTCCGTCAATATGTATATAAATGTGTCAACATATGATATGTAATAAATGAACGTCTGTTTAAACGCAATAAAAAAAAATCTTTTGTCAAACATAATTATTTTATTTTTAAATTAATTTACTCCCAATTTTTTTTTATCGGTCAATGCGAAAATGAACTTTTGGTTTCATGAGCCGGAAGTGACTTTGTGTGCTCTCTCTTGCGGCGATGCGCACTGAATCGCCCATACACTCCACCGGTTCGTCTGTGGTGCGCAACCGATCGCTGACGTATTAAATGGCGTGCAGCGTTAAATAACTGCTCCCCCCCCTGTTTTTGACGCATGCGTGTCAACAGCTTTCATCTTCCCTCACACCCCTACCCCCCTCTTGCACGCGTCCTCGCTCAGCCATCCACACCCATAACCTTGGTCTATATTGTCAGTGGTGCTGAGAGCACGAGACAACTGTTTCCGGTTGTTGTTTTCTGGGGCACATTTCTTATTTACAAGACACTTCGTGTTTCATGGACCGATGCATGATTCTTTTTTAATTGTATTCTTTCTAATTGGCTCATTTTTTTTTTTTTTGAGCATGTGTAAAACATGATTCTTTTCTGACTTCGTCGTTCTGCCTTCTCCCACCTCTCACTCTCTCCCTCTCTCTCCCCCTGTCTCTCTCTTCATCTCTACCTCCCTTTCTCTCTCTCTTCCTGTCTCTCTTCCCCCCTTCTCTCTTCTCCCTCTCTCTCCTCTCTCTGAGCATGTGTGGCTGGCTGTGTGACAGTCTATGTGTGTGTGTGTGTGTGTATGCCTCTATATGTTTGTGTGTTTGATTGTGTGTGTCACACAATTCCTATTGATCAACACATTGATCTTTCCTTTAAAAGGCGCGAAGTGGCCATCGGTCTGACCCACGTTCTACATATCGCAGGTTCGAATCCTCTCACGTGGGCTGATCTGTCGTATCCATGTCATTGGCAATGAATCTATAATAAACTACACATCGAAAGAGTGAATCCGAGATCTTTTTCATCTTTACGCTGATCGAATCACTACTTGAATCACTTTTCATCGTTATAAAACAGGTGGATCAGTTCAAGTGATTGAATTCAGTGAACAGTTTACTGTGTGATAACAGTTAAAACTGAAAATTACCGTTAAGCAATAACGGCTCTAACGACCGGGGTAGGGGGCAGGCCCTACCTCAGTTTGTGGGCCCCAGTCGGCGAACCCTCGGGTACTTCCGCGCTCCTTGCGCCGCTAGCCTCGTAACCCTCCCCTCCCCCCATCAAACACGAAATCATTGATTAAAAGACAATCATACCGAACTGAAGTACAACACCGTCCTAACCGTCGTCAGAGATCTAAAACAATCAACAACCTGTGTCATTGAATTAACCAGACGTTACTTGAAAATAAAAAGCTCATGGGACAGAACTCTGGCAAACCTAAACAAAAAAAAAAGAAAAATGTGAGAAAAAGCAGATACCAAGGAAAAGGTAATTTCGTGCTTTGGCGAGTGATTTACCTCCCCTATGCCTTTCACGTTTCTAACTGTTGAGTACAAGATAAAAGGTCCACTAATACGGCCTTGCTCTGTGGGATATGTCACTTATAGAACTTCTGACGTTGTTTTTATTTTTACGATGGTATGGGTGCGTGTGTGGGGGATTGGGGGGGGGGATAATAAACGGGATAAAAGTACGTGCATTATCTCTCCCCCCCCTTTTTTTTTTACCATTTGGGAAACAGACGGGGCAGGGGCGGGGGTGAGTTGGAGAACGAACACAGGCGTAGAAATTTGAGAGAAATAGGAACTCGCCATTTTTAACGATATTTTATGTCTTCATGTGTGAGTGCCCCCGGGGTCGGGATGTACAAACGCTGCCCCATCCTTGTGTCTGAAAGTACGAGAGTGTTGGAAGTTTCTCCCATGGGCAAAGTAATGCAGACCGCACACCTCCTACCCCCCGCCAGCCCCCCCCCCCCCCGTTTAGTAACGCCACCTGATTTCACTGATTACTTGGCTATATTACTGTCCTCAGTGGTCACGTGACTGCACAATATGACTAAACTGACAGAACAAGTTTAAAAAAAATTTTTTTTTGTTTTATTGCTGCTCTTTAAATGTAAATGCCCCAAGGCGTCCGGTCGATTATTGGTTTTAACAAAAATGACAGGCTCGAACCGGCGACGTTAACGAAACGGGTGGTACAAGAGGAGGGGGGGGAGATATGTCTGCAAAAATTCCTTCACAAGCATAATTTTTTATTTTTTTTTTTGTTTCGTATTAAAAAAAAACAACAACAACACGTGCGTGTTTTTATATTTTTGTGTCATCTGTAACGGCAGTGGCTGTGCGGGTCCAACCACTAAGCAGGAGGTCTGATTATGTCTTCTTAAATTTAGGAATTATCCCCTACCCCCACTCTCTCCTGGGATTTGTTTTTTTAAACGAAAGATATGGGGGTACGTCCCCCCCCCCCCACTTCTAATAAGGAACTATGTGAATGGTGTTGCTGAAGATGTTGTCCTGAAGAATGGGGTCGGGGTGGGGGGGGGGCTTTCCACCTTTACCCCCTCCCTCCGCTCCCCTCCCCCCAGTAAATCAACCCACGTTGTAGGAGCTCAATCAGTTTTCATCCCAAAACTGACCTACCCGTTCTCACGTGTGTTATGGTCTCTCTCTTTCTCTCTCTTTCGTAACGCCACCCACTACACTGTCTACACCTATGATAGTCAAATATATCTCATGTTCTTTGTGTATCCCAGGTTCATTGAGTGCTTCCCCCCCTCCCTCCCTCCTAGGTAATCCGTTGAAAGGAATGGGGGGGGGGATTAAAAAAAAATTGTTAAAACCTTTTTACTGGAATTCGAAACCTTCATTCTTACGACCAGTATGTTTATGGAGTCAATGCATTACCTGGTTTTGTTTTTCTCTTTTAATTTATTTTCCGTTACATATTACGCAGGTGCGGGGAAGTAGGGGGGTGGGGTGTGAGGGAGGGAGGGAGAAGCTCACGACTATGGCGATCCACCTGCTAAAGTGAGTATATTATGCTCCGGAAGCGCTCATCTATAAAAATGAAAGTCAACAATTTCATTCGCTACATTTCTGCGAGGCTCGCGGTGGTGCAGCTGTTTCATGTTGGCGCTTTTTTCGGCGTAACGCTTGATTTGTGTGTGTGTGTGTGTGTTTGTGGTAGTGCATGCCTGGTGCGCAAATTTAGTTAAAACGATCTACTGTAGGTATGAGCTGCAAACTTATGTTTTACACCCAAACTTTCATATATATATATATATATATCTCATGTGCGTTCATGCAGCTTTATTTCAACACACGTTTAGCAGACAAAAAGAGATACGCACATGGAATAGAAGGAATATACAACCGAACGTACATATTGGTCTGTGGAGACAACTATACAGAGGCGTACATATTGGTCTGGGGGTCCAATTATACAGAGGAGTAGCAAGGCGTGCAAATTGGTCTGTGGATCCAACTATACAGAGGCGTACATATTGGTCTGGGGGTCCAATTATACAGAGGAGTAGCAAGGCGTGCATATTGGTCTGTGGATCCAACTATACAGAGGCGTAGCAAGGCGTGCAAATTGGTCTGTGGATCCAACTATACAGAGGCGTAGCAAGGCGTGCAAATTGGTCTGTGGATCAACTATACAGAAGGCAGCCAGCAAGGCGTGCAAATTGGATCTGTGGATCCAACTATACAGAGGCGTAGCAAGGCGTGCAAATTGGTCTGTGGATCCAACTATACAGAGGCGTAGCAAGGCGTGCAAATTGGTCTGTGGATCCAACTATACAGAGGTGTAGAAAGGCGTACATATTGGTCTGGGGGTCCAGTTATACAGAGGCGTAGCAAAGCGTGCAAATCGGTCTGTGGATCCAACTATACAGAGGCGTAGCAAGGCGTGAAAATTGGTCTGTGGATCCAACTATACAGAGGCGTAGCAAGGCGTGCAAATTGGTCTGTGGATCCAACTATACAGAGGCGTAGCAAGGCGTGCATATTGGTCTGTGGATCCAAGTATACAGAGGCGTAGCAAGGCGTGCAAATTGGTCTGTGGATCCAACTATACAGAGGCGTAGCAAGGCGTGCAAATTGGTCGGTGGATCCAACTATACAAGGCGTAGCAAGGCGTGCAAATTGGTCTGTAGATCCAACTATACTGAGGCGTAGCAAGGGTTCTCAGTGCGCAGGGCACTATGGCGGCTGCCAAAGTCGTACAGATGTGAGACAGTTCATAGACAAAGCGAATGATGGATATTTTATGTAACAATTTGTCGGACATTTTGTAGAGACATCGCCCGGAATGTCAGATCTCTATGCTCGTTGGGTAACGGCTTGACGTATAGAATCCAAATTATTCACCCTAACCAAGTTGGCACTTGTTGACCTGACCTAGTTTCTGTCTGTCTCCAGTAGACAGCCTTCACAGTGTCCAGTCTGCCACGTCAGACAGATGTCCAGCCTCATTATTACTGTTATTGTTATAATTGACTCGTCTGTGGAATTGGATTCCACCGTGGTTGCTCAACCCGTTGAAAACACGACAAACCCACAAAAGAAACAAAAACAAAAAAAAAAAGACAACTACTAGCCTCTCCGTAGATCAGGTTTCCAATATTGATATTGGGAGGAAGGAGGGAAGGGAGGGGTGGGAGAGAGATTCGATACCTGTCCGAAACTAGATCTGTCTTGTGTCACCGTGACATTTGCCTTGTCTAGCTGATGTCATTTTTTGTGACATAATTCATCATACGTCTCTTATTCAGCCTTGAATTGGATATTTTTTCCTGCGTATCGATCTCGTCCATGGACCACCATCCATGGCTTCTATTTCTTTAGACCGTAGGTTCAATGAAGATGTAGGCACTACGAAGTGTATGCATGTACAATTTTTTTTTTTTTTGAAAAATCTCCTTTTTGGAATTTAATTAAAGGCGGAAAACGTGTAACGCCTCAGTGCCTAAATACGTGACCTTAATTATGCCACCTGTTTGCCTGCTTAGAATGTGCACCTCTGGGGCATTGTAGACAGTTAAAAATAAAAGAAAAGGGACAGCGATATATTTCCGGATCGAAGCGGCGCTCGTCAGTATTTTGCACATATTTAACTTAAAGTGCGAAATCGCCTTAGCTGTCTCCGAATGACGGACGACAGTCTGTAGTGTGTTTACGTCAATTCAGCAGAGGTGTGAAACCGCCTTTAATGTCTCGGTTTGACGGATAATAATCGTACGACGGTACAGGGGCCTTAACACAGCTTCATCAAGTGGGACTCCAATGTCATCGCTGTCATTAAACTTCTTTAATCACGTGACCGAATGCAAAAACACATCCGCAGTAGTAGCATACACGTGGGGGGGGGAGGTCAGCGGCTAGTACAAAGGTGGACAGACACCCCCCCCCCCCGGTCAGGTGTGGTCAAGAATTTGGCACCTCTTTTTTTTTGTTTCTTCGTTCGAGTCATATTTCATCGCCGCGTCAACGTTCCATTCGTCACCGAGTCGTTCGGTTTTTGTCGCTACCGCCATTATCATATTGTCAAACTTGTCTGGGGGCGGTGGTGGTGTTTGTGTCTCGGAATAGCTGGGGGGGGGTGGTAAGGGTGTGTGTGTGTGTGATAGCTGTTGATGTGTGGGTGGCGGAGAGTGAGGGTAGGGGCTGAAACTGAAAACATTAAGACCGTAATGGGAGGGAGGACGGGGGAGCAGCCCCCCCAGGGGATGGTGGTGGGGGGAGGGGGGGTGTTCGAGAACACGCCATACAGTCATCAACGGTGTTAAATCACAGACTGATCAATGTCCTGCAGCAGTTGCAATATTTTAAAATTTAAACTGACATATGTAGTTCCACATAGTTTGTGTGTGTGTGTTTACTGCACTGACATATATTGTTACCGGCTGAGAATGCGTGGCTCTCTATTGCAACACATAAAAAATACATAGTGATGGAAGGCAAAACATGTAGTACTTACATTACAACCTACCTTACCATTATTACAACCTATAGTACTAACACTCAACATATAGTACTAACATTGCAACATATAGTATTAACACTAAAACCTATAGTACTAACATTGCAACATATAGTAAAAACACTAAAACCTATAGTACTAACATTGCAACATATAGTACTGACACTAAAACCTATAGTACCAACTGGTGTGTGCCAACTAATCAAATAAAAGAACTTCATGTAATCAAGTAAAATAATTTAAACAACAAAAAAAAAAAAAATAAAGAACATACATTTACTAATAGATAGGAAAGAACATACACCCATAAATCACTCAAAACAAAAAATACATTTAGTTATGAAAGAGCACAGCCTCTAACTCATGCAAACCCTAAAGAGCACACATCCATGAACACCGAACCAAAGGCACGAAAGAACTTTGCACCCACTTACACAAAAAACACCCACATAAGAATTAAGTTTCCCGTATCACTCATCATAAAGAACTCGTCTGCCATGACACATGGCGCTACGTAAACAAAAGAACATACAGCCAGAAAAAAATGAGGATCTTCTTCCCCC
>JAGDYQ010000008.1:9480370-9502709 GCA_021962125.1 Bulinus truncatus
AAAAGGAGAATAGGTATGTCAGGAAGTGGACAGAGAGAGAGAGAGAGAGAGAGAGAGAGAGAGAGAGAGCGGTACCAGTTGGATTATTGTGTTGCAGTGACCTAGTGACAATTGATGATTGAAACATGCACTAATACATATTACAACCGAACGCGTGCTACGTGTTCGATGGCCCAGAGACACCAGCTACCTCTGTACCAATTACTGGGCACACAGCCGTCCTCGCTATAAATAGAACGGCTGCAGAGTCGCCATAATATCCAGAGATAAACGGGCCACTTCGGGATCAGGTGAGTACCAATGTGACAAATTTTTTCGGCTCATCGGTTGAAAGTTCCCTCTTCATGTCTCCCTGTGGTGCCTCCATTACGATTGCACGATTGGGGATGAAAGAAGGGCAGTATACAAACAGTATTCATTTATAGGATCTTAGAGAAAAATATTTCACGGACTTTAGTAGATAAAGGACTATGCAAATGACCCATGTCCAGACCTACACTTGCATATATATGTATGAAGCGAAGTGGGGTCGGGATCACCTTTCGTGCAGGTGGTCAGCGTGAATGTCCAGCCCTGATTGGGGAGAGGGGATCGAACGTCCGGTAACAATACCGCTTTTTGTGAAATGCCGTCACCAATAAACTAAGTTTGAAAAAAAAAACAGCGGTTTGAGTGCTTGGTCCTCTCCTCTCTCTCTCTCTCTCTCTCTCTCTCTCTCTCGCTGTGGTCCTCTACAGGATGAGTGGACAGGGGGTAAATGCTCATTGACCCGACCGGTAGCGATGTCATCATGATGTTTCACTTGTCTGAGTGTCTTGACCAAAGGGGGGGATACGCCATGGACATTCACTTTCTCTCTATTTCTCCTCCTCTCCCCCTTCCCCCAAATATGTACATTGCCCTATTTACTACTTATACTATTTCATCAGCTTCGTCACCCCCTCTACCCTTCGGAGGTTATCGAAACGGTTGGTTGGTGGGCGGGGTGTCGGGGGGGGAAGGGGGTGGGTGGGGTGGGAGGTTGTTACAGGTCCCATGTGTGATATGCAAAATATCAGTACATCGATGGACGGACCGAAATTAAAGGAAACAGTGTCTCGTTGTCTGTCTATATCTCCGTCGTTCTGTCTGTTGGTATTCATCTGGTTTTAGTTTGCTTTTCCTTCCACCTGTCTTCTGGCACTTGTTGCTGCCATCTTGTCTGCCTTTGGATCCGTTAGTCTTGTCATTATTTCTTCATTTCCTTTACTCGTGCATTGTATGTACTTCACATATATATGTTTCTCTATTGCTGTTTATTATTATTGTTTAGTGTATATGTCTGTGTCATCTGTCATTAGGGTCATTATATGGGTATATCGGAGAGAGAGAGGGAGGAATGGGGGGGCAGGGCGGAAATGTAAGGAGCCATAGATACAATTACAATGTCGGGACTCTCTTGATACCATATTCAATAGGAAGGGACCCCTTTAGCAGAGGGTGGCTCTTAACTTGTTGACCTCTTGGGCCTGATGAACCTTACGGGCTCCAGCTCCTCGCACCTTTATGATTACTCCACCTCCCTCCCTCCCCCCCCCCCCCCCCCCCATATTCACAGATATTCAAAGCGAATAAATTTTAAAAATCAAATTATTAATTAATGTACTCATTTAAAAAATAGATTCTCTCGCTCTATTTAAAAAAAAAGTTTCGTTAATCCTGAATACCGGGGAGTCTTACAGCTCCAGTCATTGGAACCTTTGGGCAGGGTCATTTCCAGCCATTGGAACCTTCTTGCAGGGTCTTTCATTTCCAGCCATTGGAACCTTCATACGTTCATCTATCAAGCGATAGAGTTTTTCAAAAAAAAGCAGCGATATCCATAAATTATAAACTCTGTCATGCTGATTCAGTTCGGTTTGCGTCCGTCCCACATTTCCTGTCAAGTATCAGACATGATAATCCAATCATACTGAGACTTAGGTTATTTATCATTTTTTTTTTAATATCTATGAAACGACAAAGTTGAAACATATACAGGGAATTATCTTCCGAAATGTTCGAAGCTAATGAATATATTAATATTAATTAGGTCTATATGATGGTTATCCCTAAAGACCTCCCACCCCCTTTCTCACCCTCCCACCCAGTGTGAGTCGCATTCTTAAAATGTCTGATCAGACTCCGAACTGAAAGGAAGAAGTTGCTTGGATGATGGCATTTTTTTTTTTGTATACGTACAGGGGGAGACAATCTCAGCGAGTGCTTAACTAATCAAGCTTGAATGTATCGTTCCTTCGGTCAAGTCCATTGGCGCGTCTGTTCAACCTGAATGCTAAAAAAAAACTAATTTAGCTTCATCAAAAATGTAACACTATGAGACGGCTTAAATCTCTTTGTATGTATATATGTGTGTGTGTGAGAGTATGAGTGTGTGTGGGTGGGGGGGGGGGAGGGGGGTCAATACATTAATCCAGTACTTTTCAAAGTGGCCCATGGGCCAGTGTCAAGTGGGTCGTCAATTTAGATTTAATCAAGAAAACAACCCGTGGTTAACATACAATTCTATTTATAATTTCTTTCTCTCGGCCAATAAAAAAAAAAGGAGTATTACATTCTTTACATGTGGCTCGCCATAACCTAACCGGTTTTCTTTTTTAATGAGTCGAGAGTAGGAAAAGTCTGAGAACCCCTGTGTTAATCTTACGAAACAAGGGGTTTTTGTGTGTGTGTGTGTGTGTTAATTTTCAGTTTACTGAATTTATATGTAGTTCTTTAGCGAATTGTTATAAGCTCAGCGGTTGTCAAGATATGTAGAGCGTGTCATCTGACATCCAGAGTAGGACATGACAGAGAGTGTCATCTGTCATCCAGAGTAGGACATGACAGAGAGTGTCATCTGTCATCCAGAGAGTGTCATCTGTCATCCAGAGTAGTGCATGACAGAGAGTGTCATCTGTCATCCAGAGTAGGACATGACAGAGAGTGTCATCTGACATCAAGAGTAGGACATGACAGAGAGTGTCATCTGTCATCCAGAGTAGGACGTGACAGAGAGTGTCATCTGTCATCCAGAGAGTGTACATCTGTCATCCAGAGTAGTGCATGACAGAGAGGTGTCATCTGTCATCCAGAGTAGGATGACATGACAGAGAGTGCCATCTGACATCCAGAGTAGGACATGACAGAGGGTGTCATCTGTCATCCAGAGTAGGACACATGGCAGAGAGTGCCATCTGACATCCAGAGTAGGACATGACAGAGAGTGTCATCTGTCATCCAGAGCAGGACATGACAGAGAGTGCCATCTGTCATCCAGAGTAGGACATGACAGAGAGTGTCATCTGTCATCCAGAGCAGGACATGACAGAGAGTGCCATCTGACATCCAGAATAGGACATGACAGAGGGTGTCATCTGTCATCCAGAGTAGGACATGACAGAGAGTGTCATCTGTCATCCAGAGCAGGACATGACAGAGAGTGCCATCTGACATCCAGAGTAGGACATGACAGAGAGTGTCATCTGTCATCCAGAGCAGGACATGAAGGAGAGTGCCATCTGTCATCCAGAGTAGGACATGACAGAGGTTGTCATCTGTCACCCAGAGCAGGACATGACAGAGAGTGTCATCTGTCATCCAGAGTAGGAACATGACAGAGAGTGTCATCTGTCATCCAGAGTAGAACATGGCAGCTAGAGTGCCACCTGACATCAGAGCAGGACATGACAGAGAGTGTTATCTGACATCCAGAGTAGGACATGAAGGAGAGTGCCATCTGTCATCCAGAGTAGGACATGACAGAGGTTGTCATCTGTCACCCAGAGCAGGACATGACAGAGAGTGTCATCTGTCATCCAGAGTAGGACATGACAGAGAGTGTCATCTGTCATCCAGAGTAGGACATGGCAGAGAGTGCCACCTGACATCCAGAGCAGGACATGACAGAGAGTGTTATCTGACATCCAGAGTAGGACATGGCAGAGAGTGCCACCTGACATCCAGAGCAGGACATGACAGAGAGTGTCATCTGACATACAGAGTAGGACATGACAGAGGTTGTCATCTGTCATCCAGAGTAGGACATGACAGAGAGTGTCATCTGACATCCAGAGCAGGACATGACAGAGAGTGCCATCTGTCATCCAGAGTAGGACATGACAGAGAGTGTCATCTGTCATCCAGAGCAGCGGACATGACAGAGAGTGCCATCTGACATCCAGAGTAGGACATGACAGAGGGTGTCATCTGTCATCCAGAGTAGGACATGACAGAGAGTGTCATCTGTCATCTTAGAGCAGGACATGACAGAGAGTGCCATCTGACATCCAGAGTAGGACATGACAGAGAGTGTCATCTGTCATCCAGAGCAGGACATGAAGGAGAGTGCCATCTGTCATCCAGAGTAGGACATGGCAGAGAGTGCCACCTGACATCCAGAGCAGGACATGACAGAGAGTGTCATCTGACATACAGAGCAGGACATGACAGAGAGTGTCATCTGTCATCCAGAGTAGGACATGACGCAGTCCATACAGCACGTTGGAGTTGCAGTTACCCCATTTAAAAAAAAACAAACTGTTTTTATTATCAATCAAACCCACCCACTTATTGATTTTTTTTTTTTTTAAATTCCAACCCAGCGCGGTACAAGTGATTTAACTGACATAGTCTGGCCACGTCCGCGTGGATCACATCCAAATTAATGTGTATATTTCAACGAAAATATACAATTATAGTTATGTGTACATTAAAAAAAAAAAACAACACGTTCACTGGTGGAAATAGATAAACAAAGAACACGGGGTTACATTTTAATAAGAAAATCAATTTCGTTGTGATATCATTTCAAGTTCAAGGTCAGACACTCCCCCGCTCGTGCCATGTGCGCCCCCCCCCGACCAATCCCCACCCAGAATGTTTTAATTTATTACAGATTGAAGAAAGAAAAAAAGTTCTACCAGGAACAGGAATAATTTGAAATCATGTGAGTCAATGGACGGGCGAGAAGGGGATGGGTGTGGGGGTGGGGGTTAGCGTAGCGCGCCGCTAAGGTTCCTGAACTCACGCCAACTGACTTCACGCTTCATTGCTCACCTTCTGACGCGTGCACTTTTTTTTTTTTTAGAAATTAAAAAGAAATATTATTGTGCGAACATGGAAGGGGCGGGGGGGGGAGGGAGGAACCTGATGGGTAAGGCGGTTGGGGGCGTGGTGAATGGGGCGCAGGGGGGTGGGGGGGTCGGACAGGGCTGTTGTGTTGTTGTTGCTATTTTTTTTTTTCTTCCTGATTTGAATTGCACATGGACATTGTTTAGGTCAGTGATAATAAAAGGGGAAAAAAAAAAGAAACTGGAGAAATGGAGAGGATTGGGGGGGGGGGGTAGGGGAGAGGTAGGTTGGAGGGGGAGGGGGCGCCTTTGATAAATGAATAAAACAATCTTTGTTCACGGTGTTAACGTGAGTCATATGTTGAGGGGGGTTGAGGGAGAGGGGAGGAGAGGGTGGGGTAGAGTGGAGTTGCAGGGTTAGAATTAAAAATGTCATTCAGCTAATGATGTGTGTATCTATCTGCTGGGCTGGGATGTGACGTAATGAGATGTCGACTGCGTGTCTTTGTGGTTGTTTGATCTGTGTGTGTGCGTGTGTGTGTGTGTGTGTGTGTGTTGGGGTATTCCTTATTGCTTTTTATTTTGATTTTGTGATTTTCTTTACCACCGCAGATATTGTCCATATCTCGAGTCCAGGCGAACTAAGCGAATGCTCAGACCCCACCCCCCCCCCACCCCCTTGAACCATTTCCACCACAAGTTATTATAAAATATGCTGTTATTTAGACTCTCCCCACCCTAACCACACACACACACACACACACACACACACACACACACACACATATGGACGCACAAATGGAGAGACAGACAGAAGGTAAAGTAAGAAAAGAGAGAAACAATAGAATCATACTGCCATTATTAGACATTTACCTGAATTCATTTTTAAGAAATTATGTCAACCATTCCGTGTAATACCGCCAAGTTCGTTTGTCTGTCTATTGTCGATTTAATTTGTTTATATCAACTAGCAAACAAAGGCCCGGTACCCGGACCGGCTTGTAGGCACGCATCTGGAGTTGAAAATCGTGGTAAATATTTGAGCGCGTTAAAAATAGCACATCTATGTACTCGAAGTGACCCCCCAAAGGGACATGAACAGATTATTGTAGCCAAAATACATTTAAGTATAAGGGACATTTAATAAAACATGAAATAAAGTTTTATATTTTGTATAGTTCATCCCAAAAGAAAAAAATCCTCATTATGGATACACAATCTTTACATAAACAACCCCCCCCCCCAACTATTAAACTTTGAATCTAAAATCCAACTATACATAATTTGTGCACACAACACCATATCATTGATAAATCTCAAATCATTCATAATACAGTCGATTCCGCTTAATTGGAACACATCGCGACCGAGGCTTTTTGTCTCAGTTAAGCGGCTGTCCCAATTAAACATACACACTTACTATTGGCTTCTAGGTTTGGTTTCTTTGAGACCTGTCCCAAATACGCGGCTGTCCCAATTAAGCGGAATCCACTGTATTTTAAAGGACTCTTTCCCAACAGGTACACGTATTTAAAAAAAAAGTGAGACGTGAGTGAATGTCTGCCAGTTAAGCGATTCGCTACATATTTAGCAGGTGGTTTATTGACTGTGTTATACACACTGTACTATAGTACAATATATAGATGGTTTATTGACTGTGTTATACACACTGTACTATAGTACAATATATCGTACCGAGAATGAGTTCAGAAAATATTGCCAACCCGGTGTACTTTTTATTACAAAAAAAAATTTTAAATGTAACATTCTTTTTACCTTTATTATTATACTTAAGACACATCGTTTTGAATAGCAGCAGAAAGCAATACTTTATTGATATAATGTGTGGTCAAGTATATTGATATAATGTGTGGTCAAGTATATTGATATAATGTGTGGTCAAGTGTATTGATATAATGTGTGGTCAAGTGTATTGATATAATGTGTGGTCAAGTATATTGATATAATGTGTGGTCAAGTATATTGATATAATGTGTGGTCAAGTATATTGATATAATGTGTGGTCAAGTATATTGATATAATATGTGGTCAAGTATATTGATATAATATGTGGTCAAGTGTATTGATATAATGTGTGGTAAAGTATATAGATATAATGTGTGGTCAAGTATATTGATATAATGTGTGGTAAAGTTTTATGTATCAAAGTACATTATAGAAATAGATAGAATCGTTGTGTAGCCTCTTAAAAAATAAAGAAATATCAAAGCTACATTGTATCTCTGTGAAGCCCTCCCTCTAAATGGGTTAGTCTGCATTGTCTGCATTGTGTACTGCGCTACTCAGACTCCACCCTCGTACAGTGAATTCGTGTGACGTCAGGGGCGGATCTGGACAACTTTCATCGCGGGGGGGGGGGGAAGGGCAAAAACTGAAATGTTAAAATTATAGTTGAAAATTGGTCTTAGAACAAAAAAATATTTCGATAATTTAATGATGTCTTACCTAAACTTGCGGTAATGGGGGGGAGGGGGAGGGGCGGCATGGTGTTGTAAGAAGTAGTAATACAAAAAAATTAAGAGAAAATATTTTTTGACGTAGTTTGGGAAGTTGGCGATAAAGGGAGGTAAATGTACATTAGATATAGACATTCTATAGAAATAAAAACAAACTGAACACCATAGATATTACTATATCTTGACATATATATAGAGTCTGATATATTTAGAGTGGCCTTGATCAGGATTCTACTCAGGAATTGGGTGAACCATTTCTGATAATTGCCGAAATTAGATGTACATGTGGGGAAGTATGGTTGTGAGCTGCACCATTCAGCCATTATCCGAGAGTCTCGGGTTCTATCACATGGAGACGGATAATCGTGCGCTAAAGCGCTCGACTGTCGACCTGAAAGTACCTGGTTCGATCTCCGGTGAGGACCAAGGAAATTTTCAGGTCTTGGCTCAAGTTCCCGATACATCTCCCGTGGTGCCTCCATTGCCATTGCACTATCGGCTATGGTGGGGATGAAAGAAAGGCACCATAAAAACCATCCCATCAGTGGTCTAAGAGATTTCATCTCATTCTTACAGGGACTTCACACATCATTTGTTAGATCTTCTTGGGTCTGGTGAAAGTTCCCTCACGTCTCTCAAAGTGATTCCGTGACCAGTGCCCACCGGCCGTGTTGGAGATGAAAGAAGTGGGACACTATAATAACACTAAACAGTGTTTAATAAAAATATGGTACGACGACCAACTCATGCAGTATATATATATATATATATATATATATATATATATATATATATATATATATATATATATAACACGTATACAGTACATGGAAATTTTGACGACTTCTTGTGTGACAGACAAAAAAAAAGGATGATTTTGTATTATAGATGAATTTGTAATGACAAATTATACGCGTAATTTTAGCACATATTACCGTCCGTATTTACCTATACAACAAACCTGCCTCCTCAATTTGGTTTGCGGCTAAGCCAGTCGGTCTGTTACGAAAAGAAAAGAATGGCGTGTGTCTTCTCAATTAGTTGAGGCGGCCTGACTTCACAACAGAACAACGGCCTTAATCTATCAATCACAATCACAATCACACCTTTCAATTCACCGATGACCATAGATAATACAATTTTAAAAAAAAGTAACGCACCATTAAAGACGCACTGCGGGTTATCTCTCTTCCCCCATGACACGGTCCATAAGGCGCATTTTACGTTTGCGCGTATATGTGTGTGTGTGTGTCTCCGTCGCGCCAGAAATCCGCGTGCAAGCGTGTCTAGACGACACGCGCAGACGTGAATGGAAGGGGGAGGGGGCGAGTCCAACATGTAAAGATGTTTTTAAAAAAAAACCCAGTGTTTGCGCCTTTCATGGCTATTAAGGACTCAAATGTCAATGACGTCTTTTGGACGACGTCTGATCGAGGGCCGGCTGTGAGATGAGGGTTAGTGAGACGCGACCGTTGAAAATAACAACCCCTCCCTCCCCCGGAAAAAAAAATATGGTACTGGTCATCTTTGTAATTATCTTAAACGCAATCAGGGGAATGACGGTTTTACAGTCCGTGGGGGGGGGGGGGGAGAGGGGGGGGAATGGATGAGGGTGCATAAAATGGAGATCGCGCAGCGTGTTAATTAAAATTGTCGCGTGAGTGGTTTTTTTTTTTGATAAATGGAATTATTGGAATTATTTTAATTAGTTATTTTTATTGTTCGCGCATTAATCATGGCGTTACGTCGTCTGCTGCACGAGGTAATAACAAAAATAATAATAATAATAATAATAAAAATTCCCCCGGCGGGGCTTCGGTTGATAGAGGTATCAATTTGTTTTTGTAACACAGTGTTGTGCAGCAGAGGTTTATTAGTTGGTATTATGATTTTCTGGAAGTATATTACTGGTTTTTTTTTAAAGAGAGGGTAAGGAAAGACAAAGGGGTGGAGAGAAAGACTGAGTTATTCGGGGTGCTGGTCAGCTAATGAAAGTAGACTGGAGAGTGGTCAGTAAGACAGGTTTGGTGTCAGCAAATGTAAGCGGGCTGGACATTGGTCAGTGAGCTCATAATTCACACGTTTGTGAGTAATCCCGCAGGTGTTTGAAAAGAACGACAACCCGATGTACACCACGACTGTGTTACACACAAACTTTCCCCTCACTGGAAGGGGTGGTAGTTGGCGGTGGAGGAGAAAACTGAAGGGGTTGGGGTGGGGGTGGAATAGATATAATTTTTTCAGAGGTTCAGGGTTAGGGTTAAAAGGTCGCCACAGATCGTCATTGGCACAAAATGTCAATTAGCGCTGATTACTTTGACATTTTGTCCACATTGACCTCAATACAGGGCTTGAGGTTGGGTTTTTTTTAGCAGCCCAAACTGTTTGTACAGTAACAAGTAATCTTTGAGACAAATAGACAAAAATATAACATGAACTCACCCAACACACACACACACACACACACACACACCTGCAGCATAAACAAAAATACAACGCTATAAATAAATCAATGAATTCAATAACCTTCAAGTCAACTTTTGGTATTTACTGGGTTAAAAAAAAAAATAAATAAATATAAAATAAACCCAGAAATGCGTTTAAAAAAAAAAAAGGTTTGATTTTTTGCTAGATGTTCCTCCCGTGTACCCCCCCCACCCCCCTCCCAATTCTATATTTAACGACATTGGCTCGTAAATCTCCATTAGACATCTGGATCAAAAACAAAAGAAGATAATTGGGTGGCTTTTTAAAAAAAATATATCTGTGGTTGTTGTTTGTATTATGTATGTGTGTGTGTGTGAGAGGGAGAGAGAGAGAGAGAGAGAGAGAGAGAGTGAAGGAGAGAGAGAGAGAAAGATTAAGAGTGTGAGAGAGTTAGAGAGATACTGAGAGAGAGAGAGAGAGAGAGGGAGAGAGAGAAAGAGAGTGTGAGAGAGAGATAATCTTATGCTAACTTTTTATGCCATTTTGTGATGCAAGATCTCGAGAAAAAAGAAGCGAATATAGAAAGAAAGAAAGAGAAAGAAAAAAGAAGGAAAGAGATAAGTTCACTATGAGAATTTTTTTCTTCCATCTATCTCTTAGAATTTTTTTTTTTTTAGATTTTTTAAAATAATTTTTAGTTTAACGTATAACTGCTACCCCCCCCCCCCCATTACAATTTCTTATATTTTTTTTTTTGTTATTCACCCTTAATATATAAAAATAGTTCACATTCCGCCTATCAGTGTAGGTACTGCTAAAGAACATCATAGGATGGAATTTCACATACTTGCACATTTTTAGTTCAGTTTTTAATTTCTTCGTTTTGTTTATGTAACAGTTTTATAATTCCACGTACAAACAACATGGAGAGACGCCCTTTTGGTGCAACCAGGGGCGGACACGGTTATGGTCGACGAGAGTCACATTCTTGTTTCTTTTCTCTCTTTCTGTCTTTTTTTTATGTTCCTTCCTTTCTTTTCTTTCTTTCTCTCTTTCGTTTCAGATTATATAGCAAAGAACTTTGACGAAGCATCGCACCATAGTTGAACAAGTTTCAAACTGAAATGATAAAATAAGGAAGGAATAAGGAAAGGGTGGAGGTGGGTGGATCTTAATCAATTGAGGGGGTGGGGGGGCGTTACTAAGCTCCCTGACCAGTAGCATGCCGCTATGATAGCCGCAAGTAGCCATTGTCGGTGTGTATATGAAAGTCTATTATCTGTACTTCTGTTTTTCTTATTTCTCCCACCACCCACACAAATTTCTTTTCCTTTTTTTTTTCACCTCTACATTAATAATACATAGTTCAGCGACCGAGGGCCCCCCCTCTTTTTCCACAATCACCGTCCCTTAACACCAGCACACTCCAACGGCCCTGATAGAATATTATGGTGTGTGTGTGTGTGTGTGTGTGTGAGTCGTAAAGGGCAGAGGTTAAACCGAAATACATCACCGATGGTTATATGTCTGTGTGTATGCGTGTGTCTGTGTATGTGTGTGTGTGTGTGTGTGTGTGTGTGTCTGTATGCGTGTGTGTGTGTATGTTTGTGTGTGTTTGTGTGTGTGTGTGTGTGTGTGCGTCGTGTGTGACCTTTGTGCCTATCCTGTCATTTTCCAGCCATTTCAACCTACGAAAAAAAAAAAAGCAATTATTGATTTACGGCTGGGGGTAGTGGGGGGGCATACTATAACCACGTCTGCATACATGTCTGTCTGTCTGTCTGTCTGACAGTCTGTCTGTATGTCTGTCTGTATTTTATGTGTCATCACTGTATTTATTTATGTATTATTTTTTTCTTAGAATAACGGAAAAGCGTTGCGGGGAAGAGGGGGGGGGGGAAAGAGACGGAGATGGAGGAGGACCCCGGGAAGGAGGAGAGGGGACGGGTGTTTAAAGGGAGCCTTTGGTTTGCGGAAAGCGATTAACACGAATGAGGCGCGCGCGCGCACACACACACACACACACGCACGCACGCACGCACGCACGAACACAAACGGGCGGCTCCCCAGAGCCCAATGGCGATAAATCAAAGGGAGCTAATCAGGAAAGCTTCTTTTTTTTCTCTTCAATACTCAGTGCTGCAGTTTGAGTGACCCGGATTTGGGAGGGAGGGGTGTGAGGGGGGGGGTGGGGTGGTTGGAGGATAACTTGGAGGACCTGAGGGATCTAAAGTGGATAAAGATGGATCAGAGACATAGATCAGTTGTGTGACCTCCCCCCCTTCCCCGGGGGGGGGGGGGGCGATGAGAATAAAAGGTGAAGAGGATGGTCGCGTTATTAACGAGAGTGAAGCAGGTTGGAGTATCGCGATAGGGCTGACTGAGTTGTTGCTGCTGTTGTTGTTGTTGTTGTTGGTGGTGGTGGTGGTGGTGGTGTGACGTTGAGTCACAGTCTACACCAGGGGATGGAAAACATGAACTTATCAAAGTGCCAAAATTTACAAGCTACAGTAATGGGGATTGACATTTCTTTGTGCATGATACATCGGAATCGGGAAATAGGAATTTCATTTTTTTTAAGATTTCGGAATTAGGAGGGAGATTTAATAACATTACAGCTAATTTCCGATTGTTATCAATTGAATCTTCTAATACTTCTTGTCCATGTATTAAACAATTATCGCTCTCTCTCTCTCTTTTTTGCCTTTCTTCATTTCTCTATTTCTCTTTCTCTCTCTCTCTCTCTCTTTCTCTCTCTTTCTCTCTCTCTCTCTCTATATATATATATATATATATATATATATATATATATATATACGTGTCCGTCTGTCTTGCTCAGACAACCTCATCAGATGACGCACACTACGTTGCCAGTTACCGTACCACCGTGTTGTTTTCTCCCTCTGTGTCTCTAGTGTCTCTGGTTGATAAAAGACTTATTCATGTATCATGGCGCAGGACACACACCCCACCCCAGTCGATATGACTGACCGCCCTTTCAACCCCCCTCCACTCGCCCCACCCATCTCGAGCACCCTTAGCCCTTCAGGTAAAATATAAAAAATTCTTCGCACCCACAAAGATGACCCTCGGTGAGTGCTCACTCTCAGTGATTGTGATCACTTGGTTCTGAGGTAAACGATGGAGAGAAGTGGTGGTGGTGGGGGTGGGGGAAGGAATACAACCAGGTAAAAACCTCAGAAAAGTGAGAGAAAAAGTTTTTAAAAAAATGCAACCAATGGAGTTCAAAGTATGTGTCACGTACAGCCGATACTTGCGGTGCGCCAGATGTTCTGACAAAAGTTCTGTTGTTGACTCTCGCCACATTCAGCCTCCAGTTCTCCACAACTTGATTTATTTTTTAAAACCACACTTTTGTTTTGTTTTTTCCACGAGAGGTGAGAATGTTTGAGATTTTTAAAAAAAAAAAATAAAAAAAAAATTTCACACCTTTGGGTTTATTTTTAGTTTCGTATTCTGTTACGTTTTGACAGTTTATTCTCTCTGTCTGTCTCGCTGTTTGTCTGTGTGTGAACTAATGAGAGACGAGAAAAGTCTGCTATGGCTAGACAAAATTCTGGTTTTGGTTCAGTCGTACTAAAAGAACAGATCAAAAAAGGCGCCTATTACCATATCGGTGCGTCCGTAATCAAACATAAACACACCTAAAAATCGCCTATTACGCACATAAACACACCATAAACATGCGCCATTTTTTGTAAAGATAAGCCCATGTCGAACACACATAAACTTACATATAAACATAGCTATGTAAACACACACACTGGTGAATGAACGCACAGTAATATATAGCATTATACGCATTTAATAAACACACACACACATACGCACATATGTCCTTTCACCTCCAATGCACTCATCCATAAAAACGCACATATACAAACACACATAGACTCACAAGTACGCACGCATGCACACATACAAACACACACACACACACACACACACACTCACGTGAAGACATAGCACACTGCTTTCACCACAAATTCAGAATCAACTTTTTCTTCCTCGCGGGTCCCCCCCTCCAATCCCCCACCCCCGGACAACACAGTCATCATCATTATGCACCTACAACGCCCCCCCCCCCCAGCACTCGAATTCGTACGTGTGCTAGAAGACAACAGGTGGCACCCCTAGGGTGAGTGCAGGCGGTACACCGGGTCAAAGACTCTGCAGTCTGTCTAGCCCCTTCCCGCTCCCCCCCCCCACATAATGACACAACTCCTTCATCTTCCGGTCTTAATGAGCCACTGACCTAGTTTGCATTCCACCCCCCTTCCACCATTGTGAGTAAAAAAAAAATAAAAGCATTTCATTTTGCTCACCGCGAGTAGCTGCAACTGAAACTGACAATATTTCTTTTTTGTTCTGTTTATTTTTATTTCCACCATTAAGATGTGGTTTTTCTTTGGTAATAGTTTTATGGAAATCTTTCTGCATTCAAGCAACTCACCGGGGAAGTGGCAGTTTTGTTGAAGGCACTACGGGGGTGGTACACATAATGTCTCACACTGAGACTTCTGTTGGCCGGAAGAGGTCATTGGATATTTTTAATGGTGTACCTTTTACATGGCGTCTTGTACTTGAATACATGTACTTGCTCCTTGTACCCGTACCAACACCCCGTGTCATGTACCTGCTCCCTGTATATGCACCCTATTTATATACCCTGTGTCATGTGCCTGTACCACGTGTCATGTACCTGCGCGCTGTATCTGCGACCTGTGTCCTGTACATGATTTACATACTTTCACCATTAGCTTGTATCCCGTACCTGCACCCTGCACATGCGCCGTATAAATTAACTCTACACCTGTGTCCTGTACAATAGTACATGCTCCCTGCACAAGCGCCGTATAAATTAACTCTACACCTGTGTCCTGTACAATAGTACATGCTCCCTGCACATGCGCCGTATAAATTAACTCTACACCTGTGTCCTGTACAATAGTACATGCTCCCTGCACATGCGCCGTATAAATTAACTCTACACCTGTGTCCTGTACAATAGTACATGCTCCCTGTACAAGCGCCGTATAAATTAACTCTACACCTGTGTCCTGTACAATAGTACATGCTCCCTGTACAAGCGCCGTATAAATTAACTCTACACCTGTGTCCTGTACAATAGTACATGCTCCCTGTACAAGCGCCGTATAAATTAACTCTACACCTGTGTCCTGTACAATAGTACTTGCTTCCTGTAATTGCAACCGTTCGCTGAGAAGTTTGTTCCTTTGTCTCATGAAAATACTGTCTGGGAGTTTCGTCACAGCTTTAGACGTCATGCAAGTTACGTCACACAGCAGGACACCATTTTGAGAAGATCCTATCACAGCCTCGTTTAGCAATAACAAAAAGTCGTCAACTGTATTTTACAAAACAAAGTGACAGTTTTTAGTGTTTTATTTTATTTTTTTCATTTCTGTCAAAATGAGGATCCACCTGTCTGCCGGTGGTGGTGATGGTGGTGATGGTGGTGGTGGTGATATCGCACTGGCTCACACACACAATGCGGACCGTTATATTCATTGAACGACGTCATGATAACCGCGATGACGTCACTGCTCGCAGATGATCGCACGAAAACGAACCCCCCCCCCCCCGCAAACCACCACCCACACCCACACCAGTCGCACAACAACACACTTTAAAAAAAAAAACTTCCTTATTCGTTTTAAGGTCATCCGCAGCTGCTGTAAAGTGTCGCTAAGTGAATCATCGTGGCCCTGAAACAGACAAACAAAAACAAAAAAAAAAGCGACTTATAACGAAATGCCAATATTTCAATGTCGCAACGGGAGCGGAGTAGACCTGAACCAAAGCGTCGTTAAATTCTAATTCACTCGAAACCCTGTCATGTCTTCCACCGTTTTAGCTCACCCCCCCCCCACCCCCTTTCCCTCCCCCCCCAACCCAATGAATGATGGTAGTACAATCATGTGTAACCTTGACATCCAGGGGGCGTATATCATGATGGGGGCTCATGGAGAAACCATCATCTTTTTTATAGTTTGCAGCAGAAGAAGATAGCGGTAAGTAGAGCAGCGTTCTGTGAGACGATTGTGTACCGGTTGTGGGTGGAACTGATGTGGAATGGATCTATTCTTCCAAAAAAAAAAAACACATTTACTGGAAAAGAGAAACTCATTCAGGACCCCCCCCCCCCCAACCCCTTTCCCATTTCCGACCCCACCAAACTTCTTCCCCACACACTCACCCATTCTATTCCTTCATAGCCCCTCCCTCCCTCCCCCCATCCATCTCGACCCCAATACCTTAACGACGTAAAAGAAATGGGGATACAAGCAGGTGAGTCTGGTTAACAAGTTAGGAGTTATCTGTGTTTGGTCCCCCCCGACACTGGAGTTATTTGTCACTGGAAATGTTATCTTTTGACTGTTTTCTTATCTGACACAATGCCATCTCACCACTCCCCTCTCACACCCCCCTCCCCGGTAATGTCTTCTCCTTTTTTTCTTCCACTCATTTCTTCCTTTCTTTTGGGGAGGGGGGAGGGGGGAGAAGGAGGTAAAGTTTTCTACCAGGGCAGTAAACTCCCCCCATATGTACCTGAACAAATCACTTTAGCAGTTGAATGAATGGTATATAGTCAAGTACTACAAGGTATGGGTACATTTATGTATCATGGTATGTACGGAGTACTTTGCCCAATTTGTGTGTTTGTGTGTGCGCGAGTGGGTTCGCGCGCGCGCGTGTGTGTGTGCGTGTGTTTTCATGTTCGAGTGTGTACCAGAGATGAGCGGACAGCGGACGCGTCCGCTTGCGGACGCAGATCCGCAGACTTTTCCGAATTCGCGGACTGACATCGGACGCTTCGTATAGTTAAGTTGCGGACTCGCGGACTGACGCGGATCTTCTTTAGCGTTTACCATAAAAAATTTCAAGTCATTTAAACAGCTAAATTTAAGCAATGCGGACGCGCGGACTGACTGCGAACCAATGTTGTAAGATTCTGCGGACGCGGACGCGGATCATTGATAGAAATCCGCGGACGGACGCGGACGCTAAATTTCAAGATCCGCACACCTCAGGTGTCTACTAGCGGTCTATTGTGTGAGCGCGCGTGTGTATCGAGTTTAAGTTTATTCTTATTGAAAGTGAGAATATCAAAGTACGAGAATTGGTTGTAAAATTATTTTAATGTTTCTTTGAACTTAGTGATTCTGTTTATCGTGTCTAGTAGTCGGTATAGTAGAAACTGATATCTAAATACAGTCGATTCCGCTTAATTGGGACACATCGGGACCGAGGCATTTTGTCCCGATTAAGCGACTGTCCCAATTAAACATACACATTTACTATTGGCTTCTTGGTTTGGTTTCTTTGAGATTTGTCCCAATTAAGCGGTGTTCCAATTAAGCGGAATCCACCGTATAAATATATCAACAGTTCAACACTGACTGTAGAGAGAAATAAAATGTTACAGAAGTGATTGGTAAATGTTTGAGCGTACACAATTGGCACAACTATTTTCTCCACAACTATTGGCACTACAATCGGCTATAACAATTAGTGCAACATTCTTCAAACATTTCATTTGATGAGGTCAAGGGCAAATTTAGTTATCACAAGGTCAGTTTACAATGACCCCCGCCCCAGCCTCTTCTCTCCATTCCCCCCCCCCCACCCTTCCGCTTCATTAGCATGGCCCCGAGATTCTTAGAAAAGAATCTTGCAACGGTTATACCTAGACTTGATTGGGTGTGGGGGGTGTGATGGGAGGGAGGGGGGGGCGTACTAGACCTGGTAGGTTGATGGTCCCGGGGGGGGGGGAAGGCTTGGACTGTTTAGCCAGCATTATACACGTCTCAATGATTCCCCACAGCCAAACATTCCTGAGGTCGCCCTCCCCCACCCCTGGGGGGGGGTCACCCTTCATCCGTTTACTTCCACTAACGTTTCGAGTTTTTGTTTCGTTTCGTCGGTCTCTCTCTCTCTTCCCTCCTCCACCCCCCCCCCTTGTTCAAAGTTTTCACACACCCCCCCCCTGCTATTTATTTTTAATCTACCGCGTAAGGTTAATTTAACTCCACGGCGAATGGATACATTATTCTGCTATTTTAAAAAAAAAAAGTTCCTTCCGGCAGTACGCTGCTGCCTCTGAAAAGGGAATAATGTAACATGAGATGGTCTGCCCTGAACTGACTGAGCCCAATGATAGAAGACCTCCTCCCCAGTTACCCCCGCCCAACACGCCGCAGTACAGACCAAAAAAATAAATAAAAGGGTCGTGAATTCAAATGAATGGAACGAGCCCAAAAAAAAAACGTAATTAAATTTTCAGTCCGGATTAGGCGGGTCAAAGTTCAAAGTGAACAAAGTTACCATTGATAGTGTTTTTGGTACCACACGCTACCGCCTTGGGCTTTGACTCTTCGAGTGAAAAATCTAATCCAAATAGTAGCTTCACGCTCCGGTGACTTTCAAACGCACTACAAATGAGCAAGTTTGTTCAGTGGGGGAGGTTTTACGTGTTTCTTCTTCCTGCCAACTTTTCGTTTTTAATCTGAGACTCTCCACTTAATGAAGTTTAGGAAAGTACCCACATTGGAGGACAGAAAAAGGTCTTTTAAAAAAAATTTGGCGCTTGCTAAGCGGATTTTTTCCCCCCTTCATTTTTTTTTTAAAGAAAGAAAGAGGAAAAAAAAATTGCACTCGTAGCTATTTCAAGGGTAAAAAACGTGAGACAGTGGCAGATAACTCTTGCCAGAGAAATGCGATAGCCAAAAGGTTAAACATGGCATACTAGGTTTTCTCCCCTGTCTGATTGGCTGCTGTTGTTTTTGTTTTGAATCCCTCGGATTGTTTATGTCCTTTCTTTGGGGATCAGCATCGTCTCTTTCTGTTTGTTTGTCTTTCTGTCAATCAATCGGTCCATTCTGACCGTCTGCTGTGTCTGTGTCCATCACATGTTTGTTTTATCTGTACATCTTTTTACCCATAGCTCTGTTGTATTTTTTGGGGGGGAGAGGGGTGTATTTGCGTGCACTTCTAAGACGACCAATCATGTACATATCGATTTATTTATATATCATGCAATGTATATATATATATATATATATATATATATATATATATATTGGTTATATTATTATGCTCGAGTGTCGACCTGAGAGTCCCGGGTTCGATCCTCGGTGAGAAACAAAGGGCATTGTCCCAGGTCCCGGTGAAAATTGGTTCAAGTCCCACAAGTCCGCTCAGCGTTAAATGGGTCACCTGACTTTAAAGTTGGGGGGGGGGGAAGCAAAGGCGGCTGGGCGGTGTCCCAACCACACAATCCCTTGACATTCCGAGGTTTACAGAAGCAGGTGGAATTCCACACTTCACCAGCCCCCCGATGGCACTTCAGGGGCCAAGGACACACATACACACACACTATATATATATATATATATATATATATATATATATATATATATATATATATAGGGTTGCCATATTTTTTCACGGACCAACCGGGACAGTTCTGTCTTTTTTACTTTAGGTTTAGGGATGTCGGTTTCGCGAAGGGGGGGGGAGGGGGGGTATGAAAACAGTAATGTAAAAAACACACTTAGAATATAGAATAGATAATCTTTGTTATTTTATTCATAATGGTACACAAACATGATATTTTTAAAAAAAACAAAAGAGTTTTCTTCTTGTTGTACCACTCGTATTTTTCATTTGAGTGAACTTTTCTCAATAAGTCCTTCTTCTCTTTAATTTTTTCTTAAAATTCATTGCAGCTAAGTCCGAAGTTAACTTTGCACACAATCAAACCGTGTACTGAATCTAAACCGGGACAATTTCAACAACCGGGCGGGACACCGGGACAACCCAGTATATCCGGGATTGTCCCGGCGAAACCGGGACATATGGCAAGTCTATATATATAGATATATTTATATATATTTATTTATTTTGGCCAACGTCTGCAATTGGCCGCCTATCACACATTGGGCGTAGCATGTATATATATTTATATATACCCCGTGTATTCTGTATGGCTACGACTCCAATCTAATCAACTTTATTTATTTACAGTTTGAGAATCCATTTACCCGCTTGTAAATACAATTACCGACTCTCTCATTCCCCCCCCCCCCCCAACTAAACACATACATTTGTTCGCGTGAGAGTTAAATAAAAACGCGGATGAAGGGATCTTTTCGGGTAATATTATCAACTAAACAAAACAAACAATGCACCATCTGACCTGCACTCTCATTGGCTCAGACTCCACCAATCGGTGGTGATGGCGTCTTTTAGCTTTTATCCATGTAAAATCCCGACTAGAGACCAGCCAGTGACCAGAGACCAGTGACCAGAGAGTGTATATGCACAGAAATATGTTTGCACCTACCAGTGGCGTAGCGAGCTTAACTCGCGACCTGGGCACAATACCTTTTTAGCGCCCCCCCCCCCATTTTGAAAACCATATAATATTATATGTAAAATATACCATTTGGTCCCTCTTTGTGAGTAGCGCCCGGGGCATGACGCCCCCCCTTGCCTCTCCCCTCACTACGCCACTGGCACCTACTTAATACAGTCGCCGTAAAATGCCCCCCACCCCTCTCTCATATTCACACAAAGTATCTCAGACTGCCAGTAATTAAACTTCCCCCCCCCCCTTACCTTACGTCCTGGGCCATCGCACCATCCCCACCCTCCCCATCTACAGTCTCCAAACTAATTTCCGGATGAATTTCCTCTGGTAGAGATTCACACCCCACTTCCCAGGCCTCTACATCTCCGCCATTATCCATATCCACTTGTCATCTGGAGACATCCAATGGATTCAATGAAGCGTCACTGATAGAAGTCATTTTTTTTTTTTTAACTTGTGTTTATAACGTATTTTTGTTTAGTAGCTTTCCTCAAAATAATAAAAATGTCCGTGCCGCCTCCATTACCAGTGCATCCCCGAACATAGAGATGTATTATACAGGTAGTTACAACCCCCTCTCCCTTACTGACAACCTTCTCCCTGAGGTTACGACTGAGTCGGCAGGGAGAAATATTATATTCAATGAACCTTCAAGAGGTTGCTGGCAGAGAAATGGTATTCCCCCTCCCCCTCTCCCCTCCCTCCCTCCACACACGCCCACTCCGCTGTCTACTTCCACAATGTACGAAATGTTTTTGTTTTTTTTCCCCACCCACTTCCTACTTCAGCCTGTCACTCTAAATTTGTGAAGTCAACCATTCTCCGCCATATTTCTGGGATCTTAATTTATTTTGTTAGGTTTATTTCTCGATGTTTGGGTAGATACAAAAAAATCAACCAGCCAACCAACCAACCAACCAACCAACAACCTGAAAGTCTGAAAGATGACATGAAATCTGGGCACGGTTTATGGCCGACTCTAAACTGGTGCAGTCTTACAGAGCTACAACTTACTGACATCTTACACGGTGGAATAATACAAGGGATGCATTAGCCGGCAGAGAGAGAGAGAGAGACAGAGAGAGAGACACACAGAGAGAGAGAGAGAGAGAGAGAGAGAGGGGTGTGCGACTACATTGGGGGGGGGGGTCATGAGAACATTTTGATTAAATAATTGAAATCAGTCTGGGCGGTCGGTAGTAGAATCGATGGGGCGGCCAGCCTGTACGCGTCGGGCCCAATTTCGATCACGTGACTTTTTGAAACGGTGGACGAGTTCTGCTGTTGAGGTTAGTGCGGCACCACCTGAACTAATGTGGCTCGAATTAGGTCAGTGTGGCTAACACTGAAATAGATAGGGGCATACATGACGGTAAAACGCTCGGCTGTCGACCTGAGGGTCACTGGTTCAATCTTCTGTGACGACCAAATGTATTTTTAGGTCTTGGCCTAAGTCCCCGCTATATCTCCCGTGGTGCCTCCATGGCCATTACGCAATCGGCTATGGTGGGGATGAAAGAAGGGCACTGCAAAAACCGTCCCATTAGTGGTTTATAGGATCTAAGAGATTTCATCTCATCCTTACAGGGACTTCACACACAAGCATCTCCGGGTCATGACCCAGTCGTTTAAAGTCACTCTGACCTGAGTCATTTTCTAAGAATGATGACGGAATGGAAAACTCTGGGTTAACATTTATTTGTAGGTGAAGTCATAAACAATCCAACCGGCCATCTCAGAGTAATCGCCAACCTAACTCACTAACAATGTGGGAGACGATATTTGGGGGGGGGGGCAGGGGGGCGGGGGTTGTTGTTAATGGCCGCTTCATTGCCTGTCACTTATCGCTTTTGCTGTCGTTGTCAAAGGTTAAAAAATCATCGCTGTGTGTGTGTAATTGTGTGTGTGTGTGTGTTCGTGTGTGTGTG
>JAGDYQ010000008.1:9503209-9516011 GCA_021962125.1 Bulinus truncatus
GTTCAAACTGCGCGATATGTGAACGGAAAAATTAAAATAGGGGAACTTTTTTCAATTAAAAAAAATACTTTCGCCATGTTAATATCATATAATGTTCCTCGAATGTAGGGGTTTCAGTTTCGTTATCGAAAAATAATATCAATAGAAATTAGTTATCACTCCTATTATCATTTATACTTTAGATTTTCAGAGATAAAACTTCGCATTAAAAACAAGTTGATTTAAGCAACATCATGATACATGAGTGCTCCTTTAGGCAAAATGAATGATTCTCAACCTTTGTTTACCTAATGGTCCCTTCTCGAAAAACAAAGATAGATCTGGTGAAGTAGTATATTCAAATTCAACATGCTGGTGTTATAATATGTTGATAGAGAGGATATTAGGAACTTTATTACTTATGTAGTCAGGAGTGTTGATATCCAAATTTAATTTTAGTTCATCATTAGTTTTTTGATAATTCAATCCATTTCTTCTGCAAAGTTTGCCCATATTCTACAGCCTCCACCGGTGAAAAGATTCTAATTCCAACAAAGTTTAACATGTCAAAGTGTTTGATATCAGTCTTAAAGTAGTGCCTCACCTCAGTAGCTGACATAATAAATGTTCACATGACTTCATTTTTTCTATCTTCTTTATTAAATTAGGAAATGGATTAAATTCCCTCTCGTCTCAAATTAGTTTTGTTATAAAAAAGGAAAGATATATTTTTTTTAATTAAATTTATCTCATCAAATTGAAGCTGTGGATTACTTCATAAATTATGTTCGTTTAATAAGTAGTGGTCCGTTTTAGTGTTTTCGCTTTCTGAGAACTGTAGTATTGAGTCGAAACAATCTTTCTTGTAAAAAATTTATTCGCATTTCATTCTTTACTTACTTACTGTACTGTAATGTGCAAGCTAATATGACTCGTCAAGCCGTGCAGTGAATAACGATTTGAAAAAAAATACTTATTGACTATTCAACGTCTTGAGACACTTTGCACAATTTCGCTACGTATCAACTATTGCTCAGAGGAATATGTTTAACGATTACAAAATCAACTTCTGTATTCAGAACCTCACTAATAATCGGTATAAACAATTCTTCTCCAGTTTACATCTGTTTTGAAATAGAAATTCAATGAAGTTGGTTTCAAATCTATCAGTTAATAAAGATCGAAACGAATAGATACATTGAGTTAATTGGAAGAACAAATCTCTTTTCTAAAGAGAGAAATCCATTAAAATGTCGATGTGTAAATATTTATTGGTTTTCAGCTGATCAAATCTTTACAGTTCATACTTCTTTGCTTGAATCAGTTACTGGATAAATGTAAATAAACGACCAACTTCATTATGGTATAGATCAACCTCTTTACTATGTGGACAGTAAGGCCATTGTCAGTACTGATTTATGAGTGGACAAATACACTCAGGCATATTGTGATGCATAAATGGAAAATTATACACATCGCAATTGGTGTTAAACTAAAAAAAACATTATTGAGTGAACGTAGTTCTGTTAGTGACCATTCTATGAAGCTAAAGGTTAAGAAAGCATTTAATATTTTTTTTTTTTTTTTTCTAAAATAGACTTTATCTGATTTAACATATTTTATATTATTGATCGCACCCAACGAAAACATCAAACAACTGTCCATCGCCACCCTGAATTGATTTTATCGACTGCAAGGGGGGGCGATGTCGTTCACTTTGAGAATCACTGAGTTCTAAGACGGCATTTCTGTCAAAAGTTTGTATCTCCAACTGACGTATGTTTGTAACTTAAATAGAGGAGGGATAGACACATGTCTCCAAAAAAAAAAAACCCAGGTTTTTCGCTATACACATTGAACGGCTGGGGGTCAGGGCTGTTAAGGTGCACTTCAGGCAGGGCAATTCACGCTAATCAAGTACTATTCGGACAGGTTACAATCAATTCAAGGCCTACATGTTCTTACAACATCATGTACACATAACTACAAAATCCTACTTCTCTATTACACTACATGACGTATTGTCTAAACGTACCAAATCTATGCGTTGCAATTCACTTGCAGCTGTTCACTAACAGAGCGTCACAATATGCCCACCAAGATGTGCACTAGGGTGACAAAAAAAATCAAAGTGCTAAAAATTGAACTCTCAACCCTTTGTTGCGTTCCTTTTAATTAGATTTTAATAATAAGCTCTGCAAAACATTATTAAGATATTTTTATAATTAGAGGTTGCTCAATGAACTTGAAATTATCAGATTTAAGGGTCAACAATAAAAAGAACGCATTTTAATTTTTTTCTAATACAAACTTTTAATTATGTTATTCAAATTAAGTGTTTTTATATGAATTTATTCAATATTTGATTTCAGATTGTTTACTTGTTGATTGTTCATTTGTGTTTATTAATGCCTTCACAATAGTAGACTTCTGCATATATGGAATATGACGTCGATGATCTTCCACGGTTTGGAAAATATATTTTCAATTCAGTTTCATCTTTCGTTAAAACTTTTGCATAATCTGAAGTGAGTTTCACCCCTCTTTCAGCTGTATCATTTACAACTTTCATAGAATTAACAATTATATATGCTTCCTAGTATTCAGTTGCTATCTGGGGGATTTTCATTCATGAATGCCCAATTTATTCCAAGCACTTCAAATACATATTTTGATCTCTCTTTTACAAAGTCATTTAAGTTCATGTTCACAATTTTATCCATTATTCCTTTGCCTTCAAGCCTTTTTACCTGTTTTTGTTTTTTTACTGGCTTTTCAAGTGCAATGAACATTTTTTTTTAGTTTGGTTATCAACATCGTTGCTGAAAAAAGCGAAAATCACCAGGTCTTCAGTTAAATACCATAAATGTCCTGCAATGTCTTTAAGGGCAGATTAAGCGATGTAGAAAATTTTCAATATTGTGTATTATGTATGATGACTCATAAAATTAACAAATAATAAAATATTGAAAACATTCTCAACATAATTATTAAAATAGAAGAGATAAATATGAAAAACGTATGAAAATGTGTATTCGAATAACCGTGCAAACTTAAACTGTGTTGAGCAACCCCTAAACATCAACGGATTATCTCCAAAATTTACCAATATAATTTTTTTCATTAAATGGAACAAATAAAAAGGTTGAGAGCATTAAAAAATATTTTTTACAATGCATTTGTTTGTCACCCTAATGTGGTAACATCCTTTCAAACATACTCCGTTCACCTACTCTGTGCTATCTTGACACTAATCGTTTGATATAATTTTGTATTTGAGGATATATATATATATATATATATATATATATATATATATACACTTATTTTTTAGTTATGACAATCAATACATTCTCATTCCAATAACAAACTATATTCTGCTTATTAAGCAGGTATTTAAAAAAAAAAGGAACATATAAAATATAATTGTTGTTAAACAAATTAAAGTTACAGCAACTTTGTAGTTACTTAAATAACAGATGAAACAAACTTCAGTCATCAAAATATTGTTATAACTCTCTCCTTACCCTCGTCAATTACATAATTTTTCGGGAAATCCCTATAAAGAGCATCGGAATTTTGGCAATTAAAAGTGGTGTTTGGATGACGTGGAGAATGTTAATGAGGCCGGCAGAAAGAACAGTGGCCATTGTGGTTGTTAATTGTTGATGTACATAAGTAGTTAAATGCTCTTTATTGATCTCACGCCTGTGTGTTGTTCTTATGATTAGGAACTGTGAGAGCATTTAACAATATTATTATTTACAGATACTAAAGAAGTATATGTTTTTTGTGACCCTAATTATCAGAATATATATATATATATATATATATATATATATATATATATATATATATATATATATATATTGTTTATTTTCTTTTACAGACTTACATTATAATAGATTGTTCGCCTTACAAGTACAAAATATAATGGTTAACAAATTGTCTCAATCGATCTGCATCGAAACTACACCCGTCCAAATATGTGAATTCCCCTTAATGTTGCAGTTTTTATGTGTTAGTACAATTTATCATTTAAAATTTATATGCGTACCATTTAAGGTAAAATTTTAATGCATAGATTGACTGGATAATGAAGGCCTATTTATCTCTATGTCGTGTATCTCAACTAAAATGTCCATTTTGCACAGCCACTTCTAGCATGACAGAGTGTTATGTGTCTGTCATACCAGTCTCTACATTGATTACTTCAACATTCCAAGTAGGCCACTGTGCTCAATTCCTGTATCAACGCCAGTGTTACCAGTGTTGCCACTCCTTGGGTTTTTTCACAAGATCTTGGGTTTTCGGAAACTAACTTGGCAAATGGGGTTTTCGGCTGTAAATCATGTTTTTTTTCCTTTGTTTTTTTCTCTATTGCAAAAGTGCCCCCCCCCCCCCCAGCCTTTACTCGGACATTTTTTTGGTGGGAAAAGGGGGAGAACTGAACGAAAGGCCTAGAAATTAAACATCCCTATAGGTAAATTGACACCAATAGGCGTGAGGCGGCAGGCGAGGACACACAGTAAGTGTTGTTGCGGAATGTATTTGGGGACTCATGGGGCTAGAGTTTTTTTTTTAGTAAGTATCATATATCCCGGTGTTTAGTCTGTTCTCAATAACACAAAAGTGTCACATAAAACTGTCCCAGACCCGGGGGGGGGGTGTGCATTAGTTGGGCTTGTTGTAATTATCTTTTACAAATCACTCATGTCCAGACAAGGGTTTAAACAGTTTTTATATCAGCTGTACGATTTTTTTGAGTCGAGAAATTTTGGACTTTAGCTGAAGAAGGTTGAGACATAATATACAAACACATTCTTCTGGAAAAATCGATTATTTATCATCAATTAAATAAAGAAAAAAATATTTTTTTTGATATTTCCTAATATTTTTTAATAATAGTTTCAAAAACCAAAAATAAATAAATACTTTTTAGATCAAAAACAAAAACACAAGATTCAATTACATTATGTTAGGCCTATATACTACTGCTTTATGTTTCTTTTTTTTTAATTTACAATAGTAAAAAACTGACGTTGGGTTTTCGTGGGTTTTTTAATGGTCCCAACTTGGGATTTGTATATTTTTAGAGTGGTAACACTGTGTGTTACCAGGTAACACATCATTGTATCAGTAGTTGTTGGGATCATTGATTTTTTAAGTAACCATTCCCAACACAAACTGTGGCATGCATGAGTCACCAGGATACTGAAACTGTTATATTCTGTTTATATTATTTGTTCTTTTATAAATAAAGGCTGCACCCAGTGTATTTATGTGTATTATGTTATTTATAACTAGAACAAAACAATACATTCCTAAGAAAACTAAAATACTCGACTCGTTTAGTTGCCATTAAAAATAAATTTCATTAATTCTTTTTCTACAGACGAATTCAAAATCCATATAAAATTAAATAAAACTGGAGCATGATCGACATATAAAAACTCCTTCTTTTTTTTTAAATTAATGTTCTCTATGAGCTTTTCTTTACTTCTATTAGTTTTTAAATTTATATAATTCCGACCGATTCTTGTGTATATGGCACCCAAAGACTCCATGTAGTCATTGGCTATGCCCCTATTAGTTTAAAATCAGTTCTGGATATTATAATTATCTCACTTCCTTTTCGCTATTTTTTAAAATCTTTATTACATTTATTTTTTATAATGTCTTTCAAATTTTCGCTTAGTACAAATTAAAAGACCCATGTAGTCATTGGCTATGCCCCTATTACTTAAAAAATCAGTTCTATATTATAATTATCTCACTTTTCGCTATTTTTTAAAATCTTTATTACATTTATTTGTATTGTCTTTCAAATTTTCGCTTAGTACAAATTATTAGAACAGAACGCTCTATGAATGCATCTCAGACCGTAAAGTAGACACGTTCTGTTAAATATAATGCGTACATTTTTTAGTAAATTTATTGTGGAGATTATTTTATGTAGCATTCAATGAGTCATCTTTTTTTCTTGCATTGTGGTTCAATTCTGGAAATGACCATATTTGCAATAAAAACCGTTTCCTAGAAAACTACAAGAAAATCTCTTCGTAGATTTACCTATTTACTAATGATTGTCTCTTAAGTTTTTTATATAGATAACTTACAGCTAAATTCTTTTTTCCTATTACATCTGTATTGTAATATTATTCTGACGGTAGAATAACAGAAAAGTTTAGATAATGGAAGTAAACAGCTAAAAACTAACCAAACTTGAGCTACAGAACATAGGACTCTTAGACTGATAAATTATTTCATTATAATAAGCGGAATTAAAATGCTAGCCGTGATATATCATCGCTAATATATGTCCATTGTAAATGATATATATAGTTGTTTAATTTTCTCTTATGGAAATGTTGCCTCGATTTTTTTGTAACATAATTTTTTTGCATTTTAATACCGTTATAGGTCTGGGAAATTTGAAAAAAATAAAACAGCAACCTGTCTCTTTTTAACAAGGGACGGAAGTCCGGTCGAAGCCAGCCAATGTTTGTTATTTCCCGGTTATTTCCCTGTTACCAAATATTGGCCGTAGCATATAAAAGTGGATCTGTATGTATACATGTATGTTTGTATGTGCTCACGTTAACACTAATGTAAATATTAATTGATTTACAGTGCATGATATAATATAGGAGACATTCCATGATAAGAAGGGGGGGGGGGTGAGGGACAGATCATTGAGAATTTCTGGCAAGGAAGAAAATCCTTAACTTGCGACAATGGTGGTAATGTAGTGAATGAGAAAAATCCGATACCTTGGTATCATAGCTGAAGGTGTTGACGGATGTATTTGGCACTCGGTCCCGCTCAATCAGACTGCTGCAGCCAACCATTTCTCGAACAAGCTAAGTATCCCCCCCCCCCACTCTATCCATAGTAGCAGGAGAAAATACAGTCGATTCCGCTTAATTGGGACACATCGGGACCGGGGCTTTTTGTCCCAATTAAGCGGCTGTCCCAATTAAAAATACAAATTTACTATTGGCTTGTTGGTTTGGTTTCTTTGAGCTTTGTCCCAAATAAGCGGCTGTCCCAACTAAGCGGTGTCCCAATTAAGCGGAATCCACTGTACTTGCTTTATTACTATGGTCGGTTAACAGTAAACACACCCTGCTGGTCTGGCCAGTCAGCAGTAGAAATCCCAACTTATTGTCAGAATACATTTTCATTTGCTTTATTCTTCTGCAATTTGGGCCTTTTTAATTACAGTAATAACTTTTCTACTGTCAAGTTCATATAAAAACGTTAAATAGTTCTTTTAGTTGAAAGCTCATAAAACAAAACAATAAATATTTTCTTCAAGTTTTGCCTGTCTGATACAACCAGGAAAAGAATATAATTTCAGATTAAATAAAATTAAAAACATAGTTACTAATAAATGATATTTTTATCTCCCACTAATAGTCTCTAAAGTTAATGGCATAAATGGCTGTCTTTATTTGTTTCCTCCACAAACTGAAAAATTGTATGTTTTTTCCTGTGTAAATGTGAACTATATATGTCAACTTGACACTTTGCCTCACAGAGGATCGAACCCAGGACTCTCAGGTCGACAGTCGAGTATCTGCACCACTCGGCCATCCGTCCCACTGTACTATACATTAATTTATTAATAGGCCAGATACTGTCATATACAAATAAAACACCAAGAACCTGCCAGCCTGCCTGCTCAGGTATATGTCGGTCCTCTAGCTAGGACTGTGTTCCCCCCATCCCCCGGAACGCGGACAGGTATCGGTCCGTGGAGCGAATGTCACTGAAACCGCCCAAGAAACATTCAAATATTTCATTTGTATTTAGTTATCTCGTGATTGTGTGAGACTTTCTGTGGACGAGAAACAATTAACGCCCCTCCCCCATTTCCAGCGGGCCGCGGTGAAATTATCAATCGTTGACCGGTCCGTGGCGAGAAAAAAGGTTGGGGACCACTGCTTTAGGACATCTAGGACATGAAACACGTCTACAATCATATATAATAATACTCATTTCCAGTGTGCGCTAAATCGAAAGTAAAGAATTAATACAACAGTATTCCAGTTAAAAATACAACCATGAAAAAAATCGGATCTGCCCGAAACCAAAAAATAACCTAGCCTACCGATCAAGCATAAGGGGATATAACTCTATGCAAAGGTTTTGCAGGGTACAGCTAGTACATCTTAATAGGACTTTTAAATGGAGATGAGAGAAAGTTAGGAGAATGTGAAACCATCACAATGCCCGTCCTCGCAGCAGTATTTCTTTCTCTTACACGTGCATTGATTATTCGATATTCAATCTATAATTCAATATTCAATTAAAATGAAACAACATTTAATTGATAATGCAATATTCAATCCATAATTCAATATTCAATATTTCAGGAAAATTCAATATATTGCCTTATCAGCAGTAATCCACAGACTGATGAGGGCTTTGAACTCATGACATTAGTGAAAAGGGGCTCGATTGTATTCCCATACACATGGCATTGATATGGTGTCTGTGGTATCAATAGAAAAATACATTATGGAAAAAATATTTGATAAAAAAAACGTTTTTCGTGCGTACTAAAAGCATGAAAATAATTTCTGAATAAATTGGTCACATAGTAATAGACTTTATAAGAGCTGATTTTTATAAAAACGAAAGACAATTATTTGGTATTTATGAAAATGTCTATCTGTTTTGATAAACTATTTAGGAGGTGGCCCAATACTTTTAAAATTAATTTCCTCTAAGGGATCGTCCATTGATAACGTCAGCAAACTTGAGCACTTTTAGACCCTATCAAAACCTCTCGGTAACACGACTAGTAAACGTACCTCTATTTTTTTAAATACAAAATTATAAATAAGCGAAAAACATTTATAAATATAATACCCCCTCCCCCCATCAAAAGGGTAGTCCGTTAATTGCGTCAACATCTTGGGGGAGGGGGAGGTGACGTACAATATATTATAAAATGTAATAGCCGTTGATTGTGTACCGAGAAGGGGCTGATATGGTCTAGCTAAACCAATGGTTTATATTATATAATTATTATTATACTATTATTATATTATAATCAATATAATAAATATTATATTATATTATATCATATTAATTATATATAATCTATATTATTATATTATTAGTAGTATATATTATATGGACAAAATTTTTCTTAAATTCACTTTATTATTTTTTAATTGTTCGTCTAAAAATTATGTTAAGCAATTGAATGAGACCGTTCATGAAAACCCAATAAGAAAAACGAAAAATAATTAAATCTGACAAAATAAAGATTTTAAATTAAAAAAATTTCTTATTAAAAGTTTTCAAACTTTAATTGCGTTTGTGTTTATTTCATAAAACTGCTATTAAACATGAAGACTAACGCTAAACACTTGATTGTGTGTCAGCCTAAAACGTATTTTTTTAGAATATTGGTTGTCCTTCCTGATGCTATATCTAGATTTCCATGGCATAACTGCATCATGAACAAAATTGTAAAAACTTTTGAAAAGCATTTTGAAAGTCACGATTCCTTTTACGCAGATGTTGCCTATCTTGATCCACAGAATTTTGAGGATATTAAACAACAAGGTTTGGCTACATCAGCAATGCAGCGCCTTAGCAGTATTCTCGTTAAATTTGATGAAAGCGCCACAGCGACTAATCTCAGAGCTAACTGACATTGCGCAGAGATGGGACAAATTTTAAAATTCTGTGAAGATTCGCCACATGAACTCTGAGACGACCAAGTTGTGGATAAAAGTGAGGAACTTCAAAAATGAAAAATTTTGCAAAAAATGTCCTGTTTGCTGCTTTTCTGTACTACATAAATATGGGCAAACATACAAGTATCTCTTTAGTGCATATAAACTTTTATCAACTCTGTCTTCTATCCAAGTAGCTTGCGAAGCTCATTGAAGCTTTTATGCTTATGTCAACAGAAACCGATGTTTTAAGTAAACTGAATAATGACACAATTATAGATCATTTAGCCGAAGTGGCACCCAGCTTAAAGAAGTTGCTTACACTATAAACACAATCACAGTGAGTCCGAATAAATTGATTTATAACTTGAATTGACGCATTCTTGATATTTTATATACAATTATAAATTATACATGCGATTTATCGTTTTGGCTTTCGTTATTGTATATTGTAATTTGTAATGTGACCCCTGACTTTGGGAGGCCTCGGCCCTCAGGTTTGGGTATGCTAAAAATTCACAAGCAAACTAAAAATTTATTTCATGAAGATCAGGCCGCTTTTTTTTTCCCGGGTGCCTGGACCACCAGTCAACCCCGCCTGCCCACCCAAGAATGCCTGACCCCTGACCAAAACAACAGATCACACCCACCGGCACAATAACATTAAATCACCGGGAGATAATACAAACATCAAATCAAAGGGGAGATAATACAAACATCAAATCAAAATATTTCTTTCTTTGTCACTTATTGTATAGTTTTATTTATTTATTTTTTATCATAAACATAAATTACGCTCGAGATAGTCCATCCTGCCATATTTGTGAATGACCGGTTATACGGTTTTACGATTAGGTCTATACACTCACACACACACAAACACACACACATATATATATATATATATATATATATATATATATATATATATATAATATTCTTCACTTTCGATTTAACGCAGAACTTCAATCGCTATAATTATATTAAATGATTTCTATACTTTGTAATATCAGTAAATTGCGTTCAAAATGTGTACTGGGTATCAAAATGTTACAGTTGTATTCGTTGCTAGAATTTATTTTCAACCCGATACCGATACAAACCTTTTTGAGTTACATTTAAATTCTGGAATATAACTGGTAAGCACAAAGCTAGTGCTGCATATGTAGGTGGAATCTGAAAGATTGAGTTCGATGATAGAATGCTACACAGTTACAGAATCGTAGAAACTATTGTGTTAAACATATTATTATCTAAAATGCTCAGTCCAAAAAAAAAATACAACATTATAGAAATAAAAGCAATAAAATATAATATGTAATTCTTTGTATATGCTTATTGTATCCAAGGTCTTTTCCCATTACAATAAAAAGACTCCCAGTCATTGGGTGAAAAAAATACCAGTAAAAAATGCTATAAACTTTGATTGAAAAGAATTTAAAAAATCTTAAATAGTTTTCCAAAACTAACAAGTCCGTGTATTAAATTTACAATTCAAATAATAATATTTTTAGTTTATCTGAATTATCAGCACTTAAATAGTCTTTATGCAACAGTCGCATTAAAAAATGATTTCTTTGATAAACAAAACAATATAAAACAATGAAACGACTCATCATTATTAGTTGAATATCAGATTAAAAACTAAAAGCTAGATTGCTGATAAAGATGAAAACAAGTGTGGAGATTTGGTGGGCACCAACTTACCTGCTCCTGCGGTTGTCGACAGTAGCCTCTCAACGGAGTAGCCCGGTAGCTGTTGCGGAGACGAATGGTCGTGAGGGTAATGAGCTCGATTGTCAACCTGGAGAGTCCCTGGTTCGGAGCTCTGGTGGAGACCAATGGATATTTTCAGGTTCCGTGGTGCCTCCATGGCCATTGCACTATCGGTGATGGTGACGATGAAAAAAAAGTGCATTGCAAGGAACGCATTACTGGTTTAAAGGATCTAATATATTTCATCTCATCCTTACATACTTCCTGTGACCATTTGAGGAGTAAAGTGGGCTGATGGATCTGGTAGAAATTACCAAGGACTCAACGCTATCAACCCACTCGGTGTAGTGGACACTGATGGACACAGTGAGCTAAGGATACAACGCTATCAACCCACTCGGTGTAGTGGACACTGATGGACACAGTGAGCTAAGGATACAACGCTATCAACCCACTCGGTGTAGTGGACACTGATGGACACAGTGAGCTAAGGACTCAACGCTATCAACCCACTTGGTGTAGTGGACACTGATGGACACAGTGAGCTAAGGACTCAACGCTATCAACCCACTCGGTGTAGTGGACACTGATGGACACAGTGAGCTAAGGACTCAACGCTATCAACCCACTCGGTGTAGTGGACACTGATGGACACAGTGAGCTGCTGACTCAACGCTATCAACCCACTCGGTGTAGTGGACACCGATGGACATACAGTGAGCTAAGGACTCAACGCTATCAACCCACTCGGTGTAGTGGACACTGATGGACACAATGAGCTATCAGCTCAGTCAGAGCCACTGTTCACTTCAAGCTGCGCCAGCCTTCGCTAGCGCACGATTTTTCAGACCTCAGCGCACAACTTTTTGGATTGGCGCACAAAACTCTTGATGATTAAAAAAAAAAAAAATTACCCATAATTTTATCGTAAAAATTCCGCCGTGACTTGCGCTATATTAATGAACTTAACGGGATCGAACCAGCAAACAGTCTTTGTTGTGATATCAACCTCCGATCACGTTCGTTATTTAAGTAATTGTCTTGAAGCTGACTGGAAATAGTACACTTCGTGACATATAATATATTTTGAGGAAATAAAGAAAATGTCGAAGCGAAAGGTCGAAGGTCAAGGGTCGAGTTATTTGAAGAAATGACAAATGAATTTCAAGAAAAAAATGGTTGAACGATTATTCAATGGAATCAACATTGCCCATAACGCCTGACTACACAGGCCGCAAACACGTGCTTCCAAAAAGAAATATTCGAATATAGTGAGCACACCAAAGATGAAGTTTGCAAAATTTGTTTGAATGCAGAAAACTACTGATGAATTTAGTTCCGGGGAAAAAAATGGGTGAGTGGAAAATCGATCATCTAAAACGACACGTTAGTCTTAAATCCCATGAGCA
>JAGDYQ010000008.1:9516511-9529028 GCA_021962125.1 Bulinus truncatus
CTCCTCACTGGCGACCCTGACCCACCCATTACCTTATGGCACCATCTATATTATCCGGAGCATGCTGTGCAATAAGACTCTTTTGTCGTCCCCCCACACCGCGCGCCATATTCCAACTGACGAATGCATACAATTTTTATAAATCCCACCGACTCCTCAGCCACGTGCTCGATGTTATTTTAGTAACAGATCTTAAGAGCAATCCGCGCTATTGTTTGTTCTTGCGTTGGATCGCTACAATTGGCTGCTGTTTGTTTATCATATCGATGAACTTCCATTGCTGCTGTTTGTTTATCCTCTCGATGGCTTTAATTGGCTGTTTTGACTTGCGAGCTCGTAGATGGAGTTATTGTTCACGACCTAAATCAATCTCTTCCTACTCTTACGTTTGTTGTTTTCTTTTAATACTTTTTGCATGAGATTAAACCGACAGAGGACTTGAACTTGGTGTCAGATGTTTGTCGATAAAGCTGTGAGCCCCAAACTGCTGATTCCATGAGCTCGAAGGCTCAAAGCCCGCTCAGCTACCGCGATCGTGAACTCTCAGTTTTATCTGCTGGGACAGTCTCTTAGAGCCCGTGAGATCCTCAGCGGCTGGGAACTGGTATACCGGAACAATGGCAAGCAAGCTCGGGGCACCATTAGCGCGCTCCACGGTTTCCTCAACATTTCTACTGCGGCGGTTACACAGCTAGCCGACATTGGGCTTTAACCTCCCATTGCCCTACTCTGGCGTTTCGCCGTTAGAGGGCGCTGGCACGTTATAATTCAATCTGCCCTTACAGCGGAGAGCTACGCAGAAAAACATTTACAAGAAATCATAACGAATGATTAAAAAAAAAAAAAGCGTGCGCGCCGAGGTGGATTGATAATGCGAGTTTTCGTCCGTTCAGCAATAGATGGTGTCGGGGAAAACACCGCTTAAGTCCATTGTGTCCATTATATTCCATTCCGCCATAAATTACAAGATATGGCTGATGATAACGTAATCAATTTTTTTTCATCCACTGCATGCTTAAAAAAAAAAAATTATCTTCCATACTACAATTTCTTCGAAGTCATTTAGCTTGCCAGTCTCAGTCACCAATTCAAAAAACACGCATCCACTTATTCACACAGTGCTAAGATGATCACTATAAACGCGCTCATTGTCTCCGTGTGTTCACAAGCCCCCCAGACGACCTGCGGTTTAATTGGACGTTGTTTTTTACCACGACCTAAACATTTTAAGCCCGCCCCCTTTATCCGGGTCACTCATTCTTCATCCATTATCAGATAGTGATGTCGTTAAAGAGTGAAAGAAAGACAGACGCCATTGTCACATTTTGCCCTTTTTTATAGAGAGTTTTTATTATTTTATTACTATGTATGATCAGTCGTGTACACTTGAAAGGGGACACTGTAAACAGCCAAAAAAAAATAAGAGACAACAATCCTTATCATCATGTTTTCATATACGGCGTCCCGTCATATTGACCTACGTCGTCATGTGTTCCTACGTCGCATGTGTATGTGTACCCACGTTGCCAAATATACTTACGTCGTCATGTATTCCCACGTTTGTCATATGACCCACGTTTGTCTGTGTACCTACGTCGTCATGTGAAAGAATCTCCGACAGAACCAATAGATTAAAAGTAAACGTAGCTACTCTTACACCCTTTACCCCCGTCTACTTTCTGGGGGTTGTTGCTGGAATGAAACACACACACACACACACCTGTATCAGGGTATCATTAAGACCAAGGAATGATATTCCCTAACGTTTTCATATTCTCTTTCTCCCTTCTCTCTCTCTCCCCACCCTCTTCTCTTTCTCTCTTTTCTCCACCCTTCTCTACCCCCCCCCTCTCTCTCACACACACGCCCTCCCCCACTCCCTCCCATAAACAAAAAACCCATTGACCAAGTTTATTTCCTTATCAGAAAAAAAAACAACAATAGCAACTGGCCACCTACTGATTGCGGAAATAAAAAGTAAAGTGGCACATTGTTACCAGAGTCCATGTAAGGGTTTGAGACTTCGCCTCGTCGTCCTTATCATGGAAACACTCGATTGACCGGCTCTCCTAGCGCCTGCCTCCTCCTCCCACTCTTCCCCCCCCACAACTTAACCCCTCCACGCCCCCCTCCCCTGTCCGTGTAGGCAGAGGCCAAGAGGGCGCCGCAGAAGGCATAAATAGGCGACCGAACTCGACCCGGATTTGAACCCTCTGTGCCATGGGCGTCGCTTGGGATTTTTCCAGGGGGGGGGGAAACATTAACTTTGTGACATTTTTTTTATAATAATGTAAAGGGGGAGCAAACACCCACCTCTTATATAACATTTTTTTCAAAATGAATACACTCATGCCTCTGTGTACATCAGCCAGGTCGAGATCACGTCCACATGGTCATCCCTGATCGTATTATAACAATGCCACCCCCTCACACTTACCTTCCCGGGGTGCGTTGAATCTGCAATCAGTTTTCTTACAGGTCTAATCTCTCTGCCTCCCTCTCCCCTCTCTCTGCACCATTCTCTCCCTTTCTCCTCTCTCTTCCTCTCCCTCCCTTCCCTCCTCACCCCTCCTTCCCCTCATCCCTCTCCCTCCTCCTTCTCCTCTCCCTCCCTCCCTCTCCCTACCTCCTCTCTCCATCTCACTCCTTCCTTCTCACTCTCTACCCCCTCTCTCTCCATCCTTTCTCTCTCCTCTCTAGCTCTCTGAAGTAACTTTATGTGGCGGTAACTCAGAGACAGTTGTAATGTCACTGTATTGTGAAAATTAGCCTGATTGTTTGTGACTTACATACACCCTCTTACCACACTCCATGTTTAATGATCTGTGTCTTTTACTCTCTTGAAAGCTACCCACAGAAAATAAAGATTGTTATTCAACCCTCTCGAGTCTTAATCGTCTTTTTTATTCTCTTCATTCATTATCCCGTGACTAGTATTTATGTTCGTCTCTGAGTATCAGTTTTTTAATCTCTTGATCTCACAGTCACCCGCTTTACCCCCATAGCCCCTTCCTCTGCCTCCCCTTATTCAAAGTCGTACCAGTCCTGGTTGCTCTTGTTCATGTCCCCTCCCCTCACCCCACCACCTAACTGCTGTCATGTTTGATGTGTGTGAATGCAGCGTTAAGGAAATGTCATCTCAGACTTAATTCGTATGACCTGATAGGGTCAGCGTATCCTTTCCTCGGGGTTTTTTTTTGGGGGGGATGTGGAGGTCCAATGAGACAACTGTTTTGTGTGTGTGTGTGTGTGTGTCTATCCGATTGTTTATTACATCTATGCTTTGTGTCTGCGTTGTGTATTACACCAGGACACAAACAAAATCATTGTTAGAGGAAAGAGGGCTTAGCTCTTTTAATTGTTGTTTGTTTTATGTTGTTGTCCAAAGATTGGATTGTTGATATGTGGCATTATGTGTGGTGACTGTCTAATGTTTTTTTAAAATAAGCTTTTTAATTAGCCCTCACTTAGCTGTCTGGGTATGTGGAGTTTTTTTGCTTAAATCTTGTAACTCACTTTTGGACATGTTCTAATTTAGTGAGGAAGGCTCAAGTCCTTTGCCACACGTGCAGGTAACTACTCACAATGATTTCGAACCTACCATTAAAATCTTGAAAAACTGCTGAAGAAAGTTACTAAAGAAAACAAAAAAATTACTTTCAGGAAACGGAAGCTCACAATCCCTGCTTTAAAAAAAAAGTAAGATATTACTATTCGCTACTTTTCTCCAGAAACATAATTGCTTCTTTTTACTTTGTAATCATGTGTTTTTTTTATTCCCGGACCAACTTCATGTGCTTAGGTTTCATTTCATTCCATTTTCTGTGTCTGGACTGTCTGTGTATTGGAGGAGGGGGTTGAGGGAGGCTTAAGAATCAATTGAGTCATTTCTCCTCCAATCTCTCTTTTCTTCTGTTCAATTAAGCTGCCTGAACGCATATTGTGATATCAAGCAAGCAGGTAAGCCTGTTCCATTCTGGTCACAGGACATGTTAAAAACATTTTACGTATTATGTATCAGTAAGACGTTTGTTAACCTCTAAGTTAAATTTTATACATTTCTTAAATGTTTATCGCAATTCAATTGTCATAATGCATATATCTGTAAGAAAAAATATTATGTAAGACGTTTCTTTATATTGTGAAAAAAAATATTTTCTCTTCAAATCTAACTACAAGTGGTTTATTGATTTACTGAAATAGGACTCACTCAGTATGCAAACATTGAAATTGTGATCATTGTCGATAAAACTCAATCTAAATTGTTGCATAGCTCTGATACTTTCAGTCAAACTCCAAACATAGCTTATATTTCATTTGAGTGAGTTTCTTAATAAATCTTGGTGAAACTACGTGCTGCATTATTTCTTTTTGATGAATGGGTTATGAACGTACAGGGTGTAGAATGGACCGCCTTATATAATATAACAGCCCCTTAAGGAATCTCGGCCAACCTCAGGGTCCTATCATGCGTGAACTTTGATGTATAAAAGCCAGGCCAAGACCTATAAAATGATATACACTTCATGGGTCACAGACATAGTTGCTGAAGATATTGGGCGCTCTTTGTTAAACTATCTGACTTTATATAGTTCTTTGCAAACGCATTACAAGCCCCCTTCCCGGCCCTCGAGGTCGGATAGCGAAAATGAACTTTGCTTACACCTGGCGGCCAAGACCTACAAAATGATATATACATCGGCATGAATTTTCGGACTTATGGTTATTAGATCGGGTGATGACGGACAGGCATAGACAAAAACCTGAATTTATATCTCCGTGTTATCCGCTGCAGCATGAACGCATGACGGCAGATCAAAAAGCACCTGATCATATTGCGATATCAGTAATCACCTGAACGCATGTAACGATATCAAAAAACACCTGAACGCATCATATGTGATATCAATAGTACCGGCCCCTTGTGTTCGGTGCAGTTGTTGACATATTGGCTGGTCCTTCCTGCCCCCGGTCGGCAATTTTTTTGCGCCAGACGAAAGCCAGTTCTCCCCCTCCCCAATTAGAATCGATATGACTTGTGGCGACGGTCTTTTGCTTTCGACCTGACCATGATTATTAAGCTGTTCGTGTATTCAGGCGGTTGTGTGTCCGCTGGATTGACTCATTTGCCCCGTTGGTTAAGAGTGAAGTTGAGTGACGTGTTGATCACTGCGAAAAGAATAGCTGATATTAGCGATGGTATTGCCGTTGATTACTGAAGTTTTGGCGTGGCGCGCTCTTCCCCCCCCAATGCTTGACACCATTTCAGTTACACATGTGCTGATGGTCACTTTGCACCTTAGCCCAAGTTAGGAAGCTTGCGCAATGCTGGGAAACTTTGGCCTTACTATAAAGTGACCATTTTCTTAGAAGTTCAATTTTATTCTATATTCCCAGACGTAACTTTAACCACTGGTAGCTCGTTGTCTATCGCCGCCTCACGCCGGTGATTAGAGGTTTCCCAACGCCCAGTGGCCATGCGATACGCCCACATTATGAATGAAAGCGCAGCTCGTCATCCTATCTTTATTTGGTCCCCCCCCTAGGTGGAGCAGGGTTACCGTCTTCGATTGCGTACCTCATATCTTTCCCCGGTTTGCGCCTATTGTGGCATTGGTTGATGCCATTGTTTGGGTTTGCCAGTGGTTATTTCTACGCATCGCCTGATGGATTTAAAGGAGGATCAGTCGATCAACAATGTGGCTTTTTGCCCCCTTTGTCTGCTTTGATTTCTGTTATCTGGTTTGTTTCGTTTTTTGGTTTGTCTGATTGCGCTCAGCAATATCACCCTTTTTTTTCTAAATGATTTCGGTTTTCGCCCTCTGATCTTCGCGCGTTATATCTCATGTGTTAATACACCCCCGTCTATTAATTCTTATTTTTATAAAGATTTTTTATTATTAAACCTTTTTGCGAGTTTCCGACTTGGATATTTACAAAATATTACGCGCCTTCGATCGTTTATATATTTGCCTATTGAGTTTTGATATTATCATGGAAGCTTATTATTATACCCTGGGCTTCTTTCGCCCCACTGATTATTTTACAAGAAGATTTTATGGGCCTTGTAACCGCGATTATCAGTTTGGGATATCAATATTACACGTAGAAAATATCATTTTTTTATTTTTTGTTTCTTAAAGTGGGCAGTGATTGATCTTTAATAAATCTATCAAAATTGTGTGTGTGTGTCCAATCGCTGTTGTTTGTCTTCACTAATGAGCCACTTTATCTTCCAATGGTTTACCCTATCGCGCCATTTTGGTGGTGTGAGATTGTAACATTTTATCTGTCACGTGATAAGAGAAGGTAATGGTGTGGGATGGGGGAATGTCCTATGTCAGGTGAGAAAATACTTGATCGACAGGCCGCACTGATAACAAGGCTATATCCCCCCTCGCCTCTTTTTGTCCCCACTTACATGATAGCATCAACTCGATGGTTCTTATTTTCACCTCGCACTTTCCCCAGTCACTGATAGCATCAGCTCGATGGTTCTCACACACTCGCATTGTCCCCAGTCTCTGATAGTATCAACTTGATGGTTTTTACATCTCGAAACGTCACCAGGTGTCTGAAAGAATCAACTCGATGGTTCCTAAGTTTTTGCACTGTCCCCAGGATATGATAGCATTAATCGAACTGGTTCTCGACAACTCCACACTCATCCCCCAGTCTCGGGGGAGTGATAGGATCAAAACGATGGTTGATTATACTTTGTCACGTCCCCAGTCTTTGATACGCATCTCAACTTTCGATGGGCATTACACCTCGCTTGCTGTCACCAGTCTCTCATAGCATCAAGCTTCGATGGTTCTCACAAACTGAACGGCGACTTGGTCATATCACCTATCGACATAACCAGCTAAATTTTCGACTGAGTGGGCCCTTGCATTGTTAACTAGCACCCTCTTCCCTCCCTCCCCTTCCCCATGCATTAAGAAAGCCATTGACCCATTGCTGGGTAAAAGCATTTTGAGAAAATCTGCTGAACGTTTGGCTGGAATCATGCATTTTCACAGGTATGTGTGTGTATCTTGCTCCCCGTTCTTACACCGATATCACGATTATATTATTTCTCCGGTTTCCCCAAGTAGACAAGTGAGAATACTTGTTCCAACGTTCTTACACCGATTACGATTACGATATTTGTTTTTATGCTCCGGTCTTACTACAGTTAGACAGTTTGAAAATACCTGCTGCCCGTTGTTTTATTGATTTACGATTACAATATTTTGCCTACACGGTTCTCCCAAAGTAGACAAACGATTGAGAATACTTAAGTATAGCCATTTCCTTCCCAATATATCATTATTATTATAATTCCTTATATAAGGACACGGGCAATCCCTGAGATTCGGATCCTAGTTGAAAGATGTCTGATTGTGGTTTTAACCTCATTATAAGTCGTCGTCGCCCCGATTTTATGGGGGGGGTTAAGCGGTTAAAATTTAATCAAAACTAAATACAGTATCATTTTTTATAGCATAGAAATAATATAATTTTACTTTAAACGGAATGTGTAGTTATTTTTTTTTAAACCTAAGAAGTTGCTAACTAGCTCATTTATAAACCTTAACTAGTATCGACAATTACTACAATTTTGAGGTCCAAAACAATCTACAGCGCCATTAAATTTCCCCCACCAGACAAACAAAAATTGCGACCTATAATTGTACACAGTCATAGGATATTTTCGTTATTGTTGTCAACACGTCTGACTGCTGTTGTTGACTGATTTTCAATCCTGAGTTGTTGATTTTCCTTGCAACAACTTTAAAAAAAAAAAAGATTTTTAATTGAATGTTTACTGAGTGGAAGAATGCGCCAACAGGTATAATGTCGTTCGGAGGCACGCCTACTACTGGCGGTGTGTGTGCGATGCGTGCATAATGTGTGTGTGTGTGTGTGTTTGTAGACGGTAAACATGAGTAAAATAAACAATGCCTGACCTTCCGATGGCTTGCGTGTGGATGTGATAAACGAGTGGGCGGATGTCTGCTTGTGGAATAGTGTGGACGTTTCGTGAGGATGTCGGAAAATGTGGATGTATCGTGTTTGTGTGTGTGTGTGTTGACTTGTGCACAAGTCTGGATGACGTGATGATCATGTGTTTAATTATCATTTCTTATCTTTTCGTTTCCTCCCTTCCCTCCCCCTTTCGGACAACAGAGTGCAAGGTAGAAGACAAGGAGTGCGAGAAAGACAAAGTGGGGCTTGAGGCAATCAGGACTTTGCATCACCTCATCGACGATGACCAGAGAATGGGAACGTTGACCAGTCCGAGAGTGACCAGGTAAGTCTACTTTCAGGATGGATGTGGAAGGGGGTTGGGGGGGGGGTTATATGGAAGAGGTCTACCATCGGAAATACCCGTTCTAAAAAAATAGGGTGTCCTGTGTTGTTACTTTTTCTTGGTCAGTGGTGTCTAGCTTCGGAAATATCCGTTCTATCTATATAACTATATCTGACATCTTGTTACGTATCGTGCTGGGTGGTATTTAAAATCGGGAATATCCGCTCCAGATCTTGGCGCCGTCTTGTGAAAGAGCGCGGCCTGGGTGGGACGGGGACGTGTATCTATTGTTCCCGTCTCAAGGTGATGCTGGCAAACATCGATGCATTAAAAAAATGAATGAACGGTGGTGCACTTTCTACCCCGCTGTCTGTCACGCGCCAACTGCAGATTAAAAAAAAAAGATAAACTATTTTTAATGAGTCTTTTTTTTTTTTTTGTTAGTGTTTGTTCTTGCACAACTTCTCTCGTTTCAAAATTTTTCTACAATACATTCTCTCACACACACACGCATATTATATTAGATACTTGTTAGTACTCTCCTATAAATTACTCTATGCCGTTGCGGTATGTCGTGAGCAATTTGAACAGTTTGCACGTACTGTGTATCTAACCTTCTTCCCCCGCCCCCCCCACTCCACCCTCCGATAAAAAGGCGTCTATTGTTCTAACAAGGGAGTACAGTCGATTCCGCTTAATTGGGACACATCGGGACCGAGGCTTTTTGTCCCAATTAAAACATAAAATTTACTATTGGCTTCTTGGTTTGGTTCTTTTGAGATTTGTCCCAAATAAGCGGCTGTCCCAACTAAGCGGTATCCCAATTAAGCGGAATCCACTGTATATTATAGATCCCAATCGTGAGGGTTGAATTCTGCTCTAATTGCGTCTGCCCTGAGTTTATTGATTCCAGCCGAAGATGGTGCACCGTGTAGCCCAGTGTTGCCAGGATTGGGCTAGGTTCCCCCTCCCCGCCCCCCGCGGCAGTTTCGGCATCGGCGGGAGTTTTAACTCACTGGCGGGTTTGTGGCGGGTCTTACGTTTTACGGTTGCGTAAATACAACAAACCAAAACATGAAATATCAGTAGTAAATAGTCGTTTTCTTCTCACTTTCACTAATCTGGCGGGGTTTTTTTTTGGGCGGGTTTATTATTGAGTCTTAGCGGATTCCGTTCAAACATCTGGCAACATTGTCGCAGCCGGGGGGCAAGCTTCGTTAGTAATACGTTTACAATATCATGTGATGACCTTTGTCACCGCAGTCAATTGTGCTTCCAATTTGCAAGTGAGTGTGGCAATCATCATGACGTTCACACAAGTTCATTCAATGCATGAGACAAATGTCTGTCCCGACTTCCATCCAGCCCAGCTGGCGGCTCTGTTCTCTGTTTACACCCCCAACCACAAGCACATGTACGCACACACACACACGCACCACGTCTCTTATTATCTTTCGATCTTTGACTGACCTACATTATCTCTCCTGATCTTATTGTCGTTTGGGAATCTAGAAGGTGGCGAAATCAAAACACTTAAAAGGCCAATTTTTTTTGTAAACAAGGGATGGGGGTTGGGAGGGGGTGGGGGGAGGATATGCCCCCCCCCTCATCCGACCCTACCCTCTCCTTCCCCGACAGACCTTCATTTTGTTCTCTGATGATCAGCGACACGTCTTTCCTGGCATAAAAAAATCGAATATGTACATTCACTTGAGATTTTCCCGCCGAGTTTTTTTTTCATTGGATCTTGGAATGGAGGATGGGGGTAGGGGGTGGGGGAGATCTTATCTATATCAAGCTGCCTCCGCCGAATCACGAATGATATCAACAAATTTTTTCGAAAATTTCAAATTAAATAATGTCAAATCTTTAACCATTGAAAACTTGTGATTGCGTTAATACTTGTCTCACTAATCATGTCACTTATTGTGGCAAAGCCGTATTTCTTTTTATGTTCTATAACCAAACATGGCCATGCGTCATTTCAGCGGTAAAATAAAACTCTTGTTGATTAAAAACAACATCGACAACTTTTGTAAGGCTCCCCACCACCACACACACACACACACACACACACACACATAAGTTTGTCAGATCAATGCACGTTTTATTGATTCCCATGTATGTTTTTTTTTTTTTTAGACATCGATTGATGTTTAGTTTCTATTTTAACAAAAACAAAAAAAAAAAAAACACAACAATACTTTTTCATGTCATTGAATCGATAGCCTTGTACAATGAAAACAATCCGCCAGTTGGATCCGTGCAGCAGACTCCTCTCAGATGACGCGCGTGTGAAATATTCAGGAGTAGACACTCGGGGGAGGGGGAATGGGGGTGGAGGACGGCTCCAATATTATGTCATAGTGTTTCTGAGTAAACGTGAGGTGCATATTAACCCGGAACCGCCTGTCATTGTATTAAACAGAGCCCCCCCTTCCCCGTGGGGGTGGTTTGGGGGGGTGTCGTACCGGGCACAGCCGCACGGGCTTTCGGCAAGAAGATGATCGCTGCTTACAGGTTGACATTAACGACACTGTAGAGCATGGTGTCCGCTGTATAGCAATGGAGTCCCTCTGACTCTCACACAGAACATAACCTGAAGAGCCAGGGGGCGAAAGTAAAGACAGGCGCGGGTATTGTGTTAGCACCCCCCCCCCAATCCCCTGTAGCTCAATGGCCGTTCTTGTGGATAGGCAAAATATCTGAACGACTACCGCTTCCCCCCCCCCCCCCCCGCCGCCCCCATTCACTCTCCTGCTTATATATATATTTAACTATATCTTCTGGATAATTATTCAGGAAAAGGTTGGTATCCTAGATATAAACCACATAAATATAACGGTTGTGCGCTCTATTGTACTGTATTGGGTGCGCGCGCTTAGCTAATAGGCAGAACTGGAGGGTGGGGGGGTAGTCTGTAATTGAGCTGTGTTTGTATATCTACATATCACACACACACAAACAAACACACACACACACACACACACACACACACACACAAACTAATGTTGAATGCCATATTTCATGAAGATTTATTTACATTGTAACTGTATCTCCCTTGAATTGAGTTGTAATTCAAAACTTTAGACAAGTTGTAGCATAGGGCATATACAGTTACGTGCAAGTGATGTTTTATTAGTATCTGTTCTTCAGTGTATTTGGCTGGAATGGTTGGTTCTGGGCTGGGGGGGGTTGATGGGATGTCTGCTATTGATATAGCACTGTCGGTATCGATTCTTCAGTCTCGCTGAACTCTATACTTCTGCCCCCCCTGGAGTCGGGTGGAGCAGTTCACTTTTTAAACAGTGCAAGAACCGGCACAGCAGCCCCGACTTGGCGATGCACTAGTGTTGTTGCTGTTTTTGTTTTCATTGTTGTTGTTGATTTGAATTACGTATGGGGACACATATGACTCCCATAGAGATGCTTGCCTGTGTGGGTGTGAGTGTGTATGTCTGCGGGTGAGTTTGTATGTCTGCTGGTGGGTGTGTATGTCTGCGTATCTTTGTTATAACTCCTCTCCCAAGACACACACAATCATCCTCACTAATACACAGTGGCTGCTGCTAAAAAATATATCGTTCTAACCTTGGCGGGCCCATAAAAACTTTGTGTCATCACTCTAACCCTCATTTACCTCCACCCCTGTAATGTTGGGTCATTTTCTAGATCAGCGGTTCTCAATTGAGATTCGCGACCCCTCGAGGAGCCATTTCTCAGTTTAAAAAGAAAGAAAAAAAATGCTGACATTGTTTGTCCGAGTATCCTCGATAATGTCATTATTGCATCTTTTTGGCAAACCATTTCTTTGTCATCTAGCAGGCCTCACTTTGAGTCCGCTACAAGCAGAGATGGGGTGGGGGAAATAAAGGGGCCTTAAGGCTCGAGTGTTCGGCGCCCCCCCCTTGTCCTCCTCCCCCATTACCAGATTGGGCCTTCATTTCACACATACACACACACACAGTGGCGCAACCAGCAAAAAATGCTGGGGGAGGGGGCTCACATATGAAAAAGACAATTTGACAGTCTTTTTAGTAACTTTATATAGTAAAATATGTATTGATGATTTGGCGCCACTGCACACACACACACTCTCAAAGATTATTCTATAAACGAGTGAAATCGATTGGGTTAGTTTGACGCCGAAATCGCTGATTGGCTCGTTTGGTGACTTTTTGATCTTCTTCCTCCCCCCCCCCATCTCTTTGGACTGGGAGC
>JAGDYQ010000008.1:9529528-9556751 GCA_021962125.1 Bulinus truncatus
AACTGATGAAATGAGAGATATCCAGCTGATCCCAATCTCATCATCATCTGCCATGAGAATGAGAGACAGACATGACATAGATCATCGCAGATGAAATGATTGACAAATCAGATAATGAACCCATCATCACGATTCGATCGATCATCATCCATCATCAAACCGACAAATCATTTAATTAGCTCTGCATACATTTGCTCTATGCAAGTTTTCTTAAAACAAAAAAAAAATTTGTTTTGAATTAAAATAAAGAAAATCGGTCATAAACAAATATTTTTAATTTTAATTAAAGTTTATTGCGTGCGATTATTTATTGAGATTTGCCACGCGCCATGTTAAAAGTTAATTAGCAATAAAGGGGCCACCGAGGCAGGTGAAGTGTAGAATCTAATTTCTGTAGCTACGGCTTATTAAGGAATTGTGTTAGCACAACGACCCAGTGGGCATTTGCTTCCTCAAAGTCTGGCAACCACTTTAAGCTAAACTCTGTACCTTTGCTGGGTGGCCCTGTACCCACTTTTGGGTTGGGTGGTATGTGGGGAAATCTTGTTTTTCTCTTTAAAGAATAACCTAGGATCTTCAGGTTGATAACTCTGTGCTCTACATAGTCATCAACCATCAGTCCCTCCATTAACAGCATGCTCATCCAAGACATTAGACCAGATATTCAAGTAGATGACTATGTTTTTGATCTAGCTGACCATAGTGGGTGAGGGGAAAATAAGGCATCAAATGTAACACACCCTCAAGCACATTCAGATTAAAAAAAACCATAATGAAAGTAGTTGAGTGCAACTCTGATGAGTCGAATATCCAGTCATGATATTAAATCAGTCACAAAAACTGTTCCATCACACGCATCTCATCTTTAGTCACTAATGAAGCTGCTCTCTCGCCCATACGCTTGAGCAGTGAATCTGTTCAATCTCATGGTCGCTGAAGCCAGGCTTGGAGAGTTCACTGGGGCTGACCACTGGCTTCCTAGCTGCTGAAACTCCAGCCTGCTTTCAGCCTCTGTGCATCATAATTTAGACATTTAAACCATTTTTTTTCTCAGACATGTTACACAGTTGTGTTCCAAAATGCATGTTAAAAATAGATCAAATGTTTTCAAATAATTAGCCAATCTTCTATCAATTTAATTAAGCACCAGTATTGATGTGAAAAAAAATAAAATCCTATATATATAAAAAAAAACAAAATACTTTGTCTACATCACTGCTACAAAAAGTGTTTAGTGAAGATTTATTTGGTTATTGTAAATGTTGAGTTTATAGATAGAATTTGTAGCTCCACTTTATTTTTCGGAGTGGGGGGGGGGTGGGGGGTGGGAGTGACAGGACTCCACTTCAACCTTCAGCTGTCAAAGGCAAAGAGCAGGGGTGGGGGTGAGGGAAGGGGTGGGGGTGAAGGAGGAGGGGGGGGTAGGGTGTGCCTCTCACTGAGCTGTGAGTAAAAAAAAATAAAAAAATGTAAATAATCTGAATTTGGAATTAAAGAGTGTCTGAGTGGTTCAAAAAACAACAACAACAACGCTAACCACTTTTATATACAAGTGATGACACACCATGATACCACATCCTGCGGTGATACACCACAATACCACATCCTGCTGTGAAGACATTCTGAACTCAAAAGCCCAGTGATATCAAAATGAGATATAGTGAGATCACTGAGTGGACTATAAGAAATAATAATGTCGACAGATCAAATGTCGACAAGTTTTTTTTAAAAAAAAAGGGCTGACCTGTTAGTGCCTCCCTCAGGGAGGCCAATTCTTGTTCGGCTTGTTGAAGCTTCATCTCCCCTTCTTTTCTCCTTAGCATCGAGCCTTCCCTGCTCAGACTGACTGGGGACTTTTCCCCAGTCGTCATGGCGGGGATCTTCAGGCGGATGGAGTTTTGCTGGAGGGAAAGATAAGACAGAAACATTTCAATGATGTATCAAAAAAACAAAAAAAAAACAACAAATAATAGAATCAAGTCACTAGAACTGTGATATGGAAGTGGTGAAAGTCTTTTAGCACAACTTTAAAATCTGAACTACAGTTTTAAAACATAAGGGAACTACAAAGGAACTACCATTTTAAAACATAAGGGAACTACAGTTTTAAAACATAAGAATCTTGAGTTTTGTCTTAAATAAATTAACAGTCATAGAGTGCATTTGTATGACGGTGAATTCATTAGTTTATTGCACTTAAATACATTTCATATGAGACATTTTTAGTTGATACATTTACTTAAACAACGTACAGAAATGTTAGGCCAGAGTGTGCTATGTATTAATAATTGATAACCACAGTCTTCAATTATGTTTTTAACGTAAAGCTTTACGGAGTTATTCATACTGTCTAAACATTTCATGAAAACAAAACTTGCATTATGTCTGCCTAAGAATTAACAACATTTATAGACTATAAAACTTTAAACTTAATTTTCAATAACTACTGCATCCTAAACACACGACTTGTAAAGTTAATCGCTGTATTAAAGTTTTATGGAGGGATATAAAAAAAAAAGTACGACATACAAAACAAATGTCGACATACAAAACAAATGTCGACACACATAAAAAAGTCATAAAATTTGGAGGCAGCTGGGACACCCCAAACTAGTGATAACAAAAAAAAAAATTCATTTTTTTTTTAAGGAGTCAGTGCAACTGTGATGCTTGTAAATTATGGGCCTTGAAATCATCAAATGGGATCAGCGTAAAATTATATCGGCTCCATAGTCAATTTAGTCAAGAAAAGTAATACATCAGTATACATTTAAAAAAAAAAAAAACTGGTTCCTACAATAAACTAACCAAAGAACTGAATGTGCATTTGAGAATTACATTTGACAACCAATGATACAGGCCAACCAATGATACAGGCCAACCAATGATACAGGCCAACCAATGATACAGGCCAACCAATGATACAGGCCAAGGGGTCGAAAATTTGTGGGGGGAAAAAAAAGAAAGTTTGAAAATGGGGTGTGTGTGTGTGTGTGATGTCAGCCTAAGTGAGGGGGAGGGACAATGCCAACCCATGGGGCACTTGTTCAGTATGAGATAATCTGTACATAAACATGAACAGTGAGAAAAAATATTAATTGTAAAATAAAATTCTGGAGACGTGCCAACTGGAGTCATTGTTTTTATACACACAACTGGTCCTACCACAGGGGGACAACATTTGGCCTGCAGACTTACAAGCGGCTTCCAGACAATTGCCAGAAAATTTGTGCGGCCAAACTATCACCACCCTAAACTCTTGTTTTTTTTTTTTGAAACCTGTTGAGAACTGAGTGAATGTTTATCAAGGCAATGATCCTGGCAAGAGAATGCGACCCGAACACATGAAAGGGGGACCCTCCCATCGGTACAGAATTTTTCTCTAAATAGACTTGCCGATCGGTGTGTGTGTGTGTGTGTGTGTGTGAAGAGTCCAAATAAAATTGTCCCCAACAAATAGGATTCAAACCCAAGACTTTCAGGCTGTGAAGTGGCTCCCCAACCCCTTTAAAATATATTGCCATTTCAGAGATACATGGGTGCACTTAGTGACCGGAGCTATTAAAACTTTAACAAAATGGAATAAAAACATTTTACTTTTTCAAGCAACTGACTAAATTGAAAACAAAAATAAAAACAGTTAACCAGAACAAAACAGTTGACACTTACACACACACAATATAAAAAAAAAAAATTTTCAGAAAACATATCCGCTAAATAAAACAACAACACACAAGTGAATGCTGTGTCTGTCGTCACAGTGTGTCTATTATGTCACTGAATGCAGCCCTAATTGAATATGTCCCAGTAATTACAATGTACGGCTAAACATTTTTTCCTCCCTAAAAAAAAATAATATTCAAGCCGTGCCTGATAATGGTCACAAAAATTTCTCCTGATTTTTTTAAATACTTTTTTTTTTTTGAACACAATTATTTTTACACTATCTCCGATTCATTTCATTAAGACTAGGTTAAATAAAACAAATCTGGTTCATTTCAAATAAACAAAAATTGTTCACGAATATGAATTGAACAAACAGAGCAATACGTGGGGGTGAAAAAATTTTTGAACATAAATTAGTAAAAAAAAAAAGAAATAAATAAATAAGCAAAAAGAAAGAAAGGAAAAAAATATAACCAGTGCTGAGTGGTAGATGCTTACTTTAAACAGGTGCAAATTGCTGCTCAGACAAGAGCGTACACTGCCTAGATTTTGCTACGTGTGTTTAAAATGGTGTATATTTAAAAAAAAATAATAAAAAAGCACAGAATATATTGTTAAAAAATAAAATAAAAAATACGGGTTGTAGCAAACTAAGATGACATTCTATGGTGTCACGTCTATCACCGCATAATATTTATTTTTTTCCCCATCACAACCACTTTTTCCTCATACGATTTCATTCATGTGCCAACAAGTCCTGGTAACTAAAGGGATGTCAGAATGTCCATTACCACTACAATACCTGAACATTTTTCTCAACTTCAGATTCTGAAACGATTTTTGATTCTAATACAGACTAATGGTGTAAATTTGGTTCCAATTAATTGGTTTAGGATTTTAAACTTGGGTGAAAATCCCCGAATTTTTCAATACCCTAAAAAAGTGCCAATGAATCCAATTCTCAATGTATCCCCCCCCTCCCCCCCCCCACTTCAGCATCTCTGATTATTGTCAAAAAATAAATTTTTACTCATTGTGTCTGGCATATCACTGGGGCATACAAAATTACAAACCAAGGGCTGAGAATAAAAACTTTCCCGCAACACAAAAAAAGGGCCAAATAATAAAATGAATCTCTAGCCCCACTCTTAAAAGTGGTCTCAAATTAATGAAAGCCAACTACCTCTGCATCAAAAAAAAAAAAAATATCTAGGGACAAGAGTCAAAGGTCATGCTCTAGCTCTATAGGCACAACAGGGTCAAGGGTGTGACTACAAATGATAACAATCAAATATTTCTAATAAGTACGTCATAACAAAAGCAAAGAATGGTCACAAGACTTACACTTAGAACAGAGAAATGGAGCTCAATAATTATATTTGCAATAAATTTAAAAGGTATTTAAAAAAAAATGCCATAAAATAGAATGAACACATTTCAAAGCAAGTGAAAGACAACGAGACATGCGCAAAGAAAAACATGGAAGAGTTACCCAGTTTCTTTCGTCAGGCTGCAAATCGTTCAAAAAAATAAATGAAATAATGAAGTTTAGTTGATGCAGTTAACAGTCAGTGGAACACACACACGCACACATACATAAACACTAGTGCAGAGTTAGTCACTCACAGGTGGCTTCGTCATCTAGACCGCTTTACGTCATCTAGACTGGTTTTACGGCGTAATTCATGGCTCTTGAGGCCTAACTAATAGCACACAGGCATTGAGACGTTAACATTGTGAGCTAAAAAAAAAAAACACCTATTCCAAGTACTCACCCGTAGAATTCTCAACTCTTCTGATTTGTCGTGCGGCATAGAAACCTGGTTTTTCTCTGCGTCTGCCAGTCTGTTGGAAGAGAACCACACATATGAGTGATAAGAAAACTGACTAGAGTTTCTTTAGTCATTCATAAAAATTGAAATGTTAGCAATTAGAGCTGGCCTGATATTATGAAGAAAAAAAACTACCATTTATCACCATGAGAATTCAAGCCAAAAGTTTTAAGTTTTTATCATTTGACCTACTAACAGCTGCACTGTTTAAATTTGTGATAAAAAAATGTACATTTTCTCATAGGAGAATAGAAACACACAAAAATAAGTAGCATACAGCATACAACACTGATTAATGTTTGTCTTAAAATGAATATATGAACAATCCAACCAATTTTAGGAAACCAGCACAAAGTGTAGGAAAGAGATGGCCTCATTTTATTTTATTCCTTGGGCAGTACCAAGGACTTGACAGTCATGGGCTCGAATTTAGTGCTGCTCACTTGGAAGCAGTTTTTTTTTTTGCCCCCTTTTATTTCATCACTAAATCTGGTACAAATCTGACTATGGCAATGCTTCTCAAAGTCTGGGTCAGGACCAACCAGCTGATTTGAAGTGGGCCACCAAACGTTGTCTTATGATGAAATTATCTTGAATATAAATATGTCATTCGTTTCACTCTGTTTTTTTTTTCTCTTTCTTTAAAAGTGGGTGGCAAATAATGAAAAGTTTGAGGACCAATGGGCTACGAAAGACCTGTATCTCCTATTGATCATGCATGGCCATACCTGCTGTATGCACTTTTTGAATTCCGACCATTAACATTTCTTTCTCTAGCCTGAGGGGGGGGGGTTCATTTTAATGGAATGCTCTAAAGCTGAAATCCCATTGGCTGGGTTTGGGCTTTGGTTGTTAGCCTTTGGCTGGGTTTGGGCTTTGGTTGTTAGCCTGATCTGTACACGTTGGGTTGCAGTCCAACTTCCCCCGGTGTGTCCAGTCACCCACCTACTCTTCTGCAGTGATTCCTAGCCAATGCAATATCTGCAACGGTGAGGTTGAAAGAAGGACACTAAGAAACTGTCTCATTCATGGTTTATATCACCTAAGAGATAAAATCTCGGAAAAAAATCCCCAGAATCTATAAGGAAAAAAAAAACAATAACCCAGAATCTTAAAGCCTCCTCATAGTTGACAACATTGACCCAGGGGAAACTATTTCAACAACTAACCCCCCCCCCCCCACCCACCGCGAAAAGAAACTAGCTTAAAAAGGGGCCATGCTGTGCAACCCATTCAACTGCCACAGTTTCCAACAGACTTACTCTTTACTGAGTTTCTTCAGGGCATCTTCGGCTTTCTGCAAGGACTCCAGGTCCTTCATCATCTTCCTGACCTGCGTCTGTGAGTAGCGGTGGTGGAGGCATGCGAACCAGCAGCCGCCAACTGCTATGATCAGGGAGGAGACCAGGAGCAGATCTTTGGCGTAGCTGTGCACCCCTGGAAGCAAAGCCAAAAAAAAAAAATAATAATTATTAATGAGTGCAAGCATAAGTGTATCAAGTAGGATGGGGGAGAGCGTAATACAAAAACTATACATGGTGAATGTATTGTGTCTAAATGTCTAATATGTGCCCAGTTTTTAGGGTATCAAATAACAGATCTGACAACATGGGGGGTGGGGAGGGGGGTGAAGTATGCTCTATACTGTCTATACCGAGTAACCAGCTCTGATAGACCCTAATATGGATGTCCAATGGGACTTTCCCGTTTACTTAAATAGACCAGTATAATGGGGTATGTCTGTACGATTGTGTGGGGGGGGGTGTACGGCAGTGCCGCCGAGAGGGTGGGGGGGGGGCAAATCCCAGGGGCCCGGCGAGTTTTAGGGGCCCGGATTGAGCTGGTCAATCAACTTTTTGAAAATATTATTATCAGCACGGTGGGGCCGTGACAGCCCTGCCCAGGGGCCCGAAATTTGTGTCGGTGGGCCTGGTGACTGGGAGTGGGTACACCCATAGGCGTCATTTAGTTTCATTGGAGCCCGAGGTGAAAAACGTAAATTACAGATTGACGGTTCACCCGGGGTTAGACTATTGCACGTGCTGTGACACAACGGCTGTTGGGGGGTGGGGGGCGATTGGTGGGCGGGGTGGGGGGGGTGTCCTGATCGTGGTTACAAACTTACCGGACAGCGGTGAATAGGTCAGATAAAGTCAGGACAAACCCTCCGGCTAGTGTAGCACGATGGTGACATATTTAAAGAGGCGGGACAGGTCGTGGCATGTTTTAAAAGTTTAAAGTTCCCTTAGCCTCTCCCCCCCACACACACACAGGGCCATGGATTCCAATGAGAACCAACAAATAGAAATGGGGGGGGGCACACAGTTTGGTAAGGAAATATAAAAAAAAATTGAACAAATTCTATACTCTATTAAATTCTATCAGATCGTGATGTCATTCTCTCCCCCCCCCCCCCTCCAGCTTTTGGTGTCAGCGGCTTGGTGAATTCAGTTTCTCTTTTCTTATTGTTGGTAGATATCTCTGTTTATGTGTTTTCTGTATGACATGTTGTGAGGGAGAGGGTGTGTACAATAAGTACGTGTACAATAAGTACTTGTCATTAAGTACATGTCAGCATGATGAGCGTAGATAGCAAACAAACCAAAAAAAGGCTCATGAATACAACACATCTACCCCCCCCCCCCAAACCTAATGTTGGCGTGTTGCTGTTGTTGGCCGACTCCAAAACGTAAATATTCACCTCGAGACACAAGTACATACATGGCCCGGGGGGGGGGGGGGGAGACGGAGACATCGGGTTGGGGATGGGGCGCACTTCAGGTCAGAAAACTGAGAGGGCGGACAATGCAAAAGACCAACCATACGTCACTCGCAAATAGGGCGAAACTCTGTGTGTGTGTATGTGCGCATTTAGTGTGGGGAGGAAGGGGGTGCAGTCAGTAATATTGTTTCGGAACCCAACTAAATTGACGCGCGCCGATTTAAAAAAAATGTAATTTGAAATATTAGTTATTTTTTTAATTATTTAATTGTTCAATAAGTGTAGCAGAGCCAATCCGAGTTTGTGGCCCGGTGGGGGGGGGGATGATATCCTCGGCGCCCCTGGGTGTGTGTTGGAGTTCAAACTTGATGTCGCACCCGGTCTGCAGACATCGGCACGACTTGGTACGAACTGTCGCCGGAACTATTTGTTTGTTCGCTTGCAGCAGTCTTGCTCCGCCCTTTAACAATATCAGTTGGTGTAACAATATGGACAGTGCGGAAGGAGGTATGTAGTATTGTAGTATGTACACTAGGTAGAGTTGTGCACACACACACACCATGTTTTAGTACCACCTGGATGGTATCAAACGAGGTTAAAGTCTGTAGGGTAGCTGGTTTTATGACTAGTCCGTCTCTCTCCCTCTCTCTCTGTCTGTATATTATATGCGTGTATGCATGTGTATATTGTGTGTGCATGTGTGTATTGTGTGTGTGTATGTGTGTGAGAGAGAGAGAGAGAGAGAGTTGGTGATGTTATAGAGGGGCGGGTGAGACTCAATGCGCACGCCAAGCGTTACCTGGTTGTTAGAATTAAAGGTGCAAAGGAAGAAAAATAATTATAAAACCTCAATTGTCTAGTTACTCTCTAGATGATGAATTTTTACCGCTACCAGGCTTAACTATGTCAATTGTGTGTGTGTGTGCGTGGAAGGGGGGAGCGAGGCGTCAAAGATAGAGAGCGACGGAGATACAGACCCGGAAGGGGGGGGGGTGGAACAAAAGATACACCGAGAGAAATTAGAGAGAATATGGAACAAATTAAATAGAACAGATGAATATCCCTGATGGAAAAATAAACAACACACTGACCAGTGTAAGTCGCTTTGTACTAGACCGGACAAGGGGTTGGGGGGAAAGGGCGAGATATGCTCCCGCCTGACTCACACCCATGTCTACATATATAAAAAAACCTACACTGTCACTCACTATGCATGCAGCCCTTCACCCACTTCAGACGCGTCTATAGGAGGTGAAAAATAATAACACAACGATCTCACAGGTAACGTTCAGCCCCCCCCCCCCACACCCACAGCCCGGTTTAATTGACTTCAATCATCTTCCAAACTTAGCCCGGGAAGGAGGGAGAGGAGGGAAAGGGGGCGAGAATAGAACACGACACAATACAGTTAGACAACAACAACAATAATAACAAAACGTATCGCATTAACTGGTCACGGCATTCAGCCTTAGTATCAATAGAAATACATACAGCGGGAAATAAAAAGAAAACAAAACAACTCAAGACAAAAAGAGTTGGGCCCTGTAATATTTTTTGACATTTGGATTGGGTTGAGGGGGTGGAGGGGGGCGGGAAAGGGCGGTGCCGCGCACGTTACACATGCGCGTGTGTGTGTTGTGTGCTACACAAACTGTCACCGATGTAAGACATTAAGGAGGCAGCCATGTTGATTGCTAGAGACAAGTGGAAACAACATCACCGCATTACCCCCCCCTCCATGAAAATAAAAATGGGGACGCTGCCAACCTAGTCAATTTGTGTGGGTTTTACCCATGGGGAGAGGTTACCTCGCGAATGTCGGTTTCTAATTAGAACATCAGCACCCCCCCCACCTCATCGTCTACACAGAGACTAATACCCGCCCCCCCCCCCATATATAATGATATATACACATAAGCCGGCTCTTCCTTGGGTGCAGTACGTAACGTATTCGTTGGAATATTACCAACTGACTAATACTGTTATAAAGACCAAAGTTATCATTTTAAAAACTCAGAGTGATCAATATCAAATTATTCCATTTTAAAATGTTTTTAAAAAGTCCCCCCCCCCACAAACATCTTTTTCCTACCCCTCCCCTTCTCACCCAAACCAATGCTTCGTTTTTTTTCCCCTATCTTCTCGGGCCAACCAAGTCTTAACCATCTCTTTTTTTTTTTCCGACCAGTATATGAACTAAAATGACCCTAGCTGCTACATTTAGAACACACATCTGCCCAGGACTTCTCGTGGCCAGTTGTGTCACTGATCAGTCTCCCCCCCCCCACCCCACCAGCCCAAGGGTCCATATCCCCAGCGGCCGAGGGTATCTTCGAGAGAGAGAGGGAGAGGGAGAGAGAGAGGGAGAGAGAGGGAGAGGGAGCGGGAGAGAGAGAGGGAGCGGGAGAGAGCGGGAGAGGGAGCGAGAGGGAGAGAGAGAGGGAGAGGGAGAGAGCGGGAGCGGGAGAGAGAGAGGGAGCGGGAGAGAGCGGGAGAGGGAGCGAGAGGGAGAGAGAGGGACAGGGAGAGAGAGAGGGAGAGAGCGGGAGAGGGAGAGCGGGAGAGGGAGCGGGAGAGAGAGAGGGAGAGGGAGAGGGAGAGAGAGAGGGAGCGAGAGAGCGGGAGAGAGAGAGGGAGAGGGAGAGAGAGAGGGGGAGAGGGAGAGAGAGAGGGAGAGGCACCAACACCGTGTGGCCATCGTGACACTCACACTGTCAAGTCAACGTAAGTGGGTCACGGATTCGAACGCCCCCCCCACACCTTCCACCACCCCGTCTTTCATCGCTGAGGCCGTATTTCCAGGTGCAGCCCCGGTCATAGCGTGAGGGTGTGGCAAGGGGAACCACGTAACTACGCCAAGGTAGCGAATGTTGGGGGGGGGCATCATGTTAAGATTTAGAAAAGGGGGTGGGGTGGGGGGTCTCACAGCAAAAGGATACGCCGGGGTCAACAGGTTATATATATATATAACAACAACCACTGGCGCGCAGATGTAATTCTGTGAAGGGAAAAATCCGAAAACCTCAGATCAGTGCCTGAAACGTTTTGTCTGCGAAATGAATTGTGAGTTCAATACACACACACACACCTATTACGTCATCTGCCCCCCTTTTTCAGACAAGAGCGCTTGTCACGTGATAGAAATACCCACACACAACACACGTGCACACCGACGATGCGAGAACGTCTGGAGCAGAAGTGTAGGCGCACTGTTTACGTCTGCGTCTGTTGGGCGGCCGTACAGCAACAATTCAGCGGCAAAAATGACCCGCGAATCTTCGGGCTGGAAAGGGTGGGTGTTTGTGTAAACATTGAGCCCGTTGAGATATAATCTTTTGATAAAAAGCGCGTGAGGCTGCTGCGACGCTCGCCACGCTTTTTTGTTGACCTCAGCCAAAGCCTGCCAGGAGATTAAAAAAAAAAAGGTTTCCGTTTCATGCATGCGCGCGTGCAGTTTATTTATGTATTCAAACATTGAAAGATTACGTTACCACGAAGGTGCGAGATAACAGGTGGACGCCACGATATGTGTCCACCACCACCACCACCGACCTCACATTCATTCGTCGGGTCCAACAGGCTAAATAGACTCTCCATTAGGAAAGATAAAAAAAAAGATAGTCCGCGAAGGTCATTGCCGTCATGCAAAAAGGAAAAAAAAAAAACGGGCGAACAAGGACAGATGAAAACTTCCAGCCAACTTCATCGAGCGCAGGTAACACATGCTCTGTATGTTTGTGCGTGCGTGTGTCGTGATCACACTCGCAGTGTTTCTGGATGTTTTTTTTTCACTTGAAGTATCCTTAATCTGATTATTATTAATTATTTTTTTCAAGCCTGCTTCAGTCATGTTAATAGAATATGAACGGGGCATTGACAAAAGAATCTGTTGTTGACATCTCACCGAGTCATCTCATTATTTGATGTGGGCTCGTCCCACACTCTTTTTTTTTTAAACACTACAGCAGCGTTTCCCAAAACTTTGGACACCTGTGTACCCCCGTCCTGTTTTTGTTATTTCCGTAGTACTGTGTACCCCTAGTAAAACAAACAACAACCTGCATTTTGTTGTTTTTTTTTTACGGTCATGGGACCCCCACCCCCTCCTCCAACTTCATTTCATTGAGTTTCGCTTCAGCCGCGCATGTCGCAGCGGGTACCCCCATCCCCCCTCGGGTACGAGTATCACACTTTGGGAAACACCGCTCGAGGTAGCCGCGTACGTGTTTCTGGTTCAAATCTCGACCAGCTACCCCTCTGCCTCCAGTGGCAACTATCAGGCGCCGTTTGCCTGGAAGCGGGCGGTAGATTTTTCAAGCAGCTGACTTTTAAAAAACAATATATAATCTATTTGTTAGGCGGGATGTAATGGCTGGTTCTGATACGTGTACCAGGTAATTGCACCGCTTTATAGCTTATACAACCCACTCTGTAAATACAGTGGACATCACAGAAGAATCCCATTAGACATAATCACAGTGGACATCATAGCAGACAGAAACCACAGAAGAATCCCATTAGACATTCATCATAGTGGACATCATATCAGACAAACCACAGAAGAATCCCATTATACAGACATCACAGTGGACATCAAATCACAGTGGACATTACAGTGGACATCATAGCAGACAGACACTAAAGTAGAATCCCATTAGATAGACATAACAGTGGACATTATAGTGGACATCATAGCAGACAGACACCAAAGTAGAATCCCATTAGATAGACATAACAGTGGACATTATAGTGGGACATCATAGGCGAGACAGACACCAAGAGCAGGATCCAACATTAGACATTCATAACAGTGGACATTATAGTGGACATCATAGCAGACAGACACCAAAGTAGAATCCCATTAGACATTCATCACAGTGGACATCAAAGTGGACATCATAGCAAACAGACACCAAAGTAGAATCCCATTAGACATTCATCACAGTGGACATTATAGTGAACATCATAGCAGACAGACACCAAAGTAGAATCCCATTAGATAGACATAACAGTGGACATTATAGTGGACATCATAGCAGACAGACACCAAAGTAGAATCCCATTAGACATTCATCACAGCGGACATCAAAGTGGACATCATAGCAGACAGACACCAAAGTAGAATCCCATTAGACATTCATCACAGTGGACATCAAAGTGGACAGACACCAAAGTAGAATCCCATTAGACATTCATCACAGCGGACATCAAAGTGGACATCATAGCAGACAGACACCAAAGTAGAATCCCATTAGACATTCATCACAGTGGACATCATAGCAGACAGACACCAAAGTAGAATCCCATTAGACATTCATCACAGTGGACATTATAGTGGACATCATAGCAGACAGACACCAAAGTAGAATCCCATTAGACATTCATCACAGTGGACATCAAAGTGGACATCATAGCAGACAGACACCAAAGTAGAATCCCATTAGACATTCATCACAGTGGACATCAAAGTGGACATCATAGCAGACAGACACCAAAGTAGAATCCCATTAGATAGACATTACAGGGGACATCAAAGTGGACATCATAGCAGACAGACACCAAAGTAGAATCCCCTTAGACATTCATCACAGTGGACATCAAAGTGGACATCATAACAGACAGACACCAAAGTAGAATCCCATTAGACATTCATCACAGTGGACATCAAAGTGGACATCATAGCAGACAGACACCAAAGTAGAATCCCATTAGACATTCATCACAGTGGACATCAAAGTGGACATCATAGCAGACAGACACCAAAGTAGAATCCCATTAGACATTCATCACAGAGGACATCAAAGTGGACATCATAGCAGACAGACACCAAAGTAGAATCCCATTAGACATTCATCACAGTGGACATTATAGTGGACATCATAGCAGACAGACACCAAAGTAGAATCCCATTAGACATTCATCACAGTGGACATTTTAGTGGACATCATAGCAGACAGACACCAAAGTAGAATCCCATTAGACATTCATCACAGTGGACATTATAGTGGACATCATAGCAGACAGACACCAAAGTAGAATCCCATTAGACATTCATCACAGTGGACATCATAGCAGACAGACACCAAAGTAGAATCCCATTAGACATTCATCACAGCAGACATCAAAGTGGACATCATAGCAGACAGACACCAAAGTAGAATCCCATTAGACATTCATCACAGTGGACATCAAAGTGGACATCATAGCAGACAGACACCAAAGTAGAATCCCATTAGACATTCATCACAGCGGACATCACAGTGGACATCATAGCAGACAGACACCAAAGTAGAATCCCATTAGACATTCATCACAGTGGACATCACAGTGGACATCATAGCAGACAGACACCAAAGTAGAATCCCATTAGACATTCATCACAGTGGACATTATAGTGGACATCATAGCAGACAGACACCAAAGTAGAATCCCATTAGACATTCATCACAGTGGACATTATAGTGGACATCATAGCAGACCAAAGTAGAATCCCATTAGACATTCATCACAGTGGACATCAAAGTGGACATCATAGCAGACAGACACCAAAGTAGAATCCCATTAGACATTCATCACAGCGGACATCACAGCAGACAGACACCAAAGTAGAATCCCATTAGACATTCATCACAGCGGACATCAAAGTGGACATCATAGCAGACAGACACCAAAGTAGAATCCCATTAGACATTCATCACAGTGGACATCAAAGTGGACATCATAGCAGACAGACACCAAAGTAGAATCCCATTAGACATTCATCACAGAGGACATCAAAGTGGACATCATAGCAGACAGACACCAAAGTAGAATCCCATTAGACATTCATCACAGTGGACATTATAGTGGACATCATAGCAGACAGACACCAAAGTAGAATCCCATTAGACATTCATCACAGTGGACATTTTAGTGGACATCATAGCAGACAGACACCAAAGTAGAATCCCATTAGACATTCATCACAGTGGACATTATAGTGGACATCATAGCAGACAGACACCAAAGTAGAATCCCATTAGACATTCATCACAGTGGACATCATAGCAGACAGACACCAAAGTAGAATCCCATTAGACATTCATCACAGCAGACATCAAAGTGGACATCATAGCAGACAGACACCAAAGTAGAATCCCATTAGACATTCATCACAGTGGACATCAAAGTGGACATCATAGCAGACAGACACCAAAGTAGAATCCCATTAGACATTCATCACAGCGGACATCACAGTGGACATCATAGCAGACAGACACCAAAGTAGAATCCCATTAGACATTCATCACAGTGGACATCACAGTGGACATCATAGCAGACAGACACCAAAGTAGAATCCCATTAGACATTCATCACAGTGGACATTATAGTGGACATCATAGCAGACAGACACCAAAGTAGAATCCCATTAGACATTCATCACAGCAGACATCAAAGTGGACATCATAGCAGACAGACACCAAAGTAGAATCCCATTAGACATTCATCACAGCGGACATCACAGCAGACAGACACCAAAGTAGAATCCCATTAGACATTCATCACAGTGGACATCACAGTGGACATCATAGCAGACAGACACCAAAGTAGAATCCCATTAGACATTCATCACAGTGGACATCAAAGTGGACATCATAGCAAACAGACACCAAAGTAGAATCCCATTAGACATTCATTACAGTGGACATTATAGTGAACATCATAGCAGACAGACACCAAAGTAGAATCCCATTAGACATTCATCACAGCAGACATCAAAGTGGACATCATAGCAGACAGACACCAAAGTAGAATCCCATTAGACATTCATCACAGCGGACATCACAGCAGACAGACACCAAAGTAGAATCCCATTAGACATTCATTACAGTGGACACCAAAGTGGACATCATAGCAGACAGACACCAAAGTAGAATCCCATTAGACATTCATCACAGTGGACATCATAGCAGACAGACACCAAAGTAGAATCCCATTAGACATTCATCACAGTGGACATCAAAGTGGACATCATAGCAAACAGACACCAAAGTAGAATCCCATTAGACATTCATCACAGTGGACATTATAGTGAACATCATAGCAGACAGACACCAAAGTAGAATCCCATTAGATAGACATCACAGGGGACATCACTTCACAATACCAGTTGCCCCTTTTACCCTCCAAACACCCCTACCCCCTTTCCCACCACTGGCATGTCATGAGACTTACGTTTGGGCGCCCCAAAGAGGACAGTGTCCATCGCCTTCAATGACAGCTTCTGCTTGTGCACGGGATTCCTGATGCCCAGCGCGGCCAGGAGTGGACTGGTGGAGTTGACCAGCCTAAAGAAGTAAACAAAAGGAAATAATAATCAAGAAAAGTGTGTGTGTGTGTGCGCGCGTGCGTGCGCGCGTAACTTTAAAACACCATGGCAGCAGTGAAAATTATGCAATGGATTTTCAATGAATTTTCCCGGATTGTTTTCCCGGCGCAAAATTATCTACCAAAAGAGAGACACCTGACTTTCAGAACTCTTACTATGCTGGTGGAATAAAAGTTACAAAAGACGACTCATGTAAATTTGAAATAGTTTTGTCTGCTTGTTGCGGTTATGGGGGATGGTAACCAAGGGGTGGCGGGGCGGGGGCTGGGAGGGGGGATATACCGCCGTGGCACGAGCCTGTGAAGTATCGACTGATTCAATCATTTATCGGCTGTTTTGCTGTTGTTATGTTTTGTTCTTCCCTCCATTAACCGTATCAGGTTGCATTGCGCATGCGCGCGCGCGTGAGTGTTCGCAGCCCAGACGGGCGGGTGATGACAACCCACAGATGCAACAGTCTGTAACTGACGCAAGGATCCCGGGCGTGTGTGTGTGTGTGTTGAGGAGGGCAGGATCTAATTTAATTTTAAACGAGTGACACCTGCGATTCAGACATTACGGAGCGCCCTTAAATGAGTGTGGGAGGGGGAAAGGGGGTGGGGCTGTAGGCTGTGCCGAGATGTGATCGGGGAAGGGGGGTGTGTGCAAAGTGTGTTAAAGCGTGACAAGAAAGGGGAGAGGGCGCGGTGCTGATGAAAGTGCAGATGCCCGTTATTTTGTACACACGGCCCTGTCATCGCATCAGTGACTTTCCCCGCGGACAGACCAACCAAAAACAACAACAAAAAACAACACTACAACCAAACAAACAGACAGACAGACAGACGGCCTCACCTCGGCAACACTGAGCCATCAATGGCGTTGTTGTGAAAGGTTTGAGAGTATTGGGGCAGGTCAACGTCCTGGACCAGCCATTCGATGACGTCATCCACCGTCCAGTTGTATACTGAAGGAAATAGAAAAAAAAAACCCACAAAATATACAGCGTATCAGTACATGACAATCAATATATGAAAACAATCAATATATGAAAACAATCAATCGCTGAAATTCAATAGGTGAAAACAATAGACCCCCCCCCCTTATAGTGTAGGAAGGGTGCTGCGAGTAGTGTGGTCGTACAGGGCGTCAAACTAGGACGGGGCGCCGAAAGACCGCTGTAAAAATGTTTTTGCACTTTTCAGATTGGAGGGCGTCAAAAATAGTCTAACAACGGATCTGCCTAACCTCTAACCCAGACCCTTACAGCGTCTAATTTTGTTTCTTATAGGGGACCTGCGCCGAGAGTAGGGGAGGGGGCGGTGCATTGAAACAGTGACATCGGAAGTGTGAAAGTTCATTGGAGTGTTGACGTGAACTAATATCAATTAAATGTAAACGTCATAACATAAAATGGCGGCGATGTGTTTCACCCCGAAACGATGGTTGGGGCCGGATTCGATCCGCGCGCCGCAGTTTGCATATGGCTGTCCTGGGCGGCTACCTGGCTCTTCTATCTATTAAAACGGCTTTAACTCCCCCCCCCTCCTCAAACTCCTATTTTACAAATACTTCAGAGTTTTCAATTCTATATCGTCATACGAATATAATTTGGAAAGATGTTACGAAACACGTTGACGTCTAGGGTAACAAGTCAATAAATCATCAGTGTATTTTGTCTGTGTGTGTGTGTGTGTGTATCTTTGTGTTTGCTGTCTTGTACATCAATTTACATATGAAAACGAACAGCATCCCAGCTTTGTGGAGAGGACAGCTGGCTCTAACATTGATTCTCACGGGGGATGTGCTGTAAATGCATTGCATCAGTGTTTTCCCAAAGTTTGGTACGCGCAGCCCAAGGGGATCGCGAAGAGTTTGGCGGAGAAGGGGGTGGGGGTTACGCACTGCACGGAGCTGAGCACATCGGGTACAACACGCACGGCTAAAGTGAAAACATTGAAATGAGGGGAAACAATGAGCGTAAAAAACTATAGATGCAAGTTGTTTTTTTTTTATTACGGGTACTCTGAATTACGAAAATAAAAAAAAAAGGGGGTACACTGATGACGAAAGTTTGGGAAACACTGCATTGCATGTACGTATGATAAATCAAAGATAAGAACGCTAAATAGTCTACTAGGGACGGATGGCCGAGTGGTGTAGATACTCGACTGTCGACCTGAGAGTCCTGGGTTCGCTCCTCGGTGAGGCCCATGGAATTTTTCCAGGTTAAATTCGGTGCAAAGTCCTCCCAGCTTTAAATGGGTACCTGACTTAATTTGGGGAAGAAAAGGCGGCTGGGCGTTGTGCTAACCACACAATCCCTTCATATGCCGAGGTTATAGAAACAGATGAATTCTACACTTCATCTGCCCCGAAGATCCGTTAGGGCTAAGAAGTGAACTTTACTTACTTACTTTACTTTAAATAGTCTACTACTGCCATACCACGTGGGTACGGCGCGCCTACGGGCTATTAACTCTGATTATCTTATTAGCCAATCACAATCAAAATAAATCTTCACACCGTGCCACCAAATGAGATGATGGGAACGAAAAAGAGCTCCTTCTGTTTATATGACTGGACACTGAATAGCGTGGTGGACATGGGAGGACGGGTTACAAGGTTGTGGGGGTGGGGGGGGGGAGGCGCGCAGTTAATTTTTTCTGTTCATACTAGATCCCCTACCCGAACTTCACAAGACTCCATTCAAGGTAAAACACATAACAAACGACCATTAAAATGTAGTCATTAAGACGACAATGATTGAAACTCAATTCATTGAAACAGGTGGAGCACACGATGGCGCTAGCGCGTGCGCGCAAATACTTTGCATAGTTCAACGTGGGCTGATTCCAGGGGCTGCCAATCTGGATATGTTTTTTTTTTTTAATTCAGATCTAAACATACTGGAAGATCTGGATAATTTCATATTGACGTTTAGGTATATTGGATTATTTGTTGTGAGTACTCAAAATTGTTCATACTTTTTCTGGATAATTCTTCAAGGAAAAAGTTGGCATCTCTCATTTACCTATTTCGTTGAAATGCGGCTCCCACCGAGCCAGTTGTTTTTATTTCAATAATGGCTCTGGTGTCTCTGTACAGTAACTGATATTTAAAAATGGCCTTACTTTTTCCTCATCCACCTTTTTATGCACTGCAACGCCTGGTATATTCCGATCTTCGCGTATCTATATGTACTATACTTATAAGTATGTATCTAAGTCAAACGTCACCGGGCTATCAAAAAGTGTACCACAATTCAACTGATCATGGAAATCGTCTAAACACAAGGGGGGGGGGCGAGCATAACACTCGTCAGGGCCCCAAGCCTTCGACCCCCCCCCTTCATAGATTTCAAAAATGTATTGTATATATTATTTTGCTGATAATATGGTGTAAAATGGGAAAGAGGGCCCCCACCCCGTTACCATTGTTTGTCGGAGGGGGCCCTCATTAGCCATGGGTAAGTACATCATCTATTACAACAGGGCATGGGTCAGCCTGGTGATTAGCCCCTGAAGAGGGGGGCCCCCTAGCATAAAAGAACAAACATGGTAATTAACCATTTATACTTCACAGGTTACCCGAGTAGGGGAGAGGGGGCCATAATGCTATTAAGACTGATCTCGCCGATGCCCCCCCCCACCTCACATTAATGGGTCTGTGCTCTTTCTAACCTGTTATTTCTCAAGGGAGAAGGAAAATCGGTCACACGTGAAACACCCTTACAGTTCGGAAATAACAATGTGAACGTAAATTCTGATGTACAAAACTTGGCAACCATGTACATGATTGTATCAGCAGTTGTGCGTATGTGTGTGTGTGTGTAAGCCGATGCTTACATGAGAACAAGTATGGTGGTTGAACGTGTTTATAGAGACAGGTGGCCGAGCGGCGTAGAGCGCTCGAGTGCCGACCTGAGAGTCACGGGTTCGATCCTCGGTGAGAACCAAAGGGAATTTCTTCCAGGTGCAGGTGAAAGTTGGTCAATGCCCATCAAGTCCACACAACTTTAGCTGGAGAAGTAAAGGCGGCTGGGCGTTGGGCTAATCGACAAACTCTTCATACGCCGCCGCAGTTATAGAAAAAAGATTAACTCTACAATTCATCTGCCCCGAATGACCTCTAAGGACTAAGGGAACGTTACTTTTTTATTATTATTATTACTGTGTTTGATGGTGTAACATCAGAGGTGGGCAAACATTTTGAATCGCGGGCCACAATTCTATAAATATGACAGAGGGGGCCGGACCACTGAGATGAAATACCCAAACAGGTTCTACTTGGCCCGTGGGTTGGCTGTTTGCACATACTTGATATTAACCAACGCTGGATTAGCCGTTTGAACCACCTCTGTTAAGCTAGCAGTTCGACTTCCGCCACCGCCAGCTCGTTACTTTTCATATAAACACTCCATCCGTCTGCTCTCGACCAGGGCTCGATTTGCCGCCGGGAATGAAATCATAGAAATTTATCCCCGGCTCTACAATGTTTTTTTCACCCCCGGCTCTGGTTTTTTTCTTAAATCGACCCGACCCGACCCTTCTGAAAAAAAAAATTTAGTAAAAGAACCCATTGTGACCCGCGGTTCAAAAAGTGTGCCCTCCCCCCCGGTATATACGGTTTAAAAAAGTGTGCTGCTAGCTGGTGTGAGCTGGCCCGTGTTTGACACTATAAGCAGCTGTGTGGGTGTGTTTATTTGATTAGAACGACTGTACCAGAGACCGCCATTGTAGTCTGAATGTTTAAGAAGTTTTATCATGTAATGCCCACAACTAGTTTCCCCACGCTCCCGTCCCCCTCCTCACACAAAGACCTTATGACATAATCTCCCCCCTCCCCCCAGCGTCTGGTCATCTGAATTTCAACAACGGAAGACCTGGACCGGAAACTGTGGTGGCACAACGGATGAGATCTCCAGACACACCCACACACCAGACACAGGGGCACATTGGCACACACACGGCATACAATCAATAGTAAAGAGAAATGATTACCATAATGCTACAGCGCCTAAATGGTGTAAGGAAGGGGAGGGGGTATTCAGAATGATAGGTAGCACGGCTGAAGTTGACACATTATGTAGCAGTGACAGAACTACATATATTGTTGTTTTTTTTTGGGGGGGGGGGTACATTCAGTCAATGTTCGCCAGCTGACAATACGGAGGCTTGGTTACTACAGTAAGATATAGCGAGACGACAGAATGATGTCAACACGGACACACGCCAGTGAGAATATGACCCTTCTGCGCATGCCTCTTCTACTGATGTGAAGCATATAGTATACTAATCCATAAAACGCCTCATTGGTCGGTGTGAGCCTGTACGCTACGTAATCGAAGATGAATCAGTTTTAAATCATAAATCGTTAAGCTTTTCGGTAATTTATATTTCCTTAAAAAAAAAAACAATATTATATCGAAATTTTCATCGCTGAAAGAAATCTGGGACACTCATCGAAGGTTATCAAAATACAGCCATTGTTTATGTGCAGGTTTTATACAGCAGCTCAATGCGTGGAGAGTACTTACCATTTGTGGGCAGTTTAGAAGGTTCCATCATCAGGGACCAGCAGGAGGGGGGGCAGCCCCAACATTCGTCAGGGGGGCCCCGAAATGAGTCCCTTTTCAAATATAACTGTGTTTACTTTACTAGAAATTCGGGATGGGAGTCGGGGACGACGACGATGGGGGGGGGGGGGTAACACCGGCTCCCCCCGTAGCTGTCGCGGTTTATCAGGGATCCTAAAAATGTATGCTCTGGCCTCATGCAGATGTCATAGGCAGACAACAGAGTATGATACTAGTCACAAAGTGACCTTTCACCCCCCCCCTCCCCAATACGTGTAAACAACTGCTTCCAGCAAGTGTACTCACCCACAGAGTGCTTCCAGGCCTTCCATAAATCCTCCACGCTGATGAGCTTGTCGTTGTTGTGGAAGAGAGCCTGACGCTCGAATCCGTCCGTGTACTGGAGCTCGTCCCTGAGGAACTGTGGGATGGGAATAAAATGAATTGATTAAACATAACAAACAGCGACAGAAGTCCCGCGTTTTAAACAAAACGTGAATATTCATGTGCATTAGATATTTGTAAAGGGGAAGACAGTTTTTTTTTTGTTAATACGATGTCAACCTGGTTTCTATTTATTGGTCCTCACCGGAGATCGAACCCGGCATCATCAGATCGACAGTCGAGCGCTTTACCAGATCCGTCCCCTGTACCGTAGCCCAGCCCAGCATGAATGTGTGCGTGTGTGTGTGTGTGTAGCGTTGTGGGGCGTGACACATCAATTTAAAACAATGGCTGACATCCACACCCACACACACACAGACACATTCATACACACACACACACTAAATTATACCGCACGAGCCAAACGCTCACTTCTCACCCGTCCCCCCACCCCACCGCCGCCCCCGACTTTACATGCACTAAAATGTTTGTCCTGGCTCAACTAGTTCATAACGGATGAGTGGGGTTAGGGGGGTGGGGGTGGAGGAGGGTGTGTAAACGAATGTAAACAAAATAGAAAAAAAAAAACAACTGGAATGCTCTCTGTCCCAACCCACAGGACAGTTAAACTACTACAACTACCCCTCCATTTGCTGCCCCAATAATGGGGACATCTCTTCTAATCCGCTCTAAAGGTGAATGAACGCACTCCACCCAGAAACTACCGAGGAAGAGGAAGGGAAAGGGGGGGGGGGATATTCATCATTCAAATGGACGACAGGAAAAACTGACTACATTGCATTCTTTAGACCAGCGGTGTGCAAACTTTCCTTACCGCGGACCACAACAACAGTATCTAAAATTTGAACAGGAGGGCCGGGGTCAAGAGCAGTTGGTTTAAATTAAATGTAGACTTAGCTGATGTGAACGAGAAAAAGAGAGCAGGACGAGAAGAAGGGAGCAGGACGAGAAGAAGGGAGCAGGACGAGAAGAAAGGAGCAGGGCGAGAAGAAAGGAGCAGGGCGAGAAGAAGGGAGCAGGACGAGAAGAAGGGAGCAGGACGAGAAGAAGGGAGCAGGACGAGAAGAAGGGAGCAGGACGAGAAGGGAAAGGACGAGAAATGGGAGCAGGACCGTGTCAATCCAACCTGTCGGAGCGGACTTGGCCCGCGTGCTGCAGTTTGCTTGTCTGCTCCAAGTAAACAGACAGCGGAAGAATGTGGCGCTGAAGGTTAGAAGTGTTTCAAATCTACCGTAGGCCCTGGCGAGAGAATGGTGTCAGGGCGGTGGGGGTGGATTCGGGGTGGCACGAAAGCAAATAGAAAATTCCTGTGTTATGAAATGACCTAGAATTTAGCGGAACCTTGTACTAAAAAAAAAGGTTCATTTATTTTTTGTTACCGGGCTATTGTGAAGGGAAATATGAACAATTAGTTACACCGGAAGTTCCCGTAACAGTGTGAAGACATCAGGCCGAATGTGAACAGCAGCTCTACATATCAGCACACACACACACACACACACAAACACACACTGTGTTCACCTCACTGGTTGGTGTTACACAAAACGAAAGTTTGCATCTTACAGGTTGGCAAAGTTGTGGTCATGGTTGCAGTGTGCGCGCGGCTTCATAACTTTACACAGGGCCCGGGCCCGGGGAGGGGGGTGTTATATAGAGTGAGAGAACTGTTCCAATTTAAAACTGAGACTAAGCGGTTGGTATGGTAAGTATGTATAGTGAATGTTCAAACATGTACACGTGTAAATCAAGTCATGATAACAGACTGCGAGCCGTTCAGACGAGTGAGCTAACATAGGGCAAATTATGATCCGTATGCGTTCACACTGTGAGAGCAGCAGTTAATCACCGGGGCTGTGAGCCGTACAAAGTTCACAGAGGCGTGAGCTTGATATATGACAGATTATGAGCCGTATAGATTCACGTGGGGGAAGCAGCAATTAATCCCGGGCAGTGAGCGCGGGGTCCATTCACTGAGGATGGTGACCATTTGAAACGCCATAAACCCCACCTGTAACCACTAAACACAAAAATTCGCCTTACGTGTTTTTTAACAGAGCGAATGTCCACCTGCAGGGCCAGGAAGAAGAGCAGCAGGTAAACGACCAGGTACCTGAGCCGCTCATTTCTGACGTCCTCCGCTGCCTCGGAGTCGCTGTCGGACTCGGCGGCCCTCCTCCTCTTCTTCTCCTCCTCCTCCTCCTCAGCCTTGTCCGCGAGGGTCTCCACCCGTGAGCCGATGCTGCACAGGCTGGGGGAAAGGCTGCGGGTGAAGCCCCGCAGTGAGGCGGTCCGGCAGCGGCGCACGGTGATGACCGGCGCTGTCTTGGCGCAGCTCATTCTTTTAATCGAGAGAGATCAGTTTATTTACCAACAGTGAAGGGAAACAACGAATGTTCAAGGTCACGATTGACTTAAACGGGAAATCCCTGTCTTTATTATAAGTAGAAAAAACAAACAAACTATATCACTCGGACCTCAAGACAAAGAAAATTATTTCCAGACAATTGATTCAACCTGTTTGACAGATGGGGGAAAAAAATATACACAAGGATAGGGTTTCATGGGGGAAATTACATCACTTGGACAAAAATATGTAGAAATACAACAGAATGACGAGAGATGCTTAGTGTGAGGAAATTAATTCTTTTTTACAGTAACTTTTAAACTGAATACAATACAGACAAGAATTGAGCTAGTCATGGCAGGCTGCTAATCAAGATAGTCATGGCAGGCTGCTAATCAAGCCAGTCATGGCAGGCTGCTAATCAAGATAGTCTTGACAGGCTGCTAATCAAGCCAGTCATGGCAGGCTGCTAATCAAGATAGTCATGGCAGGCTGCTAATCAAGCCAGTCATGGCAGGCTGCTAATCAAGCCAGTCATGACAGGCTGCTAATCAAGCTAGTCCTCACGACAGACTGCTAATCAAAAGCTAAACTGAAACTAAGTCCACGATATTCATTTTATGTTTACTAGTGGCCCGCTTGTAGGAAATAATCACACAACGAAATAAACAGCAGACCACGACTAGCCGGTAGATCAATAATCCAGATTTGCATTGGAAGCTTCAATGGCTTTAAAAGCTGAAAACACCATAAAAAAAACTACAACTGAACTACCTCTGTATGAAAGAAACAAAAACAATTCTCTTCAAGAAACCGGTGCTTAATACAGACAACTTGCGGTACAAACTCGAGAAACTATAAACACAACATCAAGTTCTGTCAGTTGATATTATTATTTTTTTTTTTTTAATTTCTCGCTATGACCGCAGTCCTCTCGCCAGCTCTGGACAGCCCACCTTCCCCCTTTCCAATAGGACAATGGGCCAGTACGGACGTCCACGTTGTCCTTTATACCCCCTTGAAAAATAGATAAAGGTCACCGGGGGCCAGCGGAGCCTGTCATTGCAATGTTGCAGCAGTTGCTGTTGTTGCGGTTGGGTCTGTCCATAGAATGTGTGTACCCAATGATTAATGACGCAATTATTTTCTGACCAATCAGACGCGGGGAATTTCTACTTTACTGCGCATTCCAATGTGAAAACAACAACATATGAAGATTTTACACCCAAAAAAAAAAGAACAATGACTGAGTAGGCAACAATTTGACAAGCCAAAGGTTCTGATATTTTAGTTTTTACATTTCATAAAGCCTGTAGCGCAGATATTAATCAAACTAACACTATAGTTTGAAAATAAGTTTTACGTATAAAGGCCTATACAGTCGTCCATTGGGGGGGGGGGGTCAGATGAAGTGAGTGTGTAGAGTCTCTATAAGAATGGGATGTTTATATGGTAGATCCTAGAAACTGCTAAAAGGGCGTTTCTGTGATGCCCTTCATTCATCATTGACCATGGCCGATAATGCAACGACTATGGAGGCACCACGAGTGACTGGACGCACTGGGAGTCTAGGCCGTTACCTTTGGTTCCCCCCCCCCGCCCATGGTCGCTCACTATCGACTTTGGTGGGGATGAAGAAGGCGCTGGCAATACAAAAAAACCGTCCCGTTAATTGTTTTATAGGATTAAAAAGAGATCTCATTCATCCGTTACAGGGACTTCACTCTCGAAACCACTTATATACAAGGTCGGGCTGCGGCACGAAGGTCCGGCTCTCTACCAAAAGCGCCACCCGGCCACCGTGAGATGGAAGTCCCAGTTCATCTGTTCCTGTAGTCACGGCTATTCTACGGGGATTGTGTGGCTAATTTAATGCCCTGCGGCCCCAACAAATGTCGGGTACCCACGAGCAAGCTGGGTGGACTTGGGGACATCGGTCGGGCCCCCGAGTAAAGACCCCGGCACTCACCGAACATTCTGTTGACAGCCGAGCGCCCTACCACAGCGTCCCTTAGTTTCAAAATGAAACAACGATTAATCATATTAACATAATTTTTCGTTTATTAAGTAAACACAACAACAACAACACGTGATTAGAGGGATGGGGGCAATTCTAAAGGGCCCACCCCCGCGCTATTGTTGGTGTCTTGCCGATAGAATAACCTCCGGAAATAGACCTACTCTATGATTTATAATCCACTCGAAACGCAAGTAATGTGTGAGTATTGAAACGAACGCCAAAAGAATTTCCGCCAATACATCACATGTATACATGGGCGTATTCAAGGGGGGGCAAGAAGGGGCATATGCCCCACCCTACAATGAAAAA
>JAGDYQ010000008.1:9557251-9581118 GCA_021962125.1 Bulinus truncatus
CCCCTCTGACTACTTTTGCTCGTCCAAGGTGGCATAGCCTTCTCTGGCATGCGCGGCGATGGGGGGGGGATATCCGCTCGTGAAGTCTAGATCACTGGCGGCGGAGCAGGGGGGGGGGGGCAGGGGGGCAGTGCCTCCCCCTAAAATTTTTAAGGGGTGGCCGAGCCCCCCCTTGAATTTCCAGTCTGCCCCCCCCCTAAAGTTTTAACTTTTTTAACTTTGTAATTCATTTTAGTTTATATATATCATTTTCATAATTCATTTGATTTATTTCTTAAATGTAATATCTGAAAGAAATTATAAGTAATTGACATTTTACAGTAATCACATTATTGAGAGTTGTTGTGGCATATTTTAAAACTAGTTGCAAGTACCCGGCTTGCCCGGGTTTAAAATAATGTTTTCTGTTTATTTAAGAAGCGTAATTTGACGTTTAGTAAGTAAGTAAAGTAAAGTTCCCTTAGCCCTAACGGGCCATCGGGGCAGATGAAGTGTAGAATTCATCTGTTTCTATAACGTTTAATCAAGATTTAAAATAAGACGCGTAAAAAAGGGTTTATTTGCATGCAATAAAAGGGTACATTTATCTTAAAGCAATGTGATACACAACATTTTTGGCAGTTCCTCTCTCTCTTCCTCCCCTCCCTCCCTCTTTCCCTCCCTCCCTCTCTCTCTCCCTCCCTCCCTCTTTCCCTCCCTCCCTCTTTCCCTCCCTCCCTCTCTCTCTCTCTCTCTCTCTCTCAGGCATGACTGTAGCAAAAGATGACAATTCCTATGGATGAAGGAATGGAATGTAATAATGTAGTAAGTAATGTGATATTTGGTTCCCCGTACCGATCATATTTATAGTATTTATGTGGGAGAGAAGCTCGTAAAACCTGAAATCGGGGTAAAAGTTTGCCAATTTTCATGTCTTTGATATCCAAAATAATTAATTACAATTAAACTACCCATTGAGATGGAACAAAACCTGTTTAAGAACATTCCCCATGTATATAGTTCGTCCATCGTATTCGATGAAGACCATCTAGTCATCAGAGGTTGGAGTGTTGGTTTGTGGGTGTCGGTGTGTGCGCAGATGGCTGACTAGTCCAATCCTTGCGTGGAAATGTCTATGACAGTGGGGACAGGGAATGGTGGCTGTCAGATGGTGGTCGGCAGCGCGAGCTTTGCGAACCAGGCGTCGCGTTTCAGCAGCAACAGTTCTATTTGCCTCACATAACCCAGCGCCTATGTGAACAGAGTGACGCCACAAAGCTCTGTCCTGGGCATCTTCTTCCCAGCAATCAGGATCCATGTTGAAAGCCTTCAAAAAGGACTTTAGCGTGTCCTTGTAGCTTTTTTTCTGGCCTCCGAGAGAGCGCTTTCCCTGCTTGCAGTTCTCCGTAGAAGATCTTTCGAGGCAGTCGGTGGTCTGGCATGCGAGCGAGGTGGCCTGCCCAGCGAAGCTGAGAGCGCATTAGTATGGTGTAGATGCTGGACATGTTGGCTCTGGCAAGGACTTCAGTGTCGGGAACCTTGTCTTGCCATCTGATCCTCATTATGCGCCTGAGGCAGGTTGTGTGAAAGTGGTTGAGTTTCTTGGCATGGCGCTGGTAGACTGTCCAGGTTTCGCTTGCGTACAGTAGTGTTGGGAGGACGATGGCGTGATACACCTTCAACTTGGTGGGTAGGCTGATACCTCTTCTGTTCCAGACGTTGGAGTGAAGTCTACCAAAGGCTGCACTGGCTTTGGCGATTCGTGCGATAACTTCGTCGTCCATTACAACACAACGAGAGAGAGAGAGTGCTGCCAAGGTAGGTGAATTTCTCCACCGTGTTCAGTCTCTGGCCGTTAACGTGGATGTTGGGGTCAATGTATTGTTTGCCTGGGGCTGGTTGGTACATCACTTCGGTTTTCTGTGTGCTGATGGTGAGACCAATGTTGAGGCATGCACGTGAGAATTGGTCGACGCAGTGTTGCATGTTGGTTTCTGAATATGCGTTTAGAGCGCAGTCGTCGGCGAATAGGAATTCTCTCGTGGTGTCTGTCAGGACCTTTGTTTTGCCTTGGAGCCTTCTGAGGTTGAATAGGCCACCATCAGTGCGGTATCTCAGCCCAATGCCCATCTCACTGCCTTTGAAGGCATCTGTCAGCATTGCGGAGAACATGAGACTGAATAGGGTCGGCGCTAGGACGCAGCCCTGTTTCACTCCATTTGTGACTGCAAATGGTTGGGATGCTTCACCGTTGTCCTGCATCCTGGCCTGCATGCCATCGTGAAACTGTCGCACGATGGAGACGAACTTTGAGGGACATCTGTATTTAGCCATGATCTTCCATAAGCCATCTCTGCTGACGGTGTCAAATGCTTTGGTGAGGTCAACATAAGTAGAGTACAGATCAGTGTTCTGTTCCTGACACTTCTCTTGGAGCTGCCTGGCAGCGAACACCATGTCAACTGTTCCCCGTTCTTTTCTGAACCCACACTGACTTTCAGGCAGGAGACCTTGTTGTTCCAGATGTACGTTGAGTCTGTTGAGGAGGAGTCGGGCGAGGACTTTCCCTGCTATGGATAGCAAGGAAATGCCGCGGTGATTGTCACAGGCATGGCGATTTCCTTTTTTCTTGTAAAGATGTATGATGGAGGCATCCTTTAAGTCCTGGGGTAGTGTCTCTGTTTGCCATATTAGAATGAAGAGCTGAAGGAGATTTTTTGTCAAAGCTTGGCCACCTTCCTTATAGATTTCTGCCCGTACCGATCATATTTATAGTATTTATGTGGGAGAGAAGCTCGTAAAACCTGAAATCGGGGTAAAAGTTTGCCAATTTTCATGTCTTTGATATCCAAAATAATTAATTACAATTAAACTACCCATTGAGATGGAACAAAACCTGTTTAAGAACATTCCCCATGTATATAGTTCGTCCATCGTATTCGATGAAGACCATCTAGTCATCAGAGGTTGGAGTGTTGGTTTGTGGGTGTCGGTGTGTGCGCAGATGGCTGACTAGTCCAATCCTTGCGTGGAAATGTCTATGACAGTGGGGACAGGGAATGGTGGCTGTCAGATGGTGGTCGGCAGCGCGAGCTTTGCGAACCAGGCGTCGCGTTTCAGCAGCAACAGTTCTATTTGCCTCACATAACCCAGCGCCTATGTGAACAGAGTGACGCCACAAAGCTCTGTCCTGGGCATCTCCTCTCTCTCTCTCCCTCTTTCCCTCCCTCCCTCTTTCCCTCCCTCCCTCTTTCCCTCCCTCTCTCTCTCTCTCTCTCTCTCTCTCTCAGGCATGACTGTAGCAAAAGATGACAATTCCTATGGATGAAGGAATGGAATGTAATAATGTAGTAAGTAATGTGATATTTGGTTCCCCGTACCGATCATATGTATAGTATTTATGTGGGAGAGAAGCTCGTAAAACCTGAAATCGGGGTAAAAGTTTGCCAATTTTCATGTCTTTGATATCCAAAATAATTAATTACAATTAAACTACCCATTGAGATGGAACGAAACCTGTTTAAGAACATTCCCCATGTAATTTTGTGTACGTGTACCAAGTGGCGCAACCAGCAAAAAATGCTGGGGGGGGGGCCTCACATATTGAAAAAAGACAGTTTGACTGTCTTTTTTGTAATTTTATAACGTAAATTATGTATTGATGATTTGGCCTGGGGGGGGGGCTTGAGTACCAAATTTCACGTTATTTGGTTGTCTGGATCTTGAGTTTTAAGGGAACAGACAGACAGACAGATAGCAAATGCGTCTTATAAGTATAGAGAAGTATTGCCATCTACCGAATGACGGCAAATGTAATTTTTAAAGAAAATACAATTATTTATTATCTTTTGGCTTGCCCCCCCCCCTTAAAATATTTCGTTCCGCCGCCGATGGTCTAGATACTAGGTCAAACCATTGCCTGCTCGAATAGAAGACCCGATCTATGCAATACATTCCCCGCTGCCTAATCACAGCAAACGACGACCTGACAGGTGCCTGGTCAGTATTGTAGGAGGCATTGGTCAAACCAAACATCTGTGTTTAACGGTTATTTTTAAAAGTGCAGGACATGCAAGTGAAGCCAGTCTTTGAAACGTCCAGATTAAAACAAATGGGCAGCTGTACGCCGTGCTGTCATGTATTTATTTACATGTTGTGCGTACATAATAATCCCACAGTGCCGTATACTGTGACCTACATATATATATCGCTGTGGGTGTGTGTGTGTGTGTTTCATTGTTGACTTTCTTCTGTTATCAACCCGGGCAGTTAAGCCTATATCCCTCACCCCTCCCCGACCTGGCGTAACCAATAGTAGTCTAACTCTGTGACCCCATTCTTTCTCGCTCCTTCCCCCCCCCCCCCATAAGGGTTTATTCGCTCTGATTGCCTCTCCCAAGAGGCAGTTTTTTTTTTAAACTACGACCTGATTCAGTGTTTTAGCTTCATCATAAATAACCGTGGATTATGAAATCAGATATTGTTTGCTGTTGGTGGTTAACAGAAATACCAAATGTGATTACTGGCATCTGTTTCTTGTCCCTCACACTTCCCGTGCAATAGGTTAATACAGTAAAAATTGGTTCTATACAACTCTGGCATTCTGTTGCCAGATTTTATTTTAACGAAAACCAGCATGACTACTTGAGAAACCCCGTTGAAATCCTGCCAGTCGATCTGGCAACACCGGCAGGCAACAAAGCGATGTATACTCAAATGTGAATTCTTTATCCTGAAATGGAATCCAAAAGTAGGTAGCGACCTGATGTTCCCGCCCCCCCACCCACTAGCACCGCCACGTTCATGAAATCTGTCGATTTGCAGTTGCTCCCTTTGGGTCTCCCACCCTGGCGCCAGTGTGGCTGTGGTGGTTGGTTCATGCGTTGAAAAGTTGCATTCAAAGAACGAACCAACTTTCCCGGTTGTATTATACGTACTGGCCATCATACACTAGGATCAATAGAATCCAATAGGGTTGGCCATATCAGACAGCCTACCCTGTTTGGGCTGAACCCCGCCCCTCGTTCATTGAAAAAAAAGGCGATTCGTGTGTGTGTGGGGGGGAGGCGGGTGTCTCAAGTTTTCAGTTATCTATAGCAGGTTAAAACCTTTTGGTCATTGAACTGTGGCACACCACAGGTCCGTGGTGGGTGACCGCGCATTGACCTATCTGGCGGTCAATTAGAGCAATCACGTGATGGACTCGCGGTTTTTTTTTAGTAACCCCCGTGCTTTTTGTCCTACTTGTATGACCGAACTGCGAAGTAATCTGACCTGTATTGAAGCCACTCGACCCCCCCCCCTCAGTAGGAGTGGGGTAAAAGGGATCAGCAACTTGCGATAAGTATGGTGCTCCCTATGTCAGTTGAAGGGCTCTGTAATGTATAAAAATTATTGAATTTTATGACCCCTTTCCCCCACCCCTACAGGGCCCCATCTTGTGTATCTAGGACTCCCTCAGTCAAACTGAGACAATGAGGGCCCGCATGACACACGTTACCACAATTTCAAAAGCGACGCCACCACCAAGGGTTGGGGGGGTGATAAGTGTTCGGGCTTTCTCCCCTCGCGGCGACCCTGACCCCACCCATTACCTTATGGCACCATCTATATTATCCGGAGCATGCTGTGCAATAAGACTCTTTTGTCGTCCCCCCCCCCACACACACGCCATATTCCCACCGACTCCCTCAGCCACGTGCTCGATGTTATTTTAGTAACAGATCTTAGAGCGATCCGCGCTGTTGTTTGTTTCTTACATGGATGGCTACCATTGGCTGCTGTTGGTTTATCATATCGATGGCTTCCATTGGCTATTGACGCGCGAGCTCGTAGACGAGGACTTGAACGTGGTGTCAGATGTTTGACGATAAGGCTGTGAGCCCCGAACTACTAATTGCGTCAGCTCAGGGCTCGAAGCCGGCTCACCTTCCGCGATCGTGAACTCTGCAAGTTTTATCTGCTGAGACAGTCTCTTGGAGCCCGTGAGATCCTCAACAGCTGGGAACTGGTATACAGAACAATGGCAAGCAAGCTCGGGGCACCCGTATAGCACGCTCCACTGTTTCCTCAACATCTCAGCAGCGGCGGCGACACAGGGAACCGACATTGGGCCCTCAACCTCCCATTGCCTATCCCTGGCCATTCGCCGTTAGAGGGCGCTGGCACGTTGTAATTCAGCGAGTCCGTCAATACTTGGGAGAGCTACGCGAGAAAACATTTACAGAAATCATAACGAATGATTAAAAAAAAAGCGTGCGCGCCAAAGTGGATTACTAATGTAAGTTTTTCGTCCGTACAGCAATGAATGGTGTCGGGAAACACGCCAAGTCCATTTTATGTGTCCATTATAATGTATTCTGCCATAAATTACAAGATATGGCTGTTAAACGTAATCGATTTTTTTCCCTCCCAGCATGCATTTAAAAAAAAAAATTAGCCTGCCTTGCAATTTTCTTTGAAGTCATTTAGCTTGTAAGGCTCAGCCGCCAATTCAAAAACACGGCAACCACTTATTCACTACAGTGCTAAGATGATAAACACAAACGCGCACTTTGTCTCCGTGTGTTCACAACCCCCCCCCCCCCCCCAGACGACCTTCGGTTTTAATTGAACGTTGTTTTTTTTTTTTACAGCCTATAAATTTAAAGCCCGCCCCCCCCCCCCTTTCCTCCCGGGTCACTCATTTTTCCTCCATTATAGTGTGATGTCGTTAAAGGGAAAAGAAAACAGACGCCATTGTCACATTTTGCCCCTTTTTATAGAGAGTTTTTATTATTTTTATTATTTATATAAGTTGTGTGCACTTGAAGACACTTTAACAGCCAAAAAAATAATGACAACAATCTATCATCATGTTTTCGTATACGGCGTCGTCATGTGTACCTACGTCGTCATGTGTACACACGTTGTCATGTGTACCCACGTTGTCATGTGTACCTACGTCGTCATGTGTACCTACGTCGTCACGTGTACTGTACCCACGTCGTCATGTGTACCTACGTCGTCACGTGTACTGTACCCACGTCGTCATGTGTACCCACGTCGTCATGTGTACCCACGTCGTCATGTGTACATACGTCGTCACTTGTACTGTACCCACGTTGTCATGTGTGCCCACATCGTCATGTGTACCCACGTCGTCATGTGTACCTACGTCGTCATGTGTACCTACGTCGTCATGTGTACCCACGTTTGTCATGTGTACGCACGTCGTCATGTGTACCCACGTTTGTCATGTGTACCCACGTTTGTCATGTGTACCTACGTCGTCATGTGTACCTACGTTTGTCATGTGTACCCACGTTTGTCATGTGTACCCACGTTTGTCATGTGTACCCACGTTTGTCATGTGTACCCACGTTGTCATGTGTACCTGTACCCACGTTGTCATGTGTATGTGTACCCACGTTGTCATGTGTACCTACGTCGTCATGTGTACCCACGTCGTCATGTGCACCCACGTTGTCATGTGTACCTACGTCGTCATGTGTACCCACGTTGTCATGTGTACCCACGTTTGTCATGTGTACCCACGTTGTCATGTGTACCCACGTCGTCATGTGTACCCACGTCGTCATGTGTACCTACGTCGTCATGTGAAAGTAATCTCTGACAGAACAATAGATTAAAAGAAAACGTAGCTACTCTTACACCCACCCCCATCTACTTTCTGTGGTTTGTTGCTGGAATGAAACACACACACACATGTATCCAGGTATCATTAAGATAAGGAATGATATTCGCCAACGTTTTCATATTCTCTTTCTCTCCTTCTCACTCTCTCCCCACCCTCTTCTCTTTCTCTCTCTATTTCTCCACCCTTCTCTACCCTCTCTCTCTCTCTCTCACACACACACTCCCCCCTCCCTTCCATAAACAAAAATCCATTGACAAAGTTTATTTCCTTATCAGAAAAAACAACAACAGCAACAGCCACCAACTGATTGTGGAAATAAAAAGTAAAGCGACACATTGTTATCAGAGTCCATGTAAAGACGAGACTTTCATCACTTTATTATAGGAAACACTCGATTGACGGCTCTCCCAGCGCCCCCCCTCCCCCTACTCTTCATACCACAACATAGCCCCTCCGCCCCCTTTCCGTGTAGGCAGAGGCCAAGAGTGCGCCGCGGAAGCCGTAAATAGGCGACCGAACTCGACGGGATTTGAACCCTCTGTGTACATCAGCCAGGTCGAGATCACTACCACGTAGTCGTCCTAATCGTATTATAACAATGCACCCCTCACTTACCGGGGGTGCGGTGAAGATGCACTCAGTTTCTTACAAGTCTAATCTCTCTTTTTAAAAATCTCTCTGCCTCCCTCTCCCCGCTCTCTTCACCATTCTCTCTCCACTCTTCTCTTCCCCCTACTCTCCCTTCCTCCTCTCTCTTCCTCTCCCTCCCTTCCCTCCTCACCCCCTCCTTCTCTCCATCCCTCCTTCTCCTCTCCCTCCCTCCTCTCCCTCCCTCCTCTCTCCATCTCCCTCCCTCCTTCTCTCTCCTCTCTAGCTCTCTTTCAAACTGAAGTAACGCATGTGGCGGTAACTCCGAGACAGTTGTAATGTCACTGTATTGAAGAAATGAGCCTGATTGTTTGTGACACACATACACACACACACACACACACACACTTCCATGTTTATTGATCTGTGTCTTTTTATTTTTCTTGAAAGCTCCAAAATAAAGATTGTTATTCAACCCTCTCGAGTCTTAATCCTCTTTTTTATTCTCTTCATTCATTATCACGTGACTAGTATTTATGTTCGCCGCTGAGTATCAGTTTTTAATCTCTTGATCTCGCAGTCACCGCACCCCCCACACCCCCACACCACCTTCCTCACCTCCCTTATTCAAAGTCGTACATGTCCTGGGTTGCTCTTGTTCATGTCCCCTCCCCCCCCCCCCCAACCAACTGACTGTCGTGTGTGTGTGTGTGTGAATGACGGAGTTAAAGAGCTGTCATCTCAGACTTAATTCATATGACCTGATAGGGTCAGCGCGACCTTGCCGGGTTTTATTGGGGGGGGGGGGTATCGAGACAACTGTTTTGTGTATGTGTGTGTGTCCTATTCCGATTGTTCATTAGATCTATGCTTTGTGTCTGTTGTTGTTTATTACACAGGACACACAAAAAGTCATTGTTGGAGGAAAGAAGACTTAGCTCTTTTGTTGTTGTTTGTTTTTTTTGTTGTTGTCCAGATTGATTGTTATTATGTGGCACTATGTCCCTCCTGCGCGCAAATCTCTTTAACTAATTCCGTAAAGTCTAATGCAAGATATTGATATTCTCATTAAGGTGCCGTGCGCGCGTGTGTCTAATGTTTTTTTTTTTAAATAAGCTTTTAATTAGCCTCACTTAGCTGGCTGGGTATGTGGGTTTTTTTTTTTCTTAAATCTTGTAACTCACTTTTGGACATGTTCTAATTTAGTGAGAAAGCTCAAATTTTGCCACACGTGTAGATGACAACACACAATAATTTCGAACCCACGCATTAAAATCTTGAAAAACTACGAAGAAAGTTACTAAAGAAACAAAAATTACTTTCTGGAAACGGAAGCTCACAATCCCTGCTTTAAAAAAAAAGTATTACTTTTTTCCAGAAACATAGTTGTTTCTTTTACTTTGTGTGTTTTCGTTTTTTTTTTATTCCGGACCAACTACATTGTGAAGAGCTAAAGTAGATTTAGAGACAGAGACAATCCCCTTCGACAAGGTGACAGACAACTTAGGGCAAGGTGGGAAACAATAGAATAGTAGCAGCAAAGGTGTGATGACATGGAGGCGCCGTCCGACAGTCTAGCAGGTTAACAATGACGACCATGTGACGCTCCTAGAAAGATTAGATAGTGAAGAGACTGTGACGTACTTAGGGTAATTAGGGCACGGACGTTAGGGGTATAAATAGGGGCTGGATTCGGACATTAGTTAGTGAGGGAGCAGTTCGTAGTTATGAGAGGAGTTAGTTATGAGGAGTTTGAGAAGAGAGATCGTTACGAGAGCGACGAGAATAGTTTAGAGATCTCTAGTTAGTCAGAGTTGAGGCAGAGCAAATTACTGTGGATTTAAATGTGTATTCGTTTATGGACTTGTGTATTCTGTTGTACATTTATGTAAATAAATCGTGGTACTAACAACGCATCGAGTTTGATTGGTTTTTGAGTTGTGACAAAGGAGTGAGCAAATAAGAGTGAAACGGACAGACATTAAGCTAAATTAACATCTCTACGTTGGAATTAAAACATACAACTCATAACATAAACCAAAGGGCCTGAGACGTTTATAGAGCATAACCAAAGAGCCCGTAACATGTATGAAGTATATAAAAAGGACCCGTAACATACATGTACTTAGGTTTCGTTTCATTCCATTTTCTGTGTCTGACTGTCTGTCTGTGTATTGGAGGAGGAGGGGGGGTGAGGGAGGCAATGAATCATTGAGTCATTTCTCCTCCAATCTCTCTCTTTGTTCTGTTATTAACACCTGAATGCATATTGTGATATCAAAAAAAACACACGAACGCATATTGTGATATCAAAAAGCACCTGAACGCATATTGTGATATCAAAAAACGCCTGAACGCATATTGTGATATCAAAAAACACCTGAACGCATATTGCGATATCAAAAAAAAACACCGGAACGCATTATGTGATATCAATAGGTACCGGCACCTTGTGTTCGGTGCAGATGTTGACATGTTGGCTGGTCGCCTTCTTACCCACCGGTCGACATTTTTTTTTTTGCTTCCAGGCGAAGCACAGTACCCCCCCCCCCCCCGGGAATCAGACCAGAAACGCTGGCGACAGCGGTCACAAGCTCGACTGACCATGGTTGACTATTGTTATTGTATTCAGGCGGTTGTGTCAGCTGGATTGTTCGGCGGCGGTGGTTGGGGGTGGGGGTAGAGGTGAGCCGTGGTCAGTCACTGCCCAAGGAATGACGATGGCAGTGGGCCAGTGCCCGTTGAATACTGGGGGGGGGGGTATTAGCGTGGCGCTCCTTCCGTGCCCAAGCTGCTAGAACTCCAGTTACACATATTGCACAGTGGCGTCGCTAGCATATTAGAGGTCGGGGGGGGGAGGGGGCTTAGCGCAAAATGTCGTAGAGGGCACAACCCTAAAAACGATAATTTTCTTAGAGGTCCGAGCTCCCCTTCCTCGGCGCCCCAAACAACTTCGCCACTGGTGGCGCCTCTGTGTATTGTCAGCCTCGCCAGTGGTCGGGGATTTCATAAAGTGACTCGCGAACTGGCCCATTAATTTATGCCCCTTTTACATTTAACAAGACCGAGAGCTTAATAAATGCATCCTATCTTTCCTTGGGTCGGGGGGGGAGGTGGAGCGGAGGCGCCATTGGCATAGATAGCTGCTCATATATCACACCAGGACACACTTTATTGTGAGGGTGTGAGTTAAAGTGTGCCCGTGTTTGAAGTGTGTGGAAGTGATTGTGCCTAACGCAACTAATGATGGATCTTCCGGAAGATCGATACATCAAGCATAAATGACAAACACGCCCCCCCCCCCCCATACGTTTTTTTTATCTCGGCTACCCGAACCTCTATTTACTTGTCTGCGACCCCGGGTGTTCAGAATCGGCTGGTGTGAAATACACAAGTGGCTTTGGGGGCGCCTGCCTGTCCATTTAATAGGCTGTTTTTTTTTCTTCTTTCTCACTTGGTGGCTAATAATGTTTGAATGAATGTTATAGCTATGTTGGTTTGTTTTAATTGTGACGAACTTCCGGTATTTGCTGCCAACTTACAATTAATAAAAAAAACCACTGCCGCTGCTGTTTTTTTTTTTAAACATGTTTACTAGTTAATCCTTCTGTCTATCCGCTGTTCCGTCCTATTGTTGGTCAGTCGTTCATCCTGTCGTGCTTCCAATGTTGCATTTGAGCCCCGGGGGGGAGTGCGGGTATCCTCTGGCTAAAAAAAAACGAATTCGTAAAAGGATGTTGCGTTTTTTAAACGTAAAAAAAAACTTCATCAACGTAAACGAGCTGAGCGGAAGTGAATCACGGGTGGACTCGAACAGCCCAAATAGGCCGTACTCATTCCCGCGGGCCGTGGCTTGACGACCATGCCAGCATTAGAACTCTCTGGTATCCGGTTTGACCATGCCTGCATTAGAACTCTCTGGTATCCGGTTTGACCATGCCTGCATTAGAACTCTCTGGTATCCGGTTTGACCCTGCCTGCATTAGAACTCTCTGGTATCCGGTTTGATGCGGCAGAAGGGCATGCTGGATACCGCCCGAGCCTGATTAACCGGAGTATTTTAAATGATCGTTTTCCGCCCCCCCCAACCTTTACCGGTATGTCTACATTATTATTACTACACCCCCCCCCCCGTCCCAAATGAATTCTTTATTTTATAAGGTTTTTATTTTTAAACCTTTGCCGGGTAATCACGAAGCGGATATTCCAAAATATTACCGCACTTCTATCTCCGATCGTTTTACACGCTATAGAGGCTTTTTTTTCCTGTTGGGTGTGATATCATTAAACGTGTGTGAGCATGTACCCCCCCCCCCCTCTATTTTCAGAAGACGGTAACTATGACAACTGCGAGCGGTTTGGGGGGGGGGAGATATATTTTTTTTATAGAAAATATCCAGGTAGTTTTTATATTTTGTATCGAAAAGTGGGCAGTGAGTAGTTTTCAATAAATCTATCCAAGTGTGTTTGTGTGTGTGTGTGTGTGTCCTGTTGCTGTTGTTTGTCTTCACCAAGAGCCACTTTGTCTGCCAATGGTTTCCTTAAGCTGCCATTTTGGTGGTGTGAGAATGTCGTTTTATCTGTCACGGGATAAGAGAAGGAATGGGGGTGTGTGTGTGGGATGGGGGAAGGTCCTTATCTCAGGGTGTGAGAATACTTGTGTCAGCCGCACTGATAACGAGGCATATCCCCAGTCTCTGATAGCATCAACTCGATGGTTCTCACAAATGAACAGTGGCTTGTGTACATCACCTATCGACAATAACCAGAAATTTTTGACTGAGTGGGCCCTTTTTGTTAAATTTACCCCCTCCCCCCCTGTTTTTAAGCTTGACCCATTGCTAAGACTTTTTATTATAAATGTGAAAGGTTTGGCGGTCGTGCATTTTACACACGTGTGTGTGTATCTTGTTTGGTTTTACTTTATCCTACACACCGAATTAGGTCTAATCCAAGAATAAGATCAAAAGTCATCCATGTACTAACGAACGACTCCTTATATTTTTATCGACAGATTAAAATAAAAAAAAAAATTGCTCCCCGTTCTTACACCGATTACGATTATAACATTCCTCCAGTCTCCCAAAGTAGACAATTGAGAATACTTAAGTATAGCCATTTCCCCTTACCAATACTATCAGTATTATTATAATTCCTTATATAAGGAACACAGGCAATCCGCGAGACCCGGATCATATTGAAAGATGTCTGACGTGGTTTAAACCTCAACATAAGTCGCCGTCGTCCCGATTTAATGGGGGAGGGGTTAAGATTTAAATAAAACTAAATACAGTATCATTTTTTGTTGCATAGAAATAATATAATTTTACTTTAAACGAATGTGTAGTTATATATATATATATTTTTTTTAACTTGAGAAGCTGCCAACTTAGCTCATTTATAAAGCTCGACTAGTATCTAATTATTACAATTTTGAGGTCCAAAACAATCTACAGCGCATTAATTTCCCCACCAGACAAACAAAAATTGCATTCCTTAATTATACAGTCATAGGATATTTTCGTTATTGTTGTCAACACGTCTGCTGTTGTTGTTGATTTTCAATCCTGATTTGTTGATTTTTCTTGCAACAACTTTTTAATAAAAAAAAAAAAAGATTTTGGTTTGAATGTTTACTGAGTGGAAGAATGCGCCAACAGGTATTATGTTGGCTGGAGCCACGCCTACTACATGTCGGGTGTGTGTGCGTGCGTGCATATGTGTGTGTGTGTGTGTTTGTAGACGAAACGTGAGTAAAATAAACAATGCCTGACCTTCCGATGACTTGCGTGTGGATGTCGGCATGTGGATGTATCGTGTTTGTGTGTGTATGACGTGTGCACAACACTGGATGACGTGATGGGTCATGTGTTTAATTATCATTTCTTATCTTTTCGTTTCCTCCCTTCCCCTCCCCCTTTTCAACAACAGAGTGCAAGGTAGAAGACAGGGAGTGCGAGAAAGACAAAGTGGGGCTTGAGGCCATCAGGACTTTGCATCACCTCATCGACGATGACCAGAATGGGAACGTTGACCAGTTCGAGAGTGACGAGGTAAGTCTACTTTCAGACGGATGGGAAGGGGTTTGGGGGGGGGGGTTGTATGGAAGAAGTCACCATCGGAAATACGTCATGTCTTGTTACTTTTCTTGGTCAGTGGTGTCTAGCTTCGGAAATATCCGTTCTATCTATATAACTTTATCTGCCATCTTGTTACGTATCGTGCCGGGTGGTATTTAGCATCGGGAATATCCGCTCCAGATCTTGGCGCCGTCTTGTGAAAGAGCGCGGCCTAGGTGGGACGTGTATCTATTGTTTCCCGTCTCAAGGTGATGCTGGCAAACATCGATGCATTAAAAAATGAATGAACGGTGGTGCACTTTCTACCCCGCTGTCTGTCACGCGTCAACTGCTGATAAAAAAAAAGATAATCTATTTTTAATGAGTCTTTTTTTTAATGTTTGTTCTTGCACAACTTCTCTCGTTTCAAAAAAAAAATTTCTACAATAAATTCTCTCTCGCACACGCATATTATAATAGATAGGCCTACTTGTTAGTACTCCCTATAAATTACTCTATGCCATTGCGGTATGTCGTGAGCAATTTGAACAGTTTGCACGTATTGTGTATCTAACCCCCCCCCCACACACACAAACACACCCTCTGATAAAAAAGGCGTCTATTGTTCTAACAAGAGTATATTATAGATCCCATTCCGTGAGGGTGAATTCTGCTCTAATTGCGTCTGCCCTGAGTTTATTGATTCCAGCCGAAGATGGTGCACCGTGTAGCCCAGTGTTGCCAGGATTGGGCTAGGTTCCCTCCCCCCGCCCCCGCGGCAATTTCGCCATCGGCGGGAGTTTTAACTCACTGGCGGGTTTGTGGCGGGTCTTACGTTTTACGTTGCGTAAATACAACAAACCAAAACATGAAATATAGTAGTAAATAGTCGTTTTCTTCTCACTTTTACTAATCTGGCAGGTTTTTTTGGGGGCGGGTTTATTATTGAGTTTCGGCGGATTTCGTTCAAACATCTGGTAACACTGTCGTAGCCCGGGGGGGGGGGGCAAGCTTCGTTAGTAATACATTTATAATATCATGTGATGACCTTTGTCACTGCAGTCAATATGTGCTTCCAATTTGCAAGTGAGTGTGATAATCATCATGACGTTCATACAAGTTCATTCAGTGCAAGAGACAAATGTCTGTCCCGACTTCCACCCAGCCCAGCTGGCGGCTGTGTTCTCTGTTTACACCCACAAGCACATGCACGCACACACACACACACGCACCACGTCTCTTATTATCTTTCGATCTCTCTGACTGACCTACATTATCTCTCTGATCTTATTGTCGTTTGGGAATCTAGAAGGTGGCGAAATCAAAACTCTTAAAAGGCAATTTTTTTTTTGTAAACAAGGGATGGGGGTTGGGGGTGGGGAGGATATACCCCCCCCCTCTCATCCGACCCTACCCTCTCCTTCCCCGACAGACCTTCATTCTGTTCTCTGATGATCAGCGACACGTCTTTCCTGGCATAAAAAAATCGAATATGTACATTCCTTTAAATTTTCCCGCCAGTTTTTTTTATTGGATCTTGGAATGGAGGATAGGGGTGGGGGTTCTTCTCTGTCGTGGCCTCCGCCGGATTTGAATGATATCAACACATTTTTTCGAAAATTTAAAATTAAAAAAAATGTCAATCCTGTATTGAAAACGTGATTGTTAATGCATGTCTCCCTACGTCATGTCCTTATTGTAGCAAAGCCGTATTTCTTTTTATCTTCTATAACCAAACATGGCCATGCGTCATTTCAGCGGTAAAATAAAACTCTTGTTGATAAAATCAACATCGACAACTTTTGTAAGGCTCTCCACCACCACCACCACGCACATGCACACACACACACACACACACACATTACGTTTGTCAGATCAATGCACGTTTTATTGATTCCCATGTATGTTGTTTTTTTTTTTTTTTTAGACATCGATTGATGTTTAGTTTCTATTTTAACAAAACAAAAAAAAAACAACAACACAACAATACTTTTCATGTCATTAAATCGATAGTCTTGTACAATGAAAACAATAGTTTGGATCCGTGCAGCAGACTCTCTCAGATGACGCGCGTGTGAAATATTCAGGAGTAGACACCGGGGGGGGGTGTGGGGCGGCTCCACTGTTATGTCACAGTGTCTCTGGGTAAACGTGGGGTGCATATTAACCCGAACCGCTTGTCATTGTATTAAACAGAGCGCCCCCCTCCCGACCCGTGGGGGTGGTTGTCGTTCGGGCACAGCCGCACGGGCTGTCGGCAAGAAGATGATCGCTGCTTACAGGTTGACATTAACGACTGCAGAGCATGGTGTCCGCTGTATAGCAATGGAGTCCCTCTGACTCTCACACAGGACATAACCTGAAGAGGGGGCGAAAGTAAAGACTGGCGCGGGTATTGTGTTAGCTCCCCCCCCCCCAATCCCTCAGCTCAAGGGCCGTTCTTGTGGATAGGCAAAATATCTGAACGACTAGCGCCCCCCGCCGCCCCCATTCACTCCCTGCTTGGGACGCCATGTAATGAATTTTATTTTGCGGTAACTAAAAATGACTAAATATTGGAATAATGTATTTATATATATATATATATATATATATATATATATATATATATATATATATATATTTATTTATTTATTTATTTATATAACTATATCTTCTGGATAATTATTCAGGAAAAGGTTGGTATCCTAGATATAAACCACATAAATGTAACGGTTGTGCGCTCTATTGTACTGTATTGGGTGCGCGGGCTTAGCTAATAGGCAGAACTGGAGGTTGGGGGGTGGGTAGTCTGTTATTGAGCTGTGTTTGTATATCTACATGTCACACACACACAAATACACACACACACAAACTAATGTTTAATGCCATATTTCATGAAGATTTATTTACATTATAACTGTATCTCCCTTGAATTGAGTTGTAATTCAAAACTTTTAAACAAGGTGTAGCGTAGGGCATACATATACAGTTACGTGCATCGGTGTTTTATTAGTATCTGTTCTTCAGTGTGTTTGGCTGGAATGGTTTGTTCAGTGTGGGGGTGGGTTGATGGGATGTCTGCTATTGATACAGCACTGTCGGTATCGATTCTTCGTCTTGCTGAACTCTATACGTCTGCCTCCTGGAGTCGGGTGGAGCAGTTGACATTTTTAACAGTGCAAGAACCGGCACAGCAGTCCCGACTTGGTGATGCACTAGTGTTGTTGTTATTGTTGTTGTTGATTTGCATTACGTGTGGGACAAATATGACTCCCATAGAGATGTTTACCTGTGTGGGTGTGAGTTTGTATGTCTGCGGGTGGGTGTGTATGTCTGCGTATCTTTGTTATTACTCTCCCAAGACACACACAATCATCCTCACAAATACACAGTGGCTGCTGCTGCTGCTAAAAAAGAAATATCGTTCTAACCTTTGCGGGCCCATGAAAACTTTGTGTCATCACTCAACCCCCATTTCCCTCCACCCCGGTAATGTTAGGTCATTGTCTAGATCAGTGGTTCTCAATTGAGATTCGCGGACCCACCGAGAAGCCTTTCCTCAGTTTAAAAGAAAGAAAAAAAAATGCTGAAATTGTTTGTCCGAGTATCCTCAATGATGTCATTATTGCATCTTTTTGGCAAACCATTTCTTTGCCATCTGGCAGGCCTCACTTTGAGAGCCGCTGCTAGAGATGGGTGCGGGGGAAATAAAGGGGCCCCAACGGCTCGAGTGTTCGGCGCCCCCCCTCGCCCTCCCCCATTACCAGATTGGGCCTTCATTTTACACATACACACACACACACACACTCAAAGATTATTCTATAAACGAGTGAAATCTATTGGGTGAAGTTTGACGCCGAAATCGCTGATTGGTTGTTTAATTGTTAGTGACTTGATCTTCTTGTTTTTTTCCCCCCATCTCTCGATTTGACTGGGAGCAGACAATAGACCCCGGGTTCGACTTCGATCTTTCACACTTTCCATGGACGCAGCAGCTGGTCCACTCTCAATGTCGGCCACAGCTGACGTCTGTTTTTTTTTTCTCAGAAGCATAACCATATTACGTGCACAAACATAGGACGTACATGTGAATAGGAAAACAACTCTCTCGTCTCTCTTGTGTTACACTTTCGTCATACATTTCAATTGGGTGGGGAATACACATCGAAACGAAATACATGACATTTGAACTCAGCGGTGTTATTTCTTTTTTCTTTGCTGTCTTACAAAAGAGTCACCTTAACCGAAGGGCGGGCAAAGTTGTCAACAGTCAAAATAAAACAAAACAACAACTTCCAACAGGTTAACCTGTTAACAGCAGAACAAAGTAGGCGAGAAAAAATTTGAGTAGGGGGAGAGTGATGGCTGAAAGTTAAACAGAAACAATGTGAACTTTATATATATGTGTGAGTGTATTAATTGTATGTTTGTATTATGATACAATGTTGATTTCTGATAAGAACGCGAATATATTGAAGACGCCTCCCCCCCCCCACCCCGCAATCCTTTGTTTCAATGTCATCTTGGGTGCGGACCCTGATCCCCCCCCACCACCCCACAGTCTGGTGGTCACTGAAACGGTGGCTCATGCCGGGACCAAACTAAACCACCCAGGACGGATATGTCTAAGTTGTTATTTAAGTGGATATTTGAATAAATAAATAAACAAACAAGTAAGCAAACAAAACAAAACCGAACACAAAACAAACATGGCTGAATGTTTGAAATAATTATACAGAAGAAAAAACTAAACTTTTTTTTTAATTGACTGTCAGTTCATTAAAGTTCTTAGTATTCATTAACAGTTAGTCTATAGCAGTACATGACAGTGCACAGAAGTATATAGCAGTACATGACAGTGCACAGAAATATATAGCAATACATGACGGTGCACAGAAGCATATAGCAGTACATAACAGTGCACAGAAGTATATAGCAGTACATGACAGTGCACAGAAGTATATAGCAGTACATGACAGTGCAAAGAAGTATATAGCAGTACATGACAGTGCACAGAAGTATATAGCAGTACATAAATGTTAATGCCCAGGTTTATGTAGAAACAGTGCACAAAATTATATTGCAGTGTTTAGTAGTAGATAGCAGGATATGGCTGACTATATCAATTTACAGCAATAGATAGTGATGCATAGCTGGACTATATCAATTTACAGCAACAAATAGTGATGCATAGCTGACTATATCAATTTACAGCAACAAATAGTGATGCATAGCTGACTATATCAATTTACAGCACTGTAAAGCTGGGTGTACTTGACTGCATTGTAACCAACTTGTTACCACGACCTGGTCAAATTACACGCCGGGTCTCACCGATGTATCGAGCCAGGGTCACTCAAGTCGACAGTCGAGCGCTCTACACCGCCAGGCCGGCCGTCCCTCTATGGCAGTGTGTGTCGGGGTACGCCATTGTTCACTCGCTTTCTCGGAATCGCCAGTACAGTTTCTGTTTATTAGAATGGTGAATACCGAATGGAACAGTTGTGTAGGAGGAACGGCAACACCTCTTTCATATCTGGATCACGATGATGCAGTTGTTATTTTCACTTCTGTTCATCTAAAATCTAAAGTCAACATTATCTTTGTGTTTATTCTGTTTCGTTTCATCTGTTGTCTCTTGTACATATTGTAGTCTTTACTGCCACTCTGTTGAACTCTATTTGTTTATATTTTTTTAGAGCATTTTCGAAAAAAAAAATGCTGTAATGTCCCCGTTTTGTCTGTCTGTCTGTCATCACCCTAGATCTCAACAACCATAAGTCCTAGACCCATGATGTATATATCATTTTGTAGGTCTTGGCCTGCCATGTGTACATCAAAAGTTCATTTCGCCCTAGGATCTCTCAGGGCCGGGCTTCAGGGCTCCTAAGGGGCTTATATATTATATATAGATTATAAGCTAAACAAAGGGGCCTAATCGTTATTTATTTTTGTAACAGTTATTAAACATGACTTACTTCCCTCTCTATACATGAAAATGCTCTAAAACGTCATGTTTTTACAGGCTTAATTTTTGCTTGTTTTTTTAATCAGTTTTGATTGGCCGACTCTGAACAGTAATCGGATTACTAAAATATTCGGTAAAGAATCTGTGAGACATCCCGGGGGGAGGGGGTGTATCTTTGAGGTTCGAAATAACGTTGATCAATATATAAATTAATCTGATGCTCCACAACTTTAAGCTTGTGTTTTTTCTTCTTCTTCTTTCCTCGATCCCTCGACCCCCCCCCCCCCCCACGTTCCCCAGTTTGCTTAGCTCATCATGTTGGCTTTAATAGCCGCACCGCGGGGTCTAACGGTTGATAACCGGAAGCGAATGCTGCTTTCTTTTATTACAGCCGCCGGATTTGACGGGGTTTTATTGATTGCGTCATTTGCTATTGACGTAACTGCGCCCCCCCCCCCGCCCCCAAACCACTTTGCAGCGTGGTTATCGTTATAAATATATGTGATATATTTCTATCACTGAGCGGGATGTTAACCCTGGCAGTTTGTTAAATCGTTATAATGTTGGTGTAGGCAGCGGTGAAGGAAAAAAAAACTGGAACGTGTGAGCTATAAATAGAACGTGATTTTTGTTTGTGATATATTTCACTCAATGGTAGATCGCGGGGACAGTTCAACGTCTGTGAATTCTACCATGGAAACCTGTGCACTGATGGTGTCATACTGGTTCGATGAACGAATTCCAGCGCTAGTGCCTCTCCACCAACAGCCCTGCCTGCGTGACGGAGGGTAGCGGGAGTTTAGCCTTACTAAACAGCACGCGGCCGTTGCTTGAGTTTAATACTGCTCCTTGCGGCCGTTGGTTGAGTTTAATACTGCTCCTTGCTGCCGTTGGTTGAGTTTAATACTGCTCCTTGCGGCCGTTGGTTGAGTTTAATGCTGCTCCTTGCGGCCGTTGGTTGAGTTTAATACTGCTCCTTGCGGCTGTTGGTTGAGTTTAATACTGCTCCTTGCGGCCGTTGTTTGAGTCCCGGCTCCAACTGAATCACTTTTATTTCCTTTTATTTCCCCCACCAAGTCGTCTTGTCTGTGGTGTGGCCATTTTATTTTTTTCTGTTTTTGTTTTGTTAAGAATCTGAATGTGGCTTTCTTCGAACCTCAGGTTGTAGGCCAAACCCGGCAATGTTCCGTTGCATTGGTTTAGAAAAAAAAAAATAAGTAAAACAGCTGTTGTTGAATTCACGCCCCCCGCCCAGTGTCACGTGACGTTTGGCGGGCCGGAACTCCGAAATAGAATAGAATTATTTTTTTTTTTAAATACGCGCAACTGTATGGTCACGCTCTGTTAATTACCACCAACGGTCTGTTGACTGTGTATCACTTATTGGTTTTTTGCCTCAACCCCTCCCCCAACCACACACACACAAATGCACATGCATACATCTGCTTGCAGCGAAACAATTTTGATACACACTTAATCGCTGAAGAACCACTGTGTATGTGTGTGTGTGTATATGTGTATGTGTGTGTGTGTCAATATATATCATATATAATAATATTCATTTCCAGTGTGCGTTAAATCGAAAGTAAAGAATTAATACAACAGTATTCCAGTTTAAAATACAACCATGAAACAATCGGATCTGCCCGAAACCAAAAATAACCCAGCCTACCGATCAAGCCTAAGGGGATGTAACTCTATGCAAAGGTTTTGCAGGGTACAGCTAGTATATATATATATATATAGCTGTTTTCATAGCTGTTTATTATACACACGTTCTATGAAATGATCACTGCAATAAAAATGTGAATGTCCAGGTTTGTGTAGGAAACATCACTTGCTCACTAAATGTAACGATAATCACTTTTTAAACATTTGAAGCCTAGATCGATTGTTTTATTTTCACTTATTTGATTTTTTTTTATATGACACTTCATGTTTTGGCATGAACTTGGCCCCAGAAGAATAAGACATTGTCCCCCCCCCCACCACCCTATTTCAAAAGCCGCTAATATAAACAATTTGTTTTAATGACACAACGTGTAGGAGTAGGTAGAAACTTGATATCTCTGCGCACCCCCCCCCACACACACACACACACTTCCTTTTAACACAACCCGCTTGAGGTCACAGACCCTTGTTCCCACCCCTTTGATCGTCCGTTTAAAAGCAAACAAACATCAAGACAATAACGTACATGTAGTTGTTTTATAACAAATATCCGAAGCTGTTTAGGATACGATGCCCAACTTAAAAAATCAATTCATGGTTTACGATTGTTCATCCGGTCCTTTTGTTTTATTTTATTTTATTTTTAATTGATTTGTGTTTTCGGGACAAGTTGTCGCCAGGCAAGGGATTAGTTTTATTATTATTACTACTACCACTGGTCTACCACAGGCTTTAAGGGGGTCGTGTTTGAAACGTGTTACATTATGTATTTTTCTTAACGTGAGGGCTGGGGTGTCGGTGCTGGTTTTTTTTGACGTTTGATCGCACAGGTTGCCGGATTCTTGATCTAAAGTAATTGAAACACATTCTAGCCGTGTGTTGTAAGTTTAGACTTGTGTGCAGTGGGTTTCATGTGTTAAAACGTTATCAGTCTGTTCACCGTTTTCCCATATGACACACCCATCATTCACCGAAACATCCACCGATGATGAAGATGTTGTGATGATCTTGTTGATGAAGATGCTGATGATGGCGTTTTTGATGACGTTGTAGGTCCTGTTGATGATGGCGTTGTTGATGACGTTGTAAGTGCTCTTGATGATGATGTTGATGATGATTGCGTTGTTGATGACGTTGTAAGTGCTGTTGATGATGATGTTGATGATGATTGCGTTGTTGATGACGTTGTAAGTGCTGTTGATGATGATTGCGTTGTTGATGACGTTGTAAGTGCTGTTGATGATGATGTTGAGGGTGTTGATGAAGATTATGATCCTGTTGATGGTGATGGTGACATTGTTGAAGAATATGCTGGTGATGTTGATCTTGATGATCAAGAATTCGATGATGATAATAGTGTTACAGATGCTGCTGTTAATGGTGATGTTTTGATGATGATGAAATCAGCGCGGTGTAAACTGTGTCACACTAACAGTATCCACCCATCTCGCGTGCCAAATGCCCAGCTTTCCCGCCCCCCCCCCCTCCGCCCCGGTTCGACACATTCGTCCACATTCCAGATCGAATGTCTGTCTGTACCCCTGGCACACATTCCTGTCACGTCAGGCGTGACGCACGCCCGACCGACACCACGTCTCAGTGCACGCAGTTCACCACTGTATCCGCCATCACACGTAATTGTCCTGTCTATTAGTTAGTCTGGGGGGGGGGATCATTTGTTTAGCACACAACCTTTTTCTCGCCTCTGGGCCTGTCAGCGTTTGACCATTTCACCGCGGCCCACTGGAAGGGGGCAATGAATCGGGTGTGGGGGGGGGGCGTTGATTATTTCTCATCCATGGAAAGTCGCACGATCCCGAGAGAAATACACCACAGTAAATAAACAAGCAATTTTTTTTCCGTTTCGGACAAAGGACATTTTAGAGCATTTTCGTGTACGCAGTGGCTACGTTTACGCCGGTCGAAATCCGTATTTTTTTTCCCGGGTGAGAGCCATAGATTTTGCTGGGTTTTGATAAAT
>JAGDYQ010000008.1:9581618-9599378 GCA_021962125.1 Bulinus truncatus
CACACACACACCACACACATACACACACACACACACACAAATATATAATGTTTCGATGTTACGAAAAGGGAAATGTGATGAGATGGATGACGTTGAGACACATCATTACACTATTGGGGTTGCTATAGTTGGGCTCCCCTAGTTGCAATGGTTGAGCCTGCCCTATGTTGTATGTCATAAGTTTACTAATGATGATCTAACGCGAAAAATAAATGATTTAAAAATTATCACCTTCCCACCCCATTTTGATAATCTATAACTTAGTTAATCCGCCCTATACACAACTGAATTTTATTTCTTTATAATTTGCGTTACATATCAGACTAGCCATTACTAGCCATGTAATAAGAAAAACAACGGGAATAATTCATTGCATAATTTGTGAAGGGGGCCTAGCCATTGTTGGGGGCCCGGCCCTGGGTTGTAATAGTGTTACCTACAGTGGACGTTGTCGGTACCTACCTGGGCTGAACTGTACCTGTCTGACGTAGCTGTTGGAGAAGTCCTCGCCACTTCTGGCGGTGCCGTTGATGACGTGGACACCTGTGGGGAGAGGGGAATACGGGGGGTGGCTCAACTTGGCCCGTGATAAATGTGTGTGTGTGTCAGTGTATGTGTCAGTCAATATGAGTGTGCCACAGTATATATGTGTGTGTCAGTCAATATGTGTGTGTCAGTCAATATGTGTGTGTCAGTCAATATGTGTGTGCCACAGTATAAATGTGTGTGTGTGTCGGTGTATGTGTCAGTCAATATGAGTGTGCCACAGTATATATGTGTGTGTCAGTCAATATGTGTGTGTCAGTCAATATGTGTGTGTCAGTCAATATGTGTGTGCCACAGTATAAATGTGTGTGTGTCGGTGTATGTGTCAGTCAATATGTGTGTGTCACAGTATAAATGTGTGTGTCAGACAATGTGTCAGTCAATATGTGTGTGTCACCGTATAAATGTGTGCGTCAGTCAATGTGTCAGTCAATATGTTTGTGCCACAGTATAAATGTGTGTGTGTCAGTGTATGTGTCAGTCAATATGTGTGTGTCACCGTGTCAGTCAATGTGTCAGTCAATGTGTCAGTCAATATGTTTGTGCCACAGTATAAATGTGTGTGTGTGTCAGTGTATGTGTCAGTCAATATGTGTGTGTCACCGTATAAATGTATGTGTCAGTGTATGTGTCAGTCAATGTGTCAGTCAATGTGTCAGTCAATATGTGTGTGTCACCGTATAAATGTATGTGTCAGTGTATGTGTCAGTCAATGTGTGTGTGTCAGTCAATATGTGTGTTTCACAGTCAATGTGTATGTGTGTCAGTGTATGTGTCAGTCGATGTGTGTCACAGTCAATGTGTGTGTGTGTGTGTCAGTCAATGTGTGTACCCGCCAATACTCACTGACTGATGCCATCTCTCCCAGGTAACCACGCCTCCTCAGGGTCACGTTCAAGATGTCCGTCTCGTTGACCAAGTACGTGTCGTTGTCCAGAGATATCCAGGCCCAGTTGAGATGAAACGTTTGCTGACCTACCAGCACGTTGCCCACTGAAATGAACAAAAGGGAAAACCCGGTTTTTTTTTAGTTAGGACGTAAGTAGTACATGTAGTGTATACTATTATACAACGGTGGGGGTGGGGGGGGGGAGGCGTCATTCCAAAGCTGGGGTTAGTCTCAAACTAATGGATATTAAACTCGGGGGGGGGGGGGCTGGGGGTGGTGGTGGTAACGGGATGAGTTTCTGTAGCCTAAATAACCGTGCGTTTTCTAATTACGGACGTGGGGGAGGGGGGGATTATATAATGGATTACCTTCAGCTATAAGAGATTTTAAAAAATACGTCAAATATTGCCAACTAACAAATGCTCCGATGTGTGTGAAGAGAGAGAGAGAGAGAGAGGAGAGAGAGAGAGAGAGAGAGAGAGAGAGAGAGAGAGAGAGAGGGAGAGAGAGGGAGAGACCAATCGGTGCTATTCTGTAGTTACTAAATGTTTATGTCCGGGTGGTCAGCGTATCTCTTTCCTTTTCCGGTTCCGAAAATATCGGACCAGGCGGTTTCAGTTTACAGAAGAAATGACCGATCAGTCGTCATCAAAATGACCCCGGCTTTCCTAATGAAGACCGATTGGGGTTCAAGGGGGGATAACGGGGGTCCATTTGTCCATGTCACACTTGACCAATGTAAACAAAAAAATACAACCGGAAGAACACACGTGGACACGTGTCCAGTCTTTTAAATTGAATTCATTCAAACATCAATTGTAATAATTGCAAGTTAAATTCTCATTTATGTGTTTTTTATTCTCTCGAATGGAATATTTCCCGCCTCAAATCTGATTCCATGTTTTTATTTTACCTAATTACGATTTGTGAGAAATTATTTTTTTTTTGCTTATTTGAAGTGTGAAGGAAGTGATTTAACTCCCTTTGTTCCTCATGTCAAGATTAATTGAATGAGAAAAAAAAAATGTTTTAATTGAACAAGTTTGAAATATTTATAAAAAATAATATTAGACTTTATTATAAATTTGTATGAGTTGTTTTTTTTTTCCTCCAGTGTGAATCAGAACATATAAACAAGTATATATTAGGACATATAAACAAGTATATATTAGGACATATAAACAAGTATATATTAGGACATATAAACAAGTATATATTAGGACATATAAACAAGTATATATTAGGACATATAAACAAGTATATAACAGGACATATAAACAAGTATATATTAGGACATATAAACAAGTATATATTAGGAAATATAAACAAGTATATAACAGGACATATAAACAAGTATATATTAGAACATATAAACAAGTATATATTAGGACATATAAACAAGTATATAATAGGACATATAAACAAGTATATATTAGGACATATAAACAAGTACATATTAGGACATATAAACAATTATATATTAGGACATATAAACAAGTATATATTAGGACATATAAACAAGTATATATTAGGACATATAAACAATTATATATTAGGACATATAAACAAGTATATATTAGGACATATAAACAAGTATATATTTTAGCGGGAACAAGAACAAATTGTAGCGGACAGGAAGGGGGGGGGGGAGAAGGGTTGTTAATGTTTCTTGCTTTTTTGCGACCGTTTTATAACAACCATTACATTTTCAACAACCATTACATTTTCGCAGCCCATCTGTAATAAAGATTAAAACGGGTCGTTAATTGTATACACATCTTTTTTTTTTAACTTTACAATGTAGGAAACATTAGGACTTTTCAACACACCGCCAGTCATGTTTATAACTGTACAGTGATGTGGTACAGTGTGTGTGCTACTGTGTGTGGTGCTGTATGTGGTACTGTAATATATCCAACCGAATAAAAATCAATTAAGGGAAACACAAGCTGACTTCAATTAATTATTGCTGAGAAATTTAGTTTTAAAAAAAAAATCCGAAAATGAAATAAATATAAAATATTTTTGCTTTACAGTCTGAGGGGGTGGGGGAGGGGGAGAGATGGTGGAATGTGATTTCCCCCCCCCCCCTGGTCCCGTTGATGGGTCATTTAGTTTGACCACATCAAGGCTGACACCAAAGTTTCAATTATTTGCTCGGTTATCAACCAAATGACCTGTTTGTGAACTAACAACCCCTTGAAATAACACCACAGTGTAGGAACAAAGGACAAGAGGATGAGGGTGTGTGTGTGTGTGTATGTGTGTGTGGGAAGGGAAAAGGGAGATTCGGAGGGGGGGGGTAAGTACTTGAAAGAAAAAGGAGATGAGTAAAGGGAGGGGTGTAGGTATGTACTTCCCCACCCACCCCTCCTCCTCCTTTTTCTGAGATTGTGCCTATCCTCACGGCCACCGATAAGCTTTTTCAAGTAACGAGCTGTCAACACGAGTAACAACTAACAAGGGGGATCTGAGAAGTGAGGGGAAAGGTGTGTGGGGGGGAGGGGCTAGAGGGGCGCCAGGACCGGGGTGTACTCAGGACTGCCAGGCCAGGCCCTTGACTTGAGAAACATACGACAGATATTGATGTGTGCAGGCGCCTCGGACAAAGGAAACAAAAGGTTCTGAGAGTGCCCCGCCTTTAAAACAAGGAGCAGCTCGTACCAACTCTCACTTGCACATATAAACAAAACAAAATCTTTTTTCCCGTTTCGCAATTTAACTTTTTTTTTTTTAAATTCGTATTCTCCACATTAAACTATTAAATCAAATAATTATAGACATGTAGGGTATGGTGATAAAATCATATAAGGAGAAAAAACTGCATTGAACTGAACATCTTATGAAAGAGCGAAATTATAATCAAGAAAACATGAAAATGGCGAAATTAAATGCTGGCCAAGATAGACCAGAATACTTTACGTTATCGATTTGATATTCTGTTGTAAACTCTACTGCAGCCCTCTGTAGTGACCACCAGACAATTGCACTCACTGTCTTTGGGTAATCTTTTGACCTAACACAGAACCCTTGAAACAATTTGTCGTGATCTTTGAATGTCATCTTTTATTACGAGAAACATATTTGACTCGCGGGAACATGATGAGGGGAGATGATTTACAAAGTCCGGTCATCTCTTATATCTGAACATCTTATTTCATTTCAGAAAGTTCAAAGGGGAAGTAAATGCGGCTGGGCTATGCGCGACTAACCACACAATCCCACTAGATTCGAAGGTCACACAAACAGATCAATTCTACACTACATTTGCCCCAAAAAACCCTTTAGGGCTAAGAGAATTTAAATTTTTACAATTTAAAACAAATGTTAACATATAAAGAAAATATGTTGGGATATTACAAGCGAAGAAATATTTGAAAATACCAAGTAGATCACAATCAATGTTTTGAACAAAATTGCAATCTACTTTTTAAACTCTTGGGAGCGTACTGGGCAAGAGTACCTAGGGACGTTCTAGGTAAGAGTACATAAGGACGTACTAGGCAAGAATACCTAGGGGCGTACTAGGTAATAGTCCATAAGGACGTACTAGGTAAGAATACCTAGGGGCGTACTAGTGCAATAGTCCATAAGGACGTACTAGGCAAGAATACCTAAGTGACCATACTAGGGTAAGAACTTAGATAAGCACTACATTGGTAAATTAGTAACCATATAGCACGTACTAAGAATGTCAGTAAGAAATAGCGCAATTACGTAAGAGTACATAGGGGCGTAGTTGTTGGGTGAGTGCAACTTATGAATATAATATTTGGATAAATAGGGGTGTGGAGTTTACTTAGGGAGCTGTTCACATGACAGTGAGGCATTAGACTTACGTGACCTAACAGAGAAAAATAGAGGCAAACAGAAATAGAGCACTTTAGATATGGGGGGGCAGCCACGCAAAAAAAAAAAAAAAAAAAAAAAAAAAAAAAAAAAAAAAAAAAAAAAAAAAAAAAAAAAAAAAAAAAAAAAAAAAAAAAAAAAAAAAAAAAAAAAAAAAAAAAAAATATAAATGAAAAAAAAATGCAGAATATCTTCTTTTATGAGTGGATCTTTGCATGATTTATAAATTTTTTTCCAAACTTGTTAAAATCTTTCCACTTTGGTATTTTTTCAAAATGCAAATGAGAGGGTTTCAGCTTGGAAGCTCTGTCCATCCATCAGGAACTCTCGGCGCAAGGGACATAGATGACCAGAATATGGAATAACATCCCCCCATCCCCCCTCTCCTCGTGCAGCTGGAGTGTGCGCCCATCTCTGGCACCCGGCACGCGATGGAGGTGCGTTAAACTATTGGATGACATTCATTGTTTCAGAGTGGGGGTGGGAGAGGGGGTGGGAGAGGGGGTGGAAGCCAGAGATACACGACATCTGGTGCCCCTAAAGAATGCCCCCCCCCACCATGACAACAAAGTTTATTTTCTTCTCGTGGGTGCGGAGTACTGTGTGTGTGTGGGGGGGGGGCGTTGTAGATGTCAAATGACATCAGGTGTGTTGTGTACGTGTACGCTTCTCCGCCCTTCTCCACCCCCCCCCCAACCAGTATCTCGCTGATGTCAGTTGGTTGTTTATTGCAGAGGGCGGTTGACTGTTTGTTTACCTCCCAGAATCCTCTCACCCCACCCCCCCCCACACACACAGACCCAGGGTACACAACTCGACGCCACATTTTACTGATGTTATTATTCGCCCTCCCTGCTTTCCTACTCCCCCTTCCCCCCCCCCCCCCAACACACACACACGCGCGCACATTGTACTTTCTCCATCATCACACTACTTAACTCAAGAGGGGAGACTATTTACTCATCGGTTCGCATTACCGATGCAAGAAAACTACAGTTATTTCCCATTCCTCTTCACGATTCCATCCCCTAAAGTTTCCACTGGCAATTTAGTTTGGTTTGAATTAGGTTCGTTGACAAAACAAATAAAATACCAGCTCAAAGGGGCTACTTCACCAAACAAGAGGGGCGGGGGGGGGGGGGGCTATAAATGAACATTGAAAAGTGTACCTGGTGTAATACCATACTCCCTGATGATTACCTTGAAGAAATTGGTTGGTTTCAAGAAATAAAAAAAACCAACCACGAAAGGGGGAAACCCCAGATGACGCAAGGGGATGTCATTTTGAAAATGAATAGCTAAATTTATCAAGGAAGTGTCATGTGATGTTATGACGTCAATTGGAGCCGCCCCCCCCCAGGCCCTTCCTCCTTTCGCCCCTTTTCTATCTCTTGCACACACACACACACACACACACACACACACAACATAGAGAATCCTAACAGATAAATATAACGGTTATTATAGCGTATTTTTGTGTGTGGAAGGGTATCGAAGCCAAGTTTTCATTAAGATGCATGCAGACATATATAAATAATTCATGGAAAGATAGAGAGAGAGAGAGGGGGGATAAGGGGAGAGAGAAGGGGAGAGAGAAGGAGAGAGAGAATGAGAGAGAATTAAAGAGACCACCAGCCGCAGCTGTAGCCACCCCCCCCCCCCCCCCCCCCCCCCCCCCCCCCCCCCCCCCCCCCCCCCCCCCCCCCCCCCCCCCCCCCCCCCCCCCCCCCCCCCCCCCCCCCCCCCCCCCCCCCCCCCCCCCCCCCCCCCCCCCACCACACCCCCCCCCCCCCCCCCCCCCCCCCCCCCCCCCCCCCCCCCCCCCCCCCCCCCCCCCCCCCCCCCCCCCCCCCCCCCCCCCCCCCCCCCCCACCCCCCCCCACCCCACCCCCCCCCCCCCCACCCCCCCCCCCCCACCCCCCCCCCCCCACACCACACCCCCACCACACCACACCACACACCACCCCCCGACAACACCACATCCCCCCCCCACAACACCACACCGACAACACCACACCGACAACACCACACCATCAACACCACACAATCAACACCACACCATCAAAACCACACAATCAACACCACACCGACAACACCACACCATCAACACCACACAATCAACACCACACCGACTACACTACACCATCAACACCACACCGACAACACCACACCATCAACACCACACAATCAACACCACACCATCAACACCACACAATCAACACCCCCCAACACCCCCCCCCCCCCCCCCCCCCAACACACACCACCCCATATCAATTCATCAAACAACACCACCCACAACACCAACACCACACCATCCCCTACCCCCCCCCCCCCCCCCCCCCCCCCCCACCACCCCCCCACCCCCCCCCCCCCCCCCCCCCCCCCCCCCCCCCCCCCCCCCCCCCCCCCAACACCAACACCACCAACACTGCACCACCACCAACACCAAACCAGCATCAAAAACCCAATCAACAATAACACACCACTGACACCACACCAATAATACCACATCAGCATATCAACAACCCACAAGTGAAAACACTAACTTGGAATCTCCAGCAACTGGTTGAGATTTCTGCCAGCCATCTTGACTCAGATTACATGATTGGAAAAAAAAATCTGAAGAGGAAAAGAGCTACAGCACCGGGAGTGGGGCAGCGGAGGTGGGTGGAGAACAGGGAGGACTTGGGGGTGGGGGTAAACAGGAGGCATGGGGAGGGGACGACCAGCCGGACTAATGAAAATATTGACTTAAATTATCTAGTTAAGCCGGACGGAATAAATGTAAAAAAAAAAGGTGTTTAGAATGAGAGAGAGAAGAAATAGTGTGTGTGTGTGTGTGTAGGGGGGGTAGAGACTAACTGTTCATATTTCTTAACGCCCCTCCCCCCGCCTTCTCCCCTCGCCATTCGCCCGGTTAGCTATTCTCTCTGTCTTACTCTTGTTACATACTTTTTGTCTAATTTTCTATGTGTCTTGTGTTTGGTTGGAGTGTTTGATGAACGTTGAAAATACCTGAGTCTGTTGTGGGGTGGGGTGGGGGGGGGAAGCTACTTAGTGAAGCTAAGACGCTTTCAGGCCTAGAAGAAGATGTAGCGCTAATGTAGTGCATTTTTTTTTTAAAGTTGTTTGTAGCGATTTGTACATCAAGGTTTAAGAGCCACACAACAGTGCACCTGTTGCGATGTGTATGTCATATTTACTGTTGATCTTATATGTACTGCAAGGCTGAGTCCTTATTATTGATAGGCAAACTAGTCGGCTGTCTTGGGCTTCCTCTGATTAGGAGTGAGCCCCCCCCCCCCTCTTGTGACATCTCTCGCCCCCCAGTTAAACAATAAATGCAAGTGAGTGACGGCCTTGATAACATGTTTGCCTTGGGCCCTCTCAAATATATTTACCGTGTCCCCCCCCCAAGGCACCTTTGTCTAGGGACCCCTTATGTACCTTAGCCTTGGGGCTTGGGTCCTAAAATACTGAAATCACGAACCTACTGAGCGATTGAATGGTGCCCCCCACGTGTACTGTTTAGAGGGCCCCGCGCTAATCAACCATTTACATTGTAGCGACGCCCCTTGGTGACGTAGGTGCCCCAGTACTTAGCTATGTAGAGGGTGGCCCGATATTCTATTTACGAAGGCTCTGTTTGCTACAGGCTATGCAGCCCCCCTCCCCTCCCCCTACTCCTTTCTTTTCCAACCTACGGCCATGAACAGCACGCAATGAATGACCTGCATAGTATTTCTTTTAAATACCAAGGATACGTTTCAACTGGTCAGTTTTGTAGATTCAAGACGTCACTATCGGCGCCTGTCAGTACGGCTTTACTTGTGACTCCGTACCAGCTATTACTGTGTTGACTGACTCCACTGCATTCCCCCCCCCCCCCCGGTTACCTCAAACCGAACACAAAAATCAATTATCATCGGTCAAGAGAAAAAAAAAAGAACCAAATTATCAGAGGTTCTCAAATGAAGGAAAAAAAATTTAATCCTCAAAGAGAGGCGACATAGATACAGAGCACAGGAGACGTTAAAAATGTCAAGTGAGAGAAAGCGGTTATCTCCCCTTCATCGCCAGCTTATCCACAGCCCTCACCCCACAGGGTCCCGCATTTTACATACTCCCTCAACCCCCACCCCTCTCTCTCTATCGCCACCCCTCCCTTTCCCCACATTATCGCCCTTTCCACCATTTCTGGTCACATGTTTCCACTTAACGTATTAAAATATTGGAATGAAATTTAACGAAATAATAAATCCAAGAGTTGTTTGAAATCAAGAGGGAAAAAAATAAATTCTCCCACGGTTGTTTTTGTTTTTTTAGGCGGAGCAATCTGACATGAAGCAGGCGTCTGTAGACCAAGTTTTAAAACTTGTGTAGGTCAGTGGCCACAACATCAACAAATGAAGGGAACGTGAAGTAAAAATATAACATCGGAGTTTTCCGATGTGAATACCAGCAATGGGTGGCTGTGCAGTTGAAAGTTCGGGCTACTGGGACGATAATTTGAAGTAGTGTTCGAATCCTGTTAGAGCCACGTTGCTCTTCAGGAAAAGTTGCAGAACTGCTAAAAGACCACTGCGCAGTGTGAGCCAGAAATAGGAGATTATTTCGTCTGCTGGCTGTAACAAAAAACAAGACTAAACTCTCGGCCCCAAATATGGTGCTCACCCTGGACCCCGCATATGATTCTAGCCCAGGGTCCCACATATGATACCCACCCGGGGCCCCGCATATGATACTACCCCAGAGCCGCGTATATGATACTAGCCCACGGCCCCACATATGATACCCATCCAGGGCCCCGCATATGATACTAGCTCAGGGCCCCGCATATGATACCAGAGTCCCATAAGTGGCCCCGCATATGATACTACCACAGGGCCGCGTATATGATACTAGCCCAGGGCCCCGCATATGATACTAGCCCAGGCCCCGAATTTGATACCCATCCAGGGCCCCACATATGATACTATGGCCCTACATATGATACTAGCCCAGGGCAACCGATGAGCCCCTCTCTCCTCCCCACTACCCACTACTGAAGAGCCCCCCCCTCCCCCCATTTACTATCAAATGAGACTATACGAGTCAGCGAAAAGTACTGTTGCCTGGATATAAGTAGAAAAAACAGTTGTGTGAATAGCAATGTGTTCAACACATTCAACAAGACAGACTGCATGCACCCTAAAACAAAGGTCAGGCAGAACCCTACTGTACGTGCGTCGAAAGGAGCCTGTCAGATTCACCCTTATCTGTTTTCTTTCACCGCATCGAATCCAAGTGAATCGTTATAATGATTACGCCATGTGAGGTATCGATATCAGAATGTCGAGGGATATTCCAGGTCAAACATGAAGCTGCGTAAAGGTCGAAATGTGGAATTCAATTATCCAATACAAGTTTTATATCCCCTCCCTTCTCCCTCCCACACCCCCCTCTCCCCCAGGATTCCCATGATCTAGTCGAGTAACCAGCTAATCCAGCCATCAGTAGGGAGGGAGCCTTGTATGCGGCAGACATTGGCAAACTGCGACTCGCGGGCGAACTACGGCCCCGCGTTCTGCTCCCACGCGCACGTTCCTACCAATAATGTTTGTATTTGACTGTAATAATATTATTATTACTTTTTTTTAAAAAACATTCCGCTCTTGGCGCGGCCCATCTGTCAAAAGTTAAGAACACCCGGCCCGTGCCCCGCGGCTGGAGACGTTTGCCCCACCCTGTGTGTCATGCGGCCCACACATGAGCGCGTGTGGTGGTCACTCAGCAGTCTTTGGCCTGCTCGGTGAAATCTGGACTCTGTGGTCAATTAATCAAGGAAAAAACAATAAACCCAGATGCCAAAAAAAATCATCACCCAATTTTGGATTTCTCATCTGATTCATTGGGCCCCCACCCCCACTCCCCCCAATCTGACCTATAAAGATCGAAACTTAACCGTATTGGAATCGGGGGGGAGGCTCCTTCTTGACCCCCCCATTTCTACCAGATCGAATGCTTTCAGGGCCCGGTGGGTACTTCTGCCCCAAAATCCCGTTAAAAGTCGTTTTGCCTTGGGCTCCCTGCAAGGACCTACGAACTGCTCTGGCTCAACTCAGCCTACCTCCAATGACGTCACCATGACGTATTTTTCCACAGATATGAAACTTAAAAAAAAATATATTGTCATATTTATACTCTCCCTTTATTTGGTTTTGTGTTTGTTTAGAAATAAAATAAACATAACGACTTGACGGACACATGTAACAGGTTTCACAGGGGCCTTCTCATCTCCTCCTTGGGTAAAACTTTCCAAAACGGAAAACTTCGCAGACAAAGAGTGTTAGTCTTGAACGTGATTGGAAATTATTCCCCCCTTACACAATTTCACAGGTTTTTTGTTTTTTAATTTTAAACTGCCGGTTTTTTTATTTTCCACGGGGAGATAAGAAAGATCATAAATTTTTCAGAGAAACCCCATTACCTCCCTTAGCATCGAGACTTGCTGACGTCACGCCAATATATTGAAAGTTTTTTTTTTTCTCAACTAGCTTGTTTCATTTTTTTTGTGTGTGCGTGTGTGTTCTTTTTTAGTTCGCGTATCCACTTTTATGTGTGCTTGTGTATATGTGTGTGTATGTGTGTTTTAATGTAGTATCAGTTTGTTGAATATGCATCCCACCCCTCCCCCCACCACCACCCTCTTTTCTTTCCCCCCATTTCATCGTTTTCCAGATGACATCACATGACATCATAAAGCGAGCGTTCAGGTTAATGGCATTCCTCAGTATCAGAAGCGATGGGTTCGTTCAAAGGCTCGTCCTCGTCAGATTTCGGACTCTTTTGGTATTATCTTAATGCATCCACGGGATCCCACCTTTCCTACACCGTAATTTTTCCATCTTGATCAAAGCTATGAATGTGTAGCGTGTGTGTACATTTGTGTGTGAGTGTGTGAGTGTGTGTGTGTATTTTTATATTTATGGCACTTAACGGCAGAATATCTCATACTCTCTAGCTAGAATATCTTTATTGCGCAGCATATTGAATGCATCGGTGGGGGGGGGGGTAGAGATTACACATTCTTAATAAGCGGCGAGTGTAATGACGTAATTATATGATCACTTTACTTTTGAGTTCATTGCTGTTGGTTCACGGTGATGCTGATCAAGAGCGAGAGCGAGAGTTCAAGGCCGGCTGACGGGCGTCCCTCGAGGTCCCTTATTGCCTTCCTACATTCCACGCAGTGCTCGTAAGGTGCGACTGCTCTCCACGGTTAACTAGGGTAAATCCACTGGCGGCCATAGGGGCGATGAAGGGGGAGGGGAGAACATTATAGCCCCGGGGGTAGAGCGCGTATCAATAGCGGAAGAGAGGGGGGCATGGTTGAGATTTTTCTATCGGGATTGGGGTGGGGGGTGGGGTGGGGGGCTCTCAGTAGCGGTGCCTTGGGGCAGTTGCCCGTGGAGACATTCCCCTATCCCACCCATAATTCACACATAAGAACACAATGGGCAATGCTTGGGGAAGGGAGGGAAGCGCCCCATACCAGGAAGATTGGAAAGATAATTTGGATATTGGTTTCATCATAAAATAAAACAGGTGGTGTTGAATGAAACAAAAGAGAAAATTACTAGAACCAGTGGTGGGTGTCATTTTAGACAAACGTGACGTTCGTCAGCAGCGGACCATCAATGGGAAATGCATACACGGTTGAGTAATCTGCACCGATTGACAGCGGTCTACATACTCTTCATTTTCAGATAAAAAGTTGCATGACAAATATTAGAGGAAGCTAAGAAACACCAACACTCAACACCGTCCAACTTGTACATAATGTACATCTGAGTACGTTAGTACATCGGTCGGTGTACATCTGGAAGTACGTTTGTTTGCATCTGTGGCTCTGGATGTTGTACATCTGAGTGGTTTTACCACATCATGAGTACATCTGAGTACGTTTGGTGGCTGGCGATAATTGTGACACATGTGTGCATGTGTAGGTGTGTACATTTGTGTCCCCGTGTGCATGTGTTTAAATCTGTGTATTTGTGTGTGTATGTGTGGTGTAATCTGTTAATTCTGCGTATTGTCATGTATGCATATGTACATATGTATAAATCTGTAATGTGTACATCTGTATATGTGTGTACATCTGTGTAAATCTCTCTGTGGTGTGTGTACATCTGTGTATGTGTACATCTGTGTGAATTCTCTTGTCAGTGTGTATTTCTGTGTGTGTGTACATCTGTTTTTTTTTCTTTTTTTTTTAAATCTCTGTGTGTGTGCAGTGTATGTGTTTTTATCTGTGTAAATCTCTCTGTGTGTGTGTCTGTGTATGTGTGTACATCTGTGTAAATCTCTCTGTGTGTGCACATCTGTGTATGTGTGTAGTTTTGTGTACATGATCTGTGTAATTACATCATGTATGTGTGATCATCTGTGTAAATCTCTCTGTGTGTGCATCTGTGTAGTGTACATCTGTGTATGTGTACATCTGTATATTAAATCTTTCTGTGTGTGTGCACATCTGTGTATGTGTGCAATCATTGTATGTCTTTATTTATCTTCAATATAGATCTCTGTGTGTCTAAATCTGTGTATGTGTGTACATCTGTATAAATCTCTCTGTGTGTACACCTCTGTATATGTGTGTTTTATCATTGTGTATATTAATATTTTGTCTTATCTTGTGATCTCTCTGTGTGTGTAATTCTGTGTATGTGTGTACATCTGTGTAAATCTCTCTGTGTGTGTAATTCTGTGTATGTGTGTACATCTGTATGTGTGTAAATCTGTGTGTGTGTACATTTATGTGTGTGTGTGTACATCTGTGTGTGTGTACATATGTGTGTGTACATCTGTGTCAGTGTGTACATCTTTGTGTGTGATGTACATCTGTGTGTGTGTACATCAGTGTGTGTGTACATCTGTGTATGTGTGTACATCTGTGTCAGTGTACATATGTATGTGTACATATGTATATGTGTACATCTGTGTGTATGTGTACATCTGTGTAGTGTGTACATCTGTGTGTTATAAATCTCTCTGTGTGTGTACATCTGTGTATGTGTGTACATCTGTGTATGTGTGTACATCTGTGTATGTGTGTACATCTGTGTATGTGTGTACATATGTATATGTAGACTATTATTCACTGTGTATACATCTGTGTATGTGTGTACATCTGTGTATGTGTGTACATCTGTATAAATCTCTCTCAATGTGTACATCTGTGTGTGTAAATCTCTCTGTGTGTGTACATCTGTGTATGTGTGTACATCTGTGTATGTGTGTGCATCTGTGTATGTGTGTACATCTGTGTATGTGTACATCTGTGTAAAATCTGTACTATGTGTGTAGTACAGTGTGTGTCTGTCCACATCTGTGTATGTGTGTACATCTGTGTATGTGTGTGACATCTGTGTGTGTGTAAATCTCTCTGTGTGTGCATCTGTGTATGTGTGTACATCTGTGTATGTGTGTACATCTGTGTGTGTTACATCTGTGTGTACATCTGTGTAAATCTCTGTGTGTGTGTACATCTGTGTGTGTGTACATCTCTCTGTGTGTACATCTGAGTGTGTGTACATCTGTGTGTGTGTACATATGTGTGTGTGTTTATACATATGTGTGTGTGTACATCTGTGTGTGTAAAACATCTGTGTGTGTGTACATCTGTGTGTGTACATCTGTGTGTGTGTACATCTGTGTGTGTACATATGTGTGTGTGTACATCTGTGTGTGTATGCATCTGTGTGTGTGTGTACATCTGTGTGTGTGTACATCTGTGTGTGTGTACATATGTGTGAAATCTCTGTGTGTACATCTGTGTGTGTGTACATCAATAATAGTAATTAGCAATCTGTCTGTGTGTGTGTACATCTGTGTGTGTGTACATCTGTGTGTGTGTACATATGTGTGTGTGTACATCTGTGTGTGTGTACATCTGTGTGTGTGTACATATGTGTGTGTGTACATCTGTGTGTGTGTGTACATCTGTGTGTGTGTACATCTGTGTGTGTGTACATCTGTGTGTGTGTACATCTGTGTGTGTGTACATCTGTGTGTGTGTACATCTGTGTGTGTGTACATCTGTGTGTGTACATATGTGTGTGTGTACATATGTGTGTGTACATCTGTGTGTGTGTACATCTGTGTGTGTACATCTGTGTGTGTGTACATCTGTGTGTGTACATCTGTGTGTGTGTACATCTGTGTGTGTGTACATCTGTGTGTGTGTGTACATCTGTGTGTGTGTACATCTGTGTGTGTGTACATCTGTGTGTGTGTACATCTGTGTGTGTGTACATATGTGTGTGTGTACATATGTGTGTGTGTACATATGTGTGTGTACATCTGTGTGTGTGTACATATGTGTGTGTGTACATCTGTGTGTGTGTACATCTGTGTGTGTGTACATATGTGTGTGTATACATCTGTGTGTGTGTGTACATCTGTGTGTGTGTACACCTGTGTGTGTGTGTACATCTGTGTGTGTGTGTACATCTGTGTGTGTGTACATCTGTGTGTGTGTACATCTGTGTGTGTACATCTGTGTGTGTGTGTACATCTGTGTGTGTGTGTACATCTGTGTGTGTGTACATCTGTGTGTGTGTACATCTGTGTGTGTGTACATCTGTGTGTGTGTACATCTGTGTGTGTGTACATCTGTGTGTGTGTACATCTGTGTATCAATCTATCTCATTCCTATTTTCTTTCTCTTACCCCCCCCCACCCCTTTATTTTTTTTATTTCTTTGTACACATTTTGCGTGTATGTTACCAGATCATTATATAGGCCAGTGACGTCACGGTGATGTGATAATGACGTCATCAACACCTTAATGCGCCCCCCCCCTCTCCGCTCACCTACACCCTTTAATTGTATATATTTTTTCAATGTATCGTGAATGTCGTTCTCAAACTTTGTTCAGAGAAACAAAAAAAAAATAGTGCGTTGCGATTTCGCCAATAACTGGACTCGAAACTTGCAAAACTCACACGTAAGACACACACACACACACACACACACACCCCGCAGTGCCAACATGTACGAGCGCACCCAAACAATTCAAACACTCGTTTCATCCATCAACCAACTCGTGTACACAACGTCATCTCATTAAATAGTGTACACGACGTCATCTCATTAAATAGTGTGCATAACGTCATCTCATTAAATAGTGTGCACAACGTGATCTCATTAAATAGTGTGCACAACGTCATCTCATTAAATAGCGTACACGAACGACGTCATCTCATTAAATAGTGTACACGAACGACGTCATCTCATTAGATAGTGTGCATAACGTCATCTCATTAAATAGTGTGCATAACGTCATCTCATTAAATAGTGTGCACAACGCTGAACATTTTGTGTATGTTCAAAACCTTGAAGCTATTAAATGTTCATGTTCTGGCAAAGAAGTTAACAATTTTTTTCTTTTTTTTAGTGAAGCACAAGGTAAGCGAAAGGTAAATGGCTGGAGAGTTATAAATAGCTAAACAACTGTTTTATACAAAGGGGTTTTGATCCAAGCATTGTTGTTGCTGTGTTGTGTTGTTAATCAAAATCATAAACAATTGATAAAAAGGAAAGATTACTTACAAAATGTTTTATGAATATTTCAGACTTCGCAGCAAACATACGCACAAACAAAGTACACAAATTAAAAATACGCATCAACAATACGCATCAACAATACGCATCAACAATACGTACCAAAATACGCATCAACAATACGCATCAACAATACACAAATACGAATCAACAATACGCACCAAAATACGCATCAACAATACACAATCCGCATCAACAATACGCACCAAAATACGCATCAACAATACACAATACGCACCAACAATACGCACCAAAATACGCATCAACAATACACAATACGCATCAACAATGAGCACTAAAAATACGCATCAACAGTACGCACCAACAATACTAGGCCAACGCAGCAAACCGTGATAATTTCACGTAAAACGGGGCAACAATCAAAATCCAGGGAGGTAATTCTGAATCAAAAGACATTAGTAAATAAACGTGTATGACAATGGCATAAATGGCGGCGGTAGTGTCAGTAACAATGGCGCCATATGTTGGCGCAATATTTTGGGTAGCAGGTTAGAAAACAATGTCCCACCCCTGAAATTATGAATATATATATATATATATATATATATATATATATATATATATCAGAGATGAGCGGACAGCGGACGCTTCGTATGGTTAAGCGTTGACTGCATCTGACGCGGATCTTCTTTAGCGTTACCATAAAAATTTAAGCCACTTAAACAGCCAAATGCGGACGCGCGGACTGACTGCGGACCAATGTTGTAAGATTCTGCGAACGCGGATCATTGATAGAAATCCGCGGACGGACGCGGACGCTAAATTTCAAGATCCGCACACCTCTGATGTATATATATATATAGTGTAGGTGTACAATGATAACTGTTTGATGTATTTTGCATGATGAA
>JAGDYQ010000008.1:9599878-9611340 GCA_021962125.1 Bulinus truncatus
ACAACACCACACCATCAACACCACACCGACAACACTACACCACCCATATTAATTCATCAAAACCACACCAACACCAACACCACCAACACTGCACCACCACCAACACCAAACCAGCATCAAAAACCCAATCAACAATAACACACCACTGACACCACACCAATAATACCACATCAGCATATCAACAACCCACAAGTGAAAACACTAACTGCGGGAATCTCCAGCAACTGGTTGAGATTTCTGCCAGCCATCTTGACTCAGATTACATGATTGGAAAAAAAATCTGAAGGAAAAGAGCTTACAGCACCGGGAGTGGGGCAGCGGAGGTGGGTGGAGAACAGGGAGGACTTGGGGTGGGGGTGACAGGAGGCATGGGGAGGGGACGACCAGCCGGACTAATGAAAATATTGACTTAAATTATCTAGAATTAAATGGACGGAATAAATGTAAAAAAAAGGTGTTTAGAATGAGAGAGAAGAAATAGTGTGTGTGTGTGTGTGTAGAAGGTAGAGACTAACTGTTCATATTTCTTAACGCCCCTCCCCCCGCCTTCTCCCCTCGCCATTCGCCCGGTTAGCTATTCTCTCTGTCTTACTCTTGTTACATACTTTTTGTCTAATTTTCTATGTGTCTTGTGTTTGGTTGGAGTGTTTGATGAACGTTGAAAATACCTGAATCTGTTGTGGGGTGGGGTGAGAGGAAGCTACTTAGTGAAGCTAAGACGCTTTCAGGCCTAGAAGAAGATGAAGCACCTATTTAGTGCATTTTTTTTAAAGTTGTTTGTAGCGATTTGCATCAGGTTTAAGAGCCACACAACAGTGCACCTGTTGCGATGTGTATGTCATATTTACTGTTGATCTTATATGTACTGCAAGGCTGAGTCCTTATTATTGATAGGCAAACTAGTCGGCTGTCTTAGGCTTCTCAGGTTAAGAGTGAGCCCCCCCCTCTTGTGACATCTCGCCCCCCAGTTAAACAATAAATGCAAGTAGTGACGCCCTGATAACATGTTTGCCTTGGGCCCTCTCAAATATATTTACCGTGTCCCCCCCAAAGGCACCTTTGTCCTGGGACCCCATATGTACCTTAGCCTTGGGGCTTGGGTCTAAAATACTGAAATCTTAAATTCTGAGCGATTGAATGGTGCCCCCCGTGTACTGTTTAGAGGGCCCCGCGCTATTAAGCCATTTTACATTTTAGCAACCCCCTTGGTGACATTGCAGTGCCCCAGTACTTAGCTATGTAGAGGGTGGCCCGATATTCTATTTACGAAGGCTCTGTTTGCTACAGGCTATGAGGCCCCCCCCTCCCCTACTCATTTCTTTTCCAACTACGGCCATGAACAGCACACCGTGAATACATTTACTGCGTTGTTCTTTTAAATACCAAGGATACGTTTCAACTGTGTTCAGTTTTGTAGGTTAAAGACGTCACTATCTGGCGCCTGTCAGTACGGCTTTACTTGTGACTCCGTACCAGCTATTACTGTGTGGCCCCAGCTACTGTTCCCCCCCGGTTACTCACGCGGCCGAACACAAAAATCAATTATCATCGGTCAAGAGAAAAAAAACCCGTTATCAGAGGTTCTCAAATGAAGGAAAAAAAATTTAATCCTCAAGGAGGCGACATAGATACAGAGCACAGGAGACGTTAAAAATGTCAAAGTGAGAGTGCAGTTATCTCCCCTTCATCGCCAGCTTATCCACAGCCCCTCACCCCACAGGGGTCCCGCATTTTACATACTCCCTCAACCCCACCCTCTCTCTATCACTTTACCTCCTTTCCCACATTATCGCCCTTTCCACCATTTCTGGTCACATGTTTCCACTTAACGTATTAAAATATTGGAATGAAATTTAACGAAATAATAAATCCAGTTGTTTGAAATCAAGAGGAAAAAAATAAATTCTTCCCGGTTGTTTTTGTTTTTTCCTAGGCGGAGCAATCTGACATGAAGCAGGCGTCTGTAGACCAGAAGTTTTAAAACTTGTGTAGGTCAGTGGCCACAACATCAACAAATGAAGGGAACGTCAGTACCTATAACATCGGAGTTTTCCGATGTAGGGCTAACAATGGGCGAGCAGCTAACAGTTGAAGAAGTTCGAACTACTGGGACGATAATTTGAAGCATTGTTCGAATCCTGTTAGAGCCACGTTGCTCTTCAGGAAAAGTTGCAGAACTGCTAAAAGACCACTGCGCAGTGTGAGTTAGATAATAGGAGATTATTTCGTCTGCTGGCTGTAACAAAAAGCAAGATAAACTCCTCGGCCCCAAATATGGTGCTCACCTAGGACCCCGCATATGATTCTAGCCCAGGGTCCCACATAAATACCCCACCGAGACACCCTATATGATGCTACCCCAGAGCCGCGTATATGATACTATGCCCACGGCCCCCACATATGATACCCATCCAGGGCCCCACCTTAATTGCAGCTCAGGGACCCCGCATATGATACCAGAGTCCCATAAGTGGCCCCGCATATGAGTACTACCACGGGCCGCGTATATGATACCCCAGCCCAGGGCCCCGCATCTGATACTAGCCCAGGCCCCGAATTTGATACCCATCCAGGCCCACATATGATACCATGCTTCCCACCATGATACCCCCCCCCCCCCCCCCCCCCCCCCCCCCCCCCCCCCCCCCCCCCCCCCCCCCCCCCCCCCCCCCCCCCCCCCCCCCCCCCCCCCCCCCCCCCCCCCCCCCCCCCCCCCCCCCCCCCCCCCCCCCCCCCCCCCCCCCCCCCCCCCCCTAGCCCCCCCCAAGGCAGCCGATGAGCCCCTCTCTCTCCCCACTACCCACTACTGAAGCCCCCCCCCTCCCCCCATTTACTATCAAATGAGACTAGCGAGTCTGGCAAAAGTACTGTTGCCTGGATATAAGTAGAAAAAACAGTTGTGTGAATAGCAATGTGTTCAACACATTCAACAAGATCATTGCATGCGCCCTACACAAACAAAGGTCAGGCAGAACCCTACTGTACGTGCGTCGAAAGGAGCCTGTCAGATTCACCCTTATCTGTTTTCTTTCACCGCATCGAATCCAAGTGAATCGTTATAATGATTACGCCATGTGAGGTATCGATATCTGGGAGAAATGTCAGGGGTCGGCCAGGTCAAACATGAAATGCGTAAAGGTCGAAATGTAGGTCAATTATCCAATACAAGTTTTATATCCCTCCCTTCTCCCTCCCACACCCCCCTCTCCCCCAGGATTCCCATGATCTAGTCGATGTAAATAGCTAATCCAGCCATCAGTAGGAGGGAGCCTTGTATGCGGCGAAGACGTAGGCAAACTACTCGCGGGCGAACTACGGCCCCGCGTTCTGCTCCCACGCGCACGTTCCTACCAATAATGTTGTATTGGCTGTAATAATATTATTATTACTTTTTTTAAAAAACATTCCGCTCTTGGCGCAGCCCATCTGTCAAAAGTTAAGAACACCCGGCCCGTGCCCCGCGGCTGGGGGCATTTTACCCTGTGACTTCATGCGGCCCCGCCAGGCGCGTGTGGTGGTCCTCGGCAGTCTTTGGCCTGCTCAGTGAAATCGGACTCTGTGGTCAATTAATCAAGGAAAAAACAATAAACCCAGATGCCAAAAAAATCATCATAATTTTGGATTTCTCATCTGATTCATTGGGCTATTCACTCCCCCAATCTGACCTATAAAGATCCAAACTTAACCGTATTGGAATCGGGGGAGGCTCCTTCTTGACCCCCATTTCTACCAGATCAGATACTTTCAGGGCCCGGTGGTGCTTCTGCCCCCAAATCCCGTTAAAAGTCGTTTTGCCTTGGGCTCCCTGCAAGGACCTACGAACTGCTCTGGCTCAGCTCAGCCTACCTCCAATGACATGCACCATGACGTATTTTTCCACAAATATGAAACTTAAAAATATATTGTCATATTTATACATCTCACTTTGTACTGGTTTTGTAATTTTTTGTTGAGAAATAAAATAAACATAACGACTTGACAGACACATGTAACAGGTTTCACAGGGGCCTTCTCATCTCCTCCTTAGGTAATTGGGCTTTCCAAGAGGGAAAACTTCGCAGACAAAGAGTGTTAGTCTTGAACGTGATTGGAAATTATTCCCCCCCTTACACAATTTCACAGGTTTTTTGTTTTTTAATTTTGAACTGCTGCTTGTTTTATTTTCCACGGGGAGATAAGAAAGATCATAAATTTTTCAGAGGAACCCCATTACCCTCCAAAGCATCGGGACTTGCTGACGTCACACATAATATATTGAAAGTTTTTTTTCTCAACTAGCTTGTTTCATTTTTTTTATGTGTGCGTGTGTTGTTCTTTTTTTGTTCGCGTATCCACTTTTATGTGTGCTTGTGTATATGTGTGTGTATGTGTGTTTTAATGTAGTATCAGTTTGTTGAATATGCATCCCACCCCTCCCCCCACCACCACCCTCTTTTCTTTCCCCCCCATTTCATCGTTTTCCAGATGACATCACATGACATCATAAAGCAGGAAACGTTCAGGTTAATGGCATTCCTCAGTATCAGAAGCGATGGGTTCGTTCAAAATCGTCCTCGTCAGATTTCAGACTCTTTTGGTATTATTATCTTAATGCATCCACAGGATCCACACTTTCCCACCGTAATTTTTCCATCTTGATCAAAGCTGTAGTATTGCTGGCGTGTGTGTACATTTGTGTGTGAGTGTGTGAGTGTGTGTGTGTATTTTTATATTTATGGCACTTAACGGCAGAATATCTCATACTCTCTAGCTAGAATATCTTTATTGCGCAGCATATTGAATGCATCGGTGGGGGGGGGGGTAGAGATTACACATTCTTAATAAGCGGCGAGTGTAATGGCGTAATTATATGATCACTTTACTTTTGAGTTCGACACTGTTAAGTTCCACGGTGATGCTGATCAGAGCGAGCAGAGAGTTCAAGGCCGGCTGACGGGCGTCCCTCAAGGTCCCTTATTGCCCTTCCTACATTCTGCAGTGCTCGTAAGGTTCGTACTCTCCACGGTTAACAGGGTAAATCCACTGGCGGCCATAGGGGCGATGAAGGGGAGGGAGAACATTATAGCCCCGGGGTAGAGCGCGTATCAATAGCGGAAGAGAGGGGGCGCAGGTGCAGGCCCTTTCTTCAGTTGAGTTAGGATTTGGGGTGGGGGGCTCTCAGTAGCGGTGCCTTGGGGCAGTTGCCCGTGGAGACATTCCCCTATCCCACCCATAATTCACACATAAGAACACAATGGGCAATGCTTGGGGAAGGGAGGGAAGCGCCCCATACCAGGAAGATTGGAAAGATTAAAAGGGGTAACGGTCTCAACTCTCGCTAAAATAAACACGATAGTGTTGAATGAAACAAAAGAAGAATTACAAACTAATTAATGATGTCATTAATGACATGACATTAATGACACGGCAATTATCAAGGGGGAAATGCAACACACGTTGAGTAATCTGCACCGATTGACAGCGGTCTACATATATTTTATTTTTTAAATTAAAGTTGCGCTGACAAATGTGGAAAGCACTTGAAACACACCCAACACTCTCAACACCGTCCAACTTGTACATCTGTGTACATCTGAGTACGTTTGTACATCGGTCGGTGTACATCTGAGTACGTTTGTACATCTGTGTACGTCTGAGTGCGTTTGTACATCTGAGTACGTTTTTACATCTGTGTACATCTGAGTACGTTTGTACATGTGTGTACATATGCATTTATGTGCACATCTGTCATCTGTGTACATCTGTGTAGGTGTGTACATTTGTGTGTGTGCATGTGTTTAAATCTGTGTATTTGTGTGTGTATGTGTGTAAATCTGTGTAATTCTGCGTATTTGTGTGTGTATATGTGTACATATGTGTAAATCTGTGTGTGTACATCTGTATATGTGTGTGTACATCTGTGTGTGTGTACATCTGTGTGCAATGTGTACATCTGTGTATGTGTGTACATCTGTGTGATAATATCTGTGTGTGTGTACATCTGTGTGTGTGTACATCTGTGTGTGTACATCTGTGTGTGTACATGCAATGTGTGTGTGTTACATCTGTGTGTGTGTACATCTAGTGTGCTGTACATCTGTGTGTGTGTCCACATCTGTGTAAATCTCTCTCTGTGTGTGTACATCTGTGTGTGTGTACATCTGTGTGTGTACATCTGTGTGTGTGTGTACATCTGTGTATGTGTGTACATCTGTATAAATCTCTGTGTGTGTGTACATCTGTGTATGTGTGTACATCTGTGTATGTGTGTACATCTGTGTAAATCTCTCTGTGTGTGTACATCTGTGTATGTGTGTACATCTGTGTATGTGTGTACATCTGTGTGTGTACATCTGTGTGTGTGTACATCTGTGTATGTGTGTACATCTGTGTGTGTGTAAATCTCTGTGTGTGTACATCTGTGTATGTGTGTACATCTGTGTATGTGTGTACATCTGTGTGTGTAAATCTCTCTGTGTGTGTACATCTGTGTATGTGTGTACATCTGTGTAAATCTCTCTGTGTGTGTACATCTGTGTATGTGTGTACATCTGTGTAAATCTCTCTGTGTGTGTACATCTGTGTATGTGTGTACATCTGTGTTAATCTCTCTGTGTGTGTACATCTGTGTGTGTGTGTACATCTGTGTGTGTGTACATCTGTGTGTGTACATATGTGTGTGTACATCTGTGTGTGTGTACATCAGTGTGTGTGTACATCAGTGTGTGTGTGTACATCTGTGTGTGTGTACATATGTGTGTGTACATATGTGTGTGTGTACATCTGTGTGTGTGTGTACATCTGTGTGTGTGTACATCTGTGTGTGTGTACATATGTGTGTGTACATCTGTGTGTGTGTACATCAGTGTGTGTGTACATCAGTGTGTGTGTGTACATCTCTGTGTGTGTGTACATATGTGTGTGTACATATGTGTGTGTGTACATCTGTGTGTGTGTACATCTGTGTGTGTACATATGTGTGTGTGTACATCTGTGTGTGTACATCTGTGTGTGTGTGTACATCTGTGTGTGTGTACATATGTGTGTGTGTACATCTGTGTGTGTGTGTACATCTGTGTGTGTACATCTGTGTGTGTGTACATATGTGTGTGTACATATGTGTGTGTGTACATATGTGTGTGTGTACATATGTGTGTGTGTGTACATCTGTGTGTGTACATCTGTGTGTGTACATATGTGTGTGTGTACATCTGTGTGTGTGTACATCTGTGTGTGTGTGTACATCTGTGTGTGTGTACATCTGTGTGTGTGTACATCTGTGTGTGTGTACATCTGTGTGTGTACATCTGTGTGTGTGTGTACATCTGTGTGTGTGTGTACATCTGTGTGTGTGTACATCTGTGTGTGTCTACATCTGTGTGTGTGTACATCTGTGTGTGTGTGTGTACATCTGTGTATGTGTGTACATCTGTGTGTGTGTGGTACATCTGTGTGTGTGTAAATCTCTCTGTGTGTGTACATCTGTGTGTGTGTGTACATCTGTGTGTGTGTGTACATCTGTGTGTGTGTACATCTGTGTGTGTACATCTCTGTGTGTGTGTACACATATGTGTGTGTACATATGTGTGTGTGTACATATGTGTGTGTACATATGTGTGTGTGTGTACATCTGTGTGTGTACATCTGTGTGTGTGTACATCTGTGTGTGTGTACATATGTGTGTGTGTACATCTGTGTGTGTGTACATCTGTGTGTGTGTGTACATCTGTGTGTGTGTACATCTGTGTGTGTGTACATATGTGTGTGTGTGTACATCTGTGTGTGTGTGTACATCTGTGTGTGTGTACATCTGTGTGTGTGTACATCTGTGTGTGTGTACATATGTGTGTGTGTACATCTGTGTGTGTACATCTGTGTGTGTGTGTACATGTGTGTGTGTAAATCTGTGTGTGTGTCCACATCTGTGTGTGTGTACATCTGTGTGTGTGTACATCTGTGTGTGTGTGTGTACATATGTGTGTGTACATCTGTGTGTGTACATCTGTGTGTGTGTACATATCTGTGTGTGTACATATGTGTGTGTGTGTACATATGTGTGTGTACATCTGTGTGTGTGTACATCTGTGTGTGTACATCTGTGTGTGTGTACATCTGTGTGTGTACATCTGTGTGTGTGTACATCTGTGTGTGTGTACATCTGTGTGTGTGTACATCTGTGTGTGTGTACATCTGTGTGTGTGTACATCTGTGTGTGTGTACATATGTGTGTGTGTGTACATATGTGTGTGTGTACATATGTGTGTTTACATCTGTGTGTGTGTACATATGTGTGTGTGTACATCTGTGTGTGTGTACATCTGTGTGTGTGTACATATGTGTGTGTATACATCTGTGTGTGTGTGTACATCTGTGTGTGTGTACACCTGTGTGTGTGTGTACATCTGTGTGTGTGTGTACATCTGTGTGTGTGTACATCTGTGTGTGTGTACATCTGTGTGTGTACATCTGTGTGTGTGTACATCTGTGTGTGTGTGTACATCTGTGTGAGTGTACATCTGTGTGTGTGTACATCTGTGTGTGTGTACATCTGTGTGTGTGTGTACATCTGTGTGTGTGTACATCTGTGTATGTGTGTACATCTGTGTGTCAATGTATCTCATTCCGATTTTCTTTCCCTTACCCCATTCACCCCTTTATTTTTTTCTCGTTTTTATTTCTTGTACACATTTTGCGTGTATGATTACCAGAACATTATATAGGCCAGAGACGTCACGGTGATGTGATAATGACGTCATCAACAACTTAATGCGCCTCCCCACTCCGCTCACCTACACCCTTAATGGTATATATTTTTTTAAATGTATCGTGAATGTCGTTCTCAAACTTTTGAGCAGAGAAACAAAAATAAAAAATAGTGTTTTGCGATTTCGCTTTTGCAATAACTGGACTCGAAACTTGCCAAAACTCACACGTAAGACAATTTCCCACTCACACACACACACTCCGCAGTGCAAACATATACGAGTGCACCCCAAACAATTCAAACACTCGTTTCATCCATCAACCAACTCGTGTACACAACGTCATCTCATTAGATAGTGTGCATAACGTCATCTCATTAAATAGTGTGCACGACGTCATCCCATTAAATAGTGTGCACAACGTGATCTCATTAAATAGTGTGCACAACGTCATCTCATTATATTGTGTGCGCAGCATCATCTCGTTAAACGTGTGCCAACGTCATCTCATTAAATAGTGTACACGAACGACGTCATCTCATTAGATAGTGTGCACAACGTCATCTCATTAAATAGTACAACGATGTCTCATTAAATAGTGCAACTTGTCATCTCATTATTAATTATTGCATAACGTCATCTCATTAAATAGTGTGCACAGCATCATCTCATTAAATGGTATTTTGCTGAATATTTTGTGTGTATTCAAAACCTTGAAGCTATTAAATGTTCATGTTCTGGCAAAGAAGTTAACAATTTTTTCCTTTTTTTAGTGAAGCACAAGGTACATGGCTGGTAAAAGCGAAAGGTTAATGGCTGGAGAGTTATAAATAGCTAAACAACTGTTTTATACAAAGGGGTTATGATCAAAGCATTGTTGTTGCTGTGTTGTGTTGTTAATCAAAATCATAAACAATTGATAAAAAGGAAAGAATTCTTACAAATGTTTTATGATTACGAACAGACTTTAACAGCAGCAGCACGCTTTCAACATTTTTTAATACACATCAATTATACACTTTCCGAAAAATACGCACCAACAATACGCATCAACAATAAGCACCAAAATACGCGTCAACAATACGCACCAAAAATACGCATCAACAATACACACCAACAATTTCCTAGGGCCTAGGGGAACGCAGCAAGCCGTGATAAATTCACGTAAAACGGGGCAACAATCAAACTCTAGGGGGAGGTAATTCTGACTCAAAAGACATTAGAAAATAAACGTATATGACAAGGGCATGGGTCACAAAGAAAGTGATTTGATATAAACCTATTTGTGTAGGATCATGGAAACAAAAAATGGAGGGTGAAAAATGTAATCAGAAACATAAGCTGTCGAAATTATGAATATATATATATATATATATATATATATATATATATATATATATACATATATAGTTTAGGTGTACAATGATAACTGTTTGATGTATTTTGCATGGTGAATAAAAACGATTGTCTAAAATTGTACGAACAATAAAGAAAGTTGTGTACTGATGTGTAAAGATGTGTAAAGACTGTAAATATGTGTAATGATTTGTAAACAGTTCCACAGAGAGGGGCAAATGCCCAAGGGGGCCGGCGAGTTTTAGGGGCCCGGACTGAACTGGCCAATCAACTTATGAAAATATTATTATCAGCAGGGGGGGGGGCATGACAGCCTTGCCCAGGGGCCCGAAATTTCTGTCGGTGGGCCTGTGTGTAAAGACTGTAAAGATGTGTAAAGACTGTGAAGAGTGATGCTTTACGTACGTTTGTTGCAGTTTGTAAGTTTATTCCATTCTCTATAACAACTAAATCAAAAAAATATTTAAAAAGTTTAATCAAAAACAATTCACTGAGTAAAACAAAATTCCAATCTATAATGTACAGACGTGAGTCATGCTTTGGCTACACATGTTCAAACTCTCCACAAGGGCTGCAACTCCCACATCAGACTTCCCATTCAATCAAGGGATGAAACTGTGAATGACATCAAAGCACATACACTTCATTCATCATCATCATTTCACCTTTTCACCCCCTCGTATCAATTGGGCCAAAACATTTTCGGAAAAAACAACAGTCAGTTTTGTCACTCCTGTTAGCTGAAGATATTACTTGCTCGATCTGGGGAAGAGAGCGGTGAATGGTCAGTAAATGACCCATTTCCTGGAAAGGAACAAACTCCTCCCACAGTGCTGGTCGATTTTTACTTTTAAGTGGACACTACAAATTTGATTTGGTTTCTTTTTGTATACGGAACGGAAAATTTTTTTAAAGACTATTAAAAAATTGGGGTTCGAATTGTCCGTCAGTGAGTCAGTTGGCAAAAACCCCTATTGAGGGATTAGTTCGATCTAATGTCCGTACGAGAGGTGAAGTTGAGTTCACTGACGGTACAGACGTTACTGAACCCCACCCTCACACACACACACTTCCTCTCCACTCCCCACTCACCACACTGCAGTCAATCAGTTCATAAAAGTTGTACACTTGCCCCCTCCCCCTTTCACTGAAATCCATCGTTACACTAAACAGGAATGGAACCTAAATACCTAGATATTTGAGAAGTCCTATCCCCTGACCACCCGTAATCATGAGCTGCGGGATATTGTATGATTATTTTTTTAAAGCAAAATGTTTAAGAAATAATTGAAATAATTTAAAAAAAAAATAATAGTCATAGTAAAAATATAAGTACTTTTTATTTGTATCTAGACTCAGTACTATTCAAGTTGAAGTATCTCCCACATCCACCCCCTACCCCCAACTCAGTACTGTTCAAGTTAA
>JAGDYQ010000008.1:9611840-9659340 GCA_021962125.1 Bulinus truncatus
CCCCTTTAAATAGTGTAAATTGAATGAAAGGAAAACTCTTCATCCGCGAATTAAACATTTTGTTCTGGGTTATATATTTTTACTTTGAAATTGTTTTTAAAGCATTTGAAAATTTTTTTGTTTTTTTTTTATTTAAAAAAAGATAAAGGTTGTTGAGAAATAGCCATTGAGATGAATTGATTCTGAAAAAGGTCACCACCATCATAACACTTTGGTTAATCAAATGTTATGGGGTCACAGAAATGGCAGACAGTATCTTGATTGTTTTTGATTAGAATCTGTTCAAACGGTTGACGGAATCAATAATACATTTTTTGCTGACAGGCATATTCCTACTCCCGCCTTTATTGACCTGATACATTTTTTTAATTGATTTGCCTTACTCAGATAAAGGGGTTCAATATTTATGTTCACCTACAGCTTTGTTTAAAACTTGGAAATAACTCGGTTGGATTAATTTGTTCCAGCACTTGTGGGGAAAAAAAAATTGTTGTGTTAAGTGATATAGGAAGATTCATGCTGCTTTAGTCTGTTATGACACAAAATACTCGACATGCATTAAATTTGGAGAAATTTTTCTTTCTTAAGGTATCACCTGATGGCCCCCCCCCCTCCCCCCACCAAACTGTGCACTGTAACCACTCCCCTTTCCCCAGGTTTGAATGAGTTTAAAACATTGAAGCGAAGCACTTTTCTGCTTCATCACTCGTCAGACATTTATGACATTCAGGTTCATATATTATTTTTTTCCCTCTTTATAATTGTTTTATTTCGTCCTGTCCAATGCAACGGTTTAAGTATGTACACCTATTAGAGGGAGGCGCATTTCACTTTAGACCAGGCGTATGCAAACTATGGCCTGCTGACCACGCACAACCTGTGGGGGCCGTTTGATACAGCTGTTCCCATCACTCAGTAGTTTTAAGTACATTTACGTCGTCGCGCCCTTCTATCATATGTATGAACCCAATGCGGCCCGTGATCCAAAAAAATCTGCCCACCATAGAGTAAGCACGCTCTGTCAGATGTCAGGTCACGATAATTTAGATCCTTTTGATTTATGCTGCACGTTCTGTGTCGTCACACTGTCAAAGTTCTGACCCAGGACTTCACTCCAGCCGGGGTTTTGAAAGGTCAAGTTCTGTGCGCACGCATGATTCACTTAAATAATGTGTCATCAAATGCACGGACTGTTCATTTAAACATTAAAATAAAAAGTTACCTGGTCAGCAGGTATGACAACATCCTTTAGTATTACTCTGGGGTGAGTCAAAGAGACTCGATCGTACAGGTAAACAAACAAACATACCCAAATAAACCCGCTGGGTGTAGGGCTACATCATAATGGCATACCGTAAGGTTAAGCTTTGGACACAATTCAGTGTGCACTGGGTGATGTAAACAATAATTGGATCAAAGGGTGTGTGTGTATCGTAATAATGACTAAATCATCTTCACCCTTTGATACACACCCAGAGTGAACAGTGAATGTAAAAAAAAATAAAACAAAGAAAGTAATCAAATAGCAAGGTATTTATAATTATGAAAAAATCGCATCAGTTTATTGAAGACAAAGGGACCGTACACGTCTAGGTCACGTGACCCTAGACTTCCTGGGAGGGCCCAAGGCAGAAGCCATCGGGGCCTTCTAAGCGGAGGGTTTAACGGGAACCAATACTTGGCCTTTTTTGCAGTGGGGTGTCCAATGGGGGTGGCCCATTTGGCCTATCCCCATAAAGAAGGGCTTCGCGCTTTTTTGTCTTATGGGTCTCCCAGGCAGCTGGGCAGTGGTCAGAAATAAAAATACTTTAACTCATTTGTTACAACAAAAAAAGGTTGTTAACGGAATTGTTTGTACTATTGTACAAAACTACCTTCCCCTCGCCCCCCCCCTTTTTTTTTCCCCTCTGACGCAACTTTAACTATTGTAAAGGGGGTGGGGTGTCTTGTGCATTTCTGAGATACGGACATGGCTGAATCAAACTGTGCTCTGACCTGTATATGTATGTTTGTACTGAGCAGATCGGGTCACCGGGTTGGGGGAGTGGGGGGGGGGTCAAAACTATTTAAAACACAATAAAACAACCACCATGTTGTGTTGTTGGTGTAGGCCGCGTCATCACTTCACCACCAGGTGGCAGTATACGTGGAAGTAGCTGGTTTGTAGTAGCGGAGTTATGGGCGACTAACTGTACGCACAGAAGTAAATCGTCTCTGTGTGTGTGTGTGTGTGTGTTGGCAGTCTGGTGTCACTAGTTCAATCACATCTCCTTCTCTCTCTTTTTTTGTCCAACACCATCATTACTGGCGATTGTATCTTAGCCACCGCCCTATACACACGCGCACTAAAGCTCCACCACTGTCAGCGCGACCCTTAACCCAGGAAGTCGATACATTATGAGGCGTGGTACCTCTGTGTGTGTGTGTGCGTGTGTCATTGTATGCCTGGGCGATTCAAATAGGTGTTCCCGTTGAGGCCCACGAGAGAAAGAAGGCGACAATAAACTGTTTGTGATTGTGGGACTGATGTCTCCCAGTTCGTCACCCTTCAATACAGGTACCTCTCTGATCACACACACACACACAGAGAATTACTGCCAAGTCAAAGTTATTTGTGTAGCATATTGTTGTTACCTAATGGCGGGGTCCACTCGCATGTGTTCGGGTTGCAACCCCACCTCCGCCCTCCCTCCCTTGCGGCTGCCCTGAATTGCGTATACAGTTTCGGTCTAGATGGCACCCCTCTGTAAGGCTGTTCACCTCCCCGTCTACCCCCCTTGCCTCCCTTAGACGCCACTGTTGGTTGCAACCTCGGCGTGAGCAATCTATGATGCCCGCATGGTCAGTGCGGTCCTGGACCGTGGGTCGATCCCCCCCCCCCCCCCCAAGGCAGATCTCATTATGTCGCCGGGCTTTTAAAGACATCTAGAGAAATACAAATAAAAAAAATGATTTTTACATTAGCTCTTGAATAAAGCCAACACATTTCTTTTACTTTTATGCCTCGCTGTACACTTAGCATAAGTTTATTTTTTATTACCACATACCGCTCGTTGTAGTGTCTGGCCTACATTGTTGCACTCTGGTTGTTTGTAAACCTGTCTTGCTGTTTGACTCTTGCCACTGTGTTTTATGTTTGATGTATTTGTAAGCAATATTGTGGGTGTGTGTGTGTTCTGTGACAGCCTATCAGAAGAATGAAATATAAATGGTCGGTTAACTCGGGGCCTCTAGTCTTGAAAGGCAAGCTCGCTGGCGGATCCTTACATTAAGGGGGCCCTGATTGAGAGCCCCCCAATCTTCAGCTCAGAAAATATGTGCTTTACCCAGAACCATACATAAGTGTCACGAGGTCTAGAGCTTATACCCCAAGTCGGCCCTTGAGGGCCCGAAAGTTATGGCGTCCCTGGTTAAGGGCCCATCTTCAGCCCAGAAACTGTGTACCTGCCCCAGAACCTTTCATAGTTTTCACGGGGTCTCGAGCTTCTTTCTTCAAGTACCCCCGCGGGGCCGTACATTATGACGTACCTAGTTGAGGCCCTCCCCCCTCCTTTATTTCAGAAATGCTCTCACGTTGTGCGCAGGAATCACATTTTCGGCCTGGTGTTTTGTTGCCACATTCAGTGGTTCGTTTCTTTTAAATTTAAATCTATTAAATTCTTTTATTCTTTATTTTTTTTATACGCTGCGGCTAGGACCGTTCAATCTAAATAGACTCTCAAACCCTGATTAATGTAACGTACCCTAGAGAACAATACACGGCTATTTGTCTGTTGTTAATTGTTTGTGTGTGTGTGTTTACAGATTCATTGTTTCAGACGGTTTCCAATCGATCTTGAAGTCCCCCACTCAGGCCGACTCGGATTAGAGTCTTGTTACCTTACAATTTGGGCGGTGGTGGTGGTGGTGTGGTTGACAGCCCCTGTCGGCATGGCTCGTGTCGCGGGATTGAATACCGGCGTGATCCTCCCCGTCGCAGCGTGGTCTCACGCGATAGAATGTCCCTCTTTTGGCAGGGCCGTTTGTTGGGTCTCTGAGGGCCGTAAGCGGAGACCTTTTGGACCCCCGTGGCGAAGGTTCCTCTTAGCATCAGATGAATACTAGAAAGAAGCCCCTTGGCAGTGGGAGTTGGTTTATTTCCATAACGATAACAGCCCCCCGTTCCATAAGTAAGAGGGGGGGCCTCTAGACAGTCACCTAATTTTACTATACATAAGAATGGCCCCGTTCTTTGGTACCTCCTTGGCCACTGCATTGTGTCGGGGATGCAGGGAAATTGGACAGCACATAAATGACAATACAGTGATTCTCAGTTGTTGGGTTACATATCCCAGGGACGTGCTTGGGCCTTGACGGGCATTCACCGTGGATCTTTCTTTGGCTGAGTAAATCAGTGGATAACTAGTACCACAGTTTATTATTATTCTCCCATACTAACATCCGCGACCACCCCTGCGTGGTGGCTTTAACCGTGACGACATAGTAAATTAGATTGACGTAAATGTACACTCGTTTGGTAGTTTAACAACGCTTAATCAACTGTGAGATCCGTTGTTAACTGCCACGCTGCTTGAGCGGCCACCGGGCATAACCTTCTCTGGCATGCGCGGCGATTGTGGGGGGGATATCCGCTCGTGAAGTCTAGATACTAGGTCAAACCATTGCCTGCTCGAATAGAAGACCCGATCTATGCAATACATTCCCCGCTGCCTAATCACAGCAAACGACATTACCTTACAGGTCAGTATTGTAGGAGGCATTGATCAAACCAAACATCTGTGTGTAACGGTTATTTAAAAGTGCAGGACATGCAAGTGAAGCCAGTCTTTGAAATGTCCAGCTAGAAACAAATGGGCAACTGGACACCGTGCTGTCATTTATTTATTTACATGTTGTGCGTACATAATAATCCCGCAGTGCCGTATACTGTGACCTATATATATATCGCTGTGGGTGTGTGTGTTATTTCATTGTTGACTTTCTTCTGTTATCAACCCGGGCAGTTAATCCTATATCCCTCACCCCACCCCGACCTGGCGTAACCAATAGTAGTCTAACTCTGTGACCCCATTCTTTCTCTCTCCTTCCTCCCTCCCCCATGAGGGTTTATTCGCTCTGATTGCCTCTCCCAAGAGGGAGTTCTTTTTTTTTTTTTTTTAAAAAAACAAGACTTTTCGACCTGATTCAGTGTTATAACTTCAACATAAACAACCGTGGATTATGAAATCAGATATTGTTTGCTGTTGGTGGTTAACAGAAATACCAAATGTAATTATTGGCGTCTTTTTCTTGTCCCTCACACTTAATACAGTAAAAATTGGTTCTATACAACTCTGGCACTCTGTTGCCAGATTTTTTTTTTTACGAAAACCAGCATGACTACTTGAGAAACCCCGCCGAAATCCTGCCAGTCGATCTGGCAACACCGGCAGGCAACAAAGCGATGTATACTAAAATGTGAATTCTTTATCCTGAAATGGAATCCAAAAGTAGGTAGCGACCTGATGTTCCCGCCCCCCCCCCCCCCACTAGCACCGCCGCGTTCATGAAATCTGTCGATTTGCAGTTGCCCCCTTTGTGTCTCCCACCCTGGTGCCAGTGTGGCTGTGGTGGTTGGTTCATGCGTTGAAAGTTGCATTCAAAGAACGAACCAACTTTCCCGGTTGTATTATACGTACTGGGCATCGTACACTAGGATCAATAGAATCCAATAGGGTTGCCATATCAGACAGCTTCCCCTGTTTGGGCTGAACCCCGCCCCTCGTTCATTGAAAAAAAAAGGCGATTCGTGTGTGTGTGTGGGGGGAGGGGGGTGTCTTCAGTTATCTGTAGCATGTTAAAACCTTTTGGTCATTGAACTGTGGCACACCGCAGGTCCGTGGTGGGTGACCGCGTATTGACCTATCTGGTGGTCAATTAGAGCAATCACGTGATGGAGCTCTCGCGGGTTTTTTTTTTTTAGTGACCCCGTGCTTTTTGTCCTACTTGTATGACCGTACTGCGAAGTAATCTGACCTGTATTGAAGCCACTCGAACCCCCGTCAGTAGGAGTGGGGTAAAAGGGATCAGCAACTTGCGATATGGTGCTCCCAATGTCAGTTGAAGGGCTCTGTAATGTATAAAAGTTATTTAATTTTATGACCCCTTCCCCCCACCCCTACAGGGCCCCGTCTTGTGTATCTAGGACTCCCTCGCCAAACTGAGACAACGAGGGCCCGCATGACACACGGTACCACAATTTCAAAAGCGACGCCACCTCCAAGGGTTGGGGGGGGGTAATAAGTGTTCGGGCTTTCTCTCCTCGCGGCGACCCTGACCCCACCCATTACCTTATGGCACCATCTATATTATCCGGAGCATGCTGTGCAATAAGACTCTTTTGTCGTCCCCCCCCCCACACACACGCGCGCCATATTCCAACTGACGAATGCATACAATTTTTATAAATCCCACCGACTCCCTCAGCCACGTGCTCGATGTTATTTTAGTAACAGATCTTAGAGCAATCCGCGCTATTGTTTGTTTCTTACGTGGATGGCTACAATTGGCTGCTGTTTGTTTATCATATCGATGGCTTCCATTGGCTGCTGTTTGTTTATCATATCGATGGCTTCCATTGGCTGTTGACGCGCGAGCTCGTAGATGGAGTTATTGTTCACGACTAAATCAATCTCTTCTACTCTTACGTTGTTGTTTTCTTTTAATACTTTTAGCGAGATTAAATCGACAGAGGACTTGAACACGGTGTCAGATGTTTGACGATAAAGCTGTGAGCCCCGAACTACTAATTCCGCCAGCTCAAGGCTCGAAGCCGGCTCACCTTCCGCGATCGTGAACTCTGCAAGTTTATCTGCTGGGACAGTCTCTTAGAGCCCGTGAGATCCTCAACAGCTGGGAACTGGTATACGGAACAATGGCAAGCAAGCTCGGGGCACCCGTTTAGCGCGCTCCACGGTTTCCTCAACATTTCTGCTGCGGCGGTTACACAGCGAACCGACATTGGGCCCTCAACCTCCCATTGCCTATCTCTGGCCATTCGCCGTTAGAGGGCGCTGGCACGTTGTAATTCAGTCAACACTTGGGAGAGCTACGCGAGAAAACATTTACAGAAATCATAACGAATGATTAAAAAAAAAAGCGTGCGCGCCAAGGTGGATTATTAATGTAAGTTTTTCGTCCGTTCAGCAATGAATGGTGTCGGGAAACACGCCAAGTCCATTTTATGTGTCCATTATAATGTATTCCGCCATAAATTACAAGATATGGCTGTTAAACGTAATCGATTTTTTTTCATCCCTGCATGCATTTAAAAAAAAAAATTAGCCTGTCTTGCAATTTTCTTTGAAGTCATTTAGCTTGTAAGGCTCAGCCACCAATTCAAAAACACGCAACCACTTATTCACTACAGTGCTAAGATGATAAACACAAACGCGCTCATTGTCTCCGTGTGTTCACAAACCCCCCCAGACGACCTGCGGTTTTAATTGAACGTTGTTTTTTTTTACAGCCTAAACATTTAAAGCCCGCCCCCCCCCTTCCTCCCGGGTCACTCATTCTTCCTCCATTATAGTGTGATGTCGTTAAAGAGAAAAGAAAACAGACGCCATTGTCACATTTTGCCCCTTTTTATAGAGAGTTTTTATTATTTTTATTATTTATATTAGTCGTGTGCACTTGAAGACACTGTAACAGCCAAAAAAATAAAGACAACAATCTATCATCATGTTTTCGTATACGGCGTCGTCATGTGTACCTACGTCGTCATGTGTACCCACGTCGTCATGTGTATGTGTACCCACGTTGTCATGTGTACCTACGTCGTCATGTGTACCCACGTTTGTCATGTGTACCCACGTTTGTCTGTGTACCTACGTCGTCATGTGAAAGTAATCTCCGACAGAACAATAGATTAAAAGAAAACGTAGCTACTCTTACACCCACCCCCATCTACTTTCTGTGGTTTGTTGCTGGAATGAAACACACACACACACACACACATGTATCCAGGTATCGTTAAGATAAGGAATGATATTCGCCAACGTTTTCATATTCTCTTTCTCTCCTTCTCTCTCTCTCCCCACCCTCTTCTCTTTCTCTCTTTTTCTCCACCCTTCTCTACCCCCCCTCTCTCTCTCTCACACACACACTCCCCCCTCCCTCCCATAAACAAAAAATCCATTGACAAAGTTTATTTCCTTATCAGAAAAAAAACAACAACAGCAACAGCCACCAACTGATTGTGGAAATAAAAAGTAAAGTGACACATTGTTAACAGAGTCCATGTAAAGACGAGACTATCATCACTTTATTATAGGAAACACTCGATTGACGGCTCTCCTAGCGCCCGCCTCCTCCTCCCACTCTTCACACCACAACATAGCCCCTCCGCCCCCCCTCCCCCTTTCCGTGTAGGCAGAGGCCAAGAGGGCGCCGCGGAAGACGTAAATAGGCGACCGAACTCGACGGGATTTGAACCCTCTGTGCATGGGCGTCGCTAGGAATTTTTCCAGGGGGGGGGCAAATAACAACTTTATGACATTTTTTTTAAATGTAAAGGGGGGGAGCAAATGCCCCCCTCTTATATAACATTTTTTTCAAAATGAATACGCCCATGCCTCTGTGTACATCAGCCAGGTCGAGATCACGACCACGTGGTCGTCCTAATCGTATTATAACAATGCACCCCTCACATACATACCGGGGGTGCGTTGAAGATGCAATCAGTTTCTTACAAGTCTAATCTCTCTGCCTCCCTCTCCCCTCTCTCTTCACCATTCTCTCCCTTTCTCCTCTCTCTTCCTCTCCCTCCCTTCCCTCCTCACCCCTCCTTCCCTCCATCCCTCTCCCTCCCTCCTTCTCCTCTCCCTCCCTCCCTCTCCCTTCCTCCTCTCTCCATCTCACTCCTTCCTTCTCCTCTCTTCCCCCCTCTCTCTCCCTCCTTCTCTCTCCTCTCTAGCTCTCTGAAGTAACGCATGTGGCGGTAACTCCGAGACAGTTGTAATGTCACTGTATTGTAGAAATTAGCCTGATTGTTTGTGACACACACACACACACACACACACTTCCATGTTTATTGATCTGTGTCTTTTTACTTTCTTGAAAGCTGCAAAATAAAGATTGTTATTCAACCCTCTCGAGTCTTAATCGTCTTTTTTATTCTCTTCATTCATTATCACGTGACTAGTATTTATGTTCGTCGCTGAGTATCAGTTTTTAATCTCTTGATCTCGCAGTCACCGCACCCCCACAGCCCCTTCCTCACCTCCCTTATTCAAAGTCGTACAAGTCCTGGGTTGCTCTTGTTCATGTCCCCTCCCCTCACCCCCCCCCCCAACCAACTGACTGACATGTGTGTGTGTGTGAATGACGGAGTTAAAGAGCTGTCATCTCAGACTTAATTCGTATGACCTGATAGGGTCAGCGCGACCTCGCCGGGTTTTTTTTGGGGGGGGGGATGTGGGGTATTGAGACAACTGTTTTGTGTGTGTGTGTGTGTGTGTCCTATTCCGATTGTTTATTAGATCTATGCTTTGTGTCTGTTGTTGTTTATTACACAGGACACAAACAAAGTCATTGTTAGAGGAAAGAAGACTTAGCTCTTTTGTTGTTGTTTGTTTTTTTGTTGTTGTCCAGATTGATTGTTATTATGTGGCATTATGTGTGTGTCTAATGTTTTTTTTTAATAAGCTTTTAATTAGCCTCACTTAGCTGGCTGGGTATGTGGGGTTTTTTTTGTCTTAAATCTTGTAACTCACTTTTGGACATGTTCTAATTTAGTGAGAAGGCTCAAATTTTGCCACACGTGTAGATGACAACACACAATAATTTCGAACCCACCATTAAAATCTTGAAAAACTGCGAAGAAAGTTACTAAAGAAACAAAAAAATTACTTTCTGGAAACGGAAGCTCACAATCCCTGCTTTAAAAAAAAAGTATTATTTTTATTCGCTACTTTTTTCCAGAAACATAATTGTTTCTTTTACTTTGTGTGTGTTTTTTTTTATTCCGGACCAACTACATGTACTTAGGTTTCATTTCATTCCATTTTCTGTGTCTGACTGTCTGTGTATTGGAGGAGGAGGGGGTTGAGGGAGGCTATGAATCATTGAGTCATTTCTCCTCCAATCTCTCTCTTTGTTCTGTTATTAACACCTGAACGCATATTGTGATATCAAACAAGCAATTAAGCCTGTTCCATTCTGGACACAGGACATGTTAGCGCATTTACGTGTTATGTATCAGTACGTTTGTTAGCTTTCAGTAAATTTTATACATTTTGTAAATGTTTATAAATTCAATTGTGTAATGCATATATCTGTAAAAAAAAATATTATAAAGACGTTTCTTTATATTTGAAAAAAAAAATATTTTCTCTTAAATCTAACTACAAGTGGTTTGTGGTTACTGAAATAGGACTCATAATTGAAAACATTCGAAATTGTAGTCATTTAATCGTCCGAAAACTCCGTCAATTGTTGCATAGCTCTGATACTTTCAATTAAACTCAGAACACAAGCTTACTATTTCATTTGATGAGTTTCTTAATAAATCTTGGTGAAACTACGTGCTGCAGTATTTCGCACCAAATGAATGGGTTATTGAACGTACAAGGTGTAGAATGGGGCCATATATATAATATATAAGCCCCTTAGGAGCCCTGAAGCCCGGCCCTCAGAGGTCCTATCGTGAAATGAACTTTTGATGTACACATGGCAGGCCAAGACCTACAAAATGATATATACATCATGGGTCTAGGACTTATGGTTGCTGAGATATAGGGCGCTCCTTTGTTAATATAGCTTATATAGTTAAAAAACGGTACTTTACAAGCCCCCTTTTACGGCCCTCAGAGGTCAGATCGCGAAATGAACTTTTGCTGCACACATGGCAGGCCAAGACCTACAAAATGATATATACATCATGGGTATAGGACTTATGGTTGTTGAGATCTAGGGTGATGACGGACAGACAGACAAAACACCTGAACGCATATTATGATATCAAAAAAACACATGAACGCATATTGTGAGATCAAAAAGCACCTGATCGCATATTGCGATATCAATAAATCACCTGAACGCATATTGCGATATCAAAAAAACACCTGAACGCATCATGTGATATCAATAGGTACCGGCCCCTTGTGTTCGGTGCAGTTGTTGACATGATGGCTGGTCGCCTTCTTACCCACCGGTCGACATTTTTTTTTGCCTCCAGACGAAGCATAGTTCTCCCCTCCCCCCCCCCCCCCGGGAATCAGACCAGAAACGCTGGCGACAGCGGTCACAAGCTCGACTGACCATGGTTGACTATTGTTATTGTATTCAGGCGGTTGTGTCAGCTGGATTGTTCGGCGCCGTTGGTTGGGGGTGGGGGTAGAGGTGAGCCGTGGTCAGTCGCTGCCCAAGGAATGACGATGGCAGTGGGCCAGTGCCCGTTGAATACTGGGGGGGGGGTTGGCGTGGCGCTCCTTCCGTGCCCAAGCTGCTAGAACTCCAGTTACACATATTGCACAGTGGCGTCGCTAGCATATTAGAGGTCGGGGGGGGGGCTTAGCGCAAATGTAGAGGGCACAACCCTAAAAACGATAATTTTCTTAGAGGTCCGAGCCCCCCTTCCTCGGCGCCCCAAACAACTTCGCCACTGGTGGCGCCTCTGTGTATTGTCAGCCTCGCCAGTGGTCGGGGATTTCATAAAGTGACTCGCGAACTGGCCCATTACTTTATGGTCTTTTACATTTAACAAGACCGAAAGCTTAATAAATGCATCCTATCTTTCCTTGGGTCGGGGGGGGGGGAGGTGGAGCGGAGGTGCCATTGGCATAGATAGCTGCTCATATATCACACCAGGACACACTTTATTGTGAGCGTGTGAGTTAAAGTGTGCCCGTGTTTGAAGGTTTGGAAGTGATTGTGCCTAACGCAACTAATGATGGATTCCCCGGAAGATCGATAAATCAAGCATAAATGACAAACACGCACCCCATCCCTGCATTAGAACTCTCTGGTATCCGGTTTGATGCGGCAGAAGGGCATGCTGGATACCGCCCGAGCCCGATTAACCGGAGTATTTTAAATGATCGTTTTCCGCGCCCCCCCTCTCCCAACCTTTACCGGTATGTCTACACTGTTATTACTACACCCCCCCCCCCATATTAATTCTTTATTTTATAAGGTTTTTATTATTAAACCTTTGCCGGGTAATCACGAAGCGGATATTCCAAAATATTACTGCACTTCTATCTCCGATCGTTTTACACGCTATAGAGGCTTTTTTTTCTTATATTGGTTGTGATATCATTAGACGTGTGTGAGCATGTAACCCCCCCCCCCCCAATCTATTTTCAGAAGATGGTAACTATGACAACTGCGATCGGTTTGGGGGGGGATATCTATTTTTTTGTAGAAAATATCCAGGTAGTTTTATTTTTTGTAACGAAAAGTGGGCAGTGAGTAGTCTTCAATAAATCTATCAAAGTGTGTGTGTGTGTGTCCAATCGCTGTTGTTTGTCTTCACCAAGAGCCACTTTATCTGCCAATGGTTTCCTTATGCTGCCATTTTGGTGGTGTGAGAATGTCGTTTTATCTGTCACGTGATAAGAGAAGGAATGTGTGTGGGATGGGGGAAGGTCCTTATCTCAGGGTGTGAGAATACTTGTGTCAGCCGCACTGATAACAAGGCATATCCCACCTCGCACTGTCCCCAGCCTCTGATAGCATCAACTCGATGGTTCTCACACCTCGCACTGTCCCCAGTCTCTGATAGCATCAACTCGATGGTTCTCACACCTCGCATTGTCCCCAGTCTCTGATAGTATCAACTCGATGGTTCTCACACCTCGCACTGTCCCCAGTCTCTGAAAGCATCAACTCGATGGTTCTCACACCTCGCACTGTCCCCAGTCTCTGATAGCATCAACTCGATGGTTCTCACACCTCGCACTGTCCCCAGTCTCTGATAGCATCAACTCGATTGTTCTCACACCTCGCACTGTCCCCAGTCTCTGATAGCATCAACTCGATGGGCATTACACCTCGCACTGTCCCCAGTCTCTCATAGCATCAACTCGATGGTTCTCACAACTGAACGGCGACTTGGGTACATCACCTATCGACAATAACCAGAAATTTTTGACTGAGTGGGCCCTTTTTGTTAAATTAGCACCCTCTTCCCTCCCTCCCCTTCCCCCTGTTTTTAAGCTTGACCCATTGCTAAGAATTTTTATAAAATGTGAAACGTTTGGCGGGTCATGCATTTTACAGGTATGTGTGTGTATCTTGCTCCCCGTTCTTACACCGATTACGATTATATTATTTCTCCGGTCTCCCAAAGTAGACAATTGAGAATACTTGTTCCCCGTTCTTACACCGATTACGATTATGATATTTCTTTTCTCCGGTCTCCCGAAGTAGACATTTGAGAATACCTGCTCCCCGTTCTTACACCGATTACGATTATAATATTTCTCCGGTCTCCCAAAGTAGACAGTTGAGAATACTTAAGTATAGCCATTTCCCCTTCCCAATACTATCATTATTATTATAATTCCTTATATAAGGAACACGGGCAATCCGCGAGACCCGGATCATATTGAAAGATGTCTGACGTGGTTTTAACCTCAACATAAGTCGCCGTCGCCCCGATTTTATGGGGGGGGGGGGGTTGGCGGTTAAAATTTAAATAAAACTAAATACAGTATCATTTTTTATAGCATAGAAATAATATAATTTTACTTTAAACGAATGTGTAGTTATTTTTTTTTTAAACTTAAGAAGTTGCCAACTTAGCTCATTTATAAACCTTAACTAGTATCTAATTATTACAATTTTGAGGTCCAAAACAATCTACAGCGCATTAATTTCCCCACCAGACAAACAAAAATTGCATTCCTTAATTATACAGTCATAGGATATTTTCGTTATTGTTGTCAACACGTCTGCTGCTGTTGTTGTTGATTTTCAATCCTGATTTGTTGATTTTTCTTGCAACAACTTTTAAAAAAAAAAAAGATTTTTGTTTGAATGTTTACTGAGTGGAAGAATGCGCCAACAGGTATAATGTCGGCTGGAGCCACGCCTACTACTGGCGGGTGTGTGCGTGCGTGCATATGTGTGTGTGTGTGTTTGTAGACGAAACGTGAGTAAAATAAACAATGCCTGACCTTCCGATGGCTTGCGTGTGGATGTATCGTGTGGGTGGATGTCTGCTTGTGGAATAGTGTGGACGTTTCGTGAGGATGTCGGCATGTGGATGTATCGTGTTTGTGTGTGTGTGTGTGACTTGTGCACAACACTGGATGACGTGATGAGTCATGTGTTTAATTATCATTTCTTATCTTTTCGTTTCCTCCCTTCCCCTCCCCCCTTTCGACAACAGAGTGCAAGGTAGAAGACAAGGAGTGCGAGAAAGACAAAGTGGGGCTTGAGGCAATCAGGACTTTGCATCACCTCATCGACGATGACCAGAATGGGAACGTTGACCAGTCCGAGAGTGACGAGGTAAGTCTACTTTCAGATGGATGGGAAGGGGTTGGGGGGGGGTTATATGGAAGAGGTCACCATCGGAAATACCCGTTCTAAAAAAAATAGGGTGTCCTGTGTTGTTACTTTTCTTGGTCAGTGGTGTCTAGCTTCGGAAATATCCGTTCTATCTATATAACTATATCTGACATCTTGTTACGTATCGTGCTGGGTGGTATTTAGCATCGGGAATATCCGCTCCAGATCTTGGCGCCGTCTTGTGAAAGAGCGCGGCCTGGGTGGGACGGGGACGTGTATCTATTGTTCCCGTCTCAAGGTGATGCTGGCAAACATCGATGCATTAAAAAATGAATGAACGGTGGTGCACTTTCTACCCCGCTGTCTGTCACGCGCCAACTGCAGATTAAAAAAAAAAAAGATAATCTATTTTTAATGAGTCTTTTTTTTTTTGTTAGTGTTTGTTCTTGCACAACTTCTCTCGTTTCAAAAATTTTTCTACAATACATTCTCTCTCACACACACACGCATATTATATTAGATACTTGTTAGTACTCCCTATAAATTACTCTATGCCGTCGCGGTATGTCGTGAGCAATTTGAACAGTTTGCACGTACTGTGTATCTAACCTTCTTCCCCCGCCCCCCCCCCACTCCACCCTCCGATAAAAAAGGCGTCTATTGTTCTAACAAGGGAGTACAGTCGATTCCGCTTAATTGGGACACATCGGGACCGAGGCTTTTTGTCCCAATTAAACATACAAATTTACTATTGGCTTCTTGGTTTGGTTTCTTTGAGATTTGTCCCAAATAAGCGGCTGTCCCAACTAAGCGGTATCCCAATTAAGCGGAATCCACTGTATATTATAGATCCCAATCGTGAGGGTTGAATTCTGCTCTAATTGCGTCTGCCCTGAGTTTATTGATTCCAGCCGAAGATGGTGCACCGTGTAGCCCAGTGTTGCCAGGATTGGGCTAGGTTCCCTCCCCCCCGCCCCCCGCGGCAGTTTCGGCATCGGCGGGAGTTTTAACTCACTGGCGGGTTTGTGGCGGGTCTTACGTTTTACGTTGCGTAAATACAACAAACCAAAACATGAAATATAGTAGTAAATAGTCGTTTTCTTCTCACTTTTACTAATCTGGCGGGGTTTTTTTTTGGGCGGGTTTATTATTGAGTCTTGGCGGATTCCGTTCAAACATCTGGTAACATTGTCGTAGCCGGGGGGCAAGCTTCGTTAGTAATACATTTATAATATCATGTGATGACCTTTGTCACTGCAGTCAATATGTGCTTCCAATTTGCAAGTGAGTGTGGCAATCATCATGACGTTCACACAAGTTCATTCAATGCATGAGACAAATGTCTGTCCCGACTTCCATCCAGCCCAGCTGGCGGCTCTGTTCTCTGTTTACACCCCCAACCACAAGCACATGTACGCACACACACACACGCACCACGTCTCTTATTATCTTTCGATCTCTCTGACTGACCTACATTATCTCTCTGATCTTATTGTCGTTTGGGAATCTAGAAGGTGGCGAAATCAAAACACTTAAAAGGCCAATTTTTTTTGTAAACAAGGGATGGGGGTTGGGAGGGGGGGGGGGGAGGATATGCCCCCCCCCTCATCCGACCCTACCCTCTCCTTCCCCGACAGACCTTCATTTTGTTCTCTGATGATCAGCGACACGTCTTTCCTGGCATAAAAAAATCGAATATGTACATTCCTTTAAATTTTCCCGCCAGTTTTTTTTTCATTGGATCTTGGAATGGAGGATAGGGGTGGGGGGTGGGGGTTCTTCTCTATCGTGGCCTCCGCCGGATCTGAATGATATCAACAAATTTTTTCGAAAATTTCAAATTAAAAAAATGTCAATCCTGTATTGAAAACGTGATTGTTAATGCATGTCTCCCTACGTCATGTCCTTATTGTGGCAAAGCCGTATTTCTTTTTATTTTCTATAACCAAACATGGCCATGCGTCATTTCAGCGGTAAAATAAAACTCTTGTTGATTAAAAACAACATCGACAACTTTTGTAAGGCTCCCCACCACCACACACACACACACACACACACACACACATAAGTTTGTCAGATCAATGCACGTTTTATTGATTCCCATGTATGTTTTTTTTTTTTTTAGACATCGATTGATGTTTAGTTTCTATTTTAACAAAACAAAAAAAAAAAAACACAACAATACTTTTCATGTCATTGAATCGATAGTCTTGTACAATGAAAACAATAGTTGGATCCGTGCAGCAGACTCTCTCAGATGACGCGCGTGTGAAATATTCAGGAGTAGACACTGGGGGGAGGGGGAATGGGGGTGGAGGGCGGCTCCACTATTATGTCATAGTGTTTCTGAGTAAACGTGAGGTGCATATTAACCCGAACCGCCTGTCATTGTATTAAACAGAGCCCCCCCCTTCCCCCCGTGGGGGTGGTTTGGGGGGGGGGGTGTCGTTCGGGCACAGCCGCACGGGCTTTCGGCAAGAAGATGATCGCTGCTTACAGGTTGACATTAACGACTGCAGAGCATGGTGTCCGCTGTATAGCAATGGAGTCCCTCTGACTCTCACACAGAACATAACCTGAAGAGGGGGCGAAAGTAAAGACAGGCGCGGGTATTGTGTTAGCACCCCCCCCCCCCCCAATCCCTCAGCTCAATGGCCGTTCTTGTGGATAGGCAAAATATCTGAACGACTAGCGCTTCCCCCCCCCCCCGCCGCCCCCATTCACTTCCTGCTTATATATATATATTTAACTATATCTTCTGGATAATTATTCAGGAAAAGGTTGGTATCCTAGATATAAACCACATAAATATAACGGTTGTGCGCTCTATTGTACTGTATTGGGTGCGCGCGCTTAGCTAATAGGCAGAACTGGAGGGTGGGGGGGTAGTCTGTAATTGAGCTGTGTTTGTATATCTACATATCACACACACACAAACAAACACACACACACACACACACACACACACACACACAAACTAATGTTGAATGCCATATTTCATGAAGATTTATTTACATTGTAACTGTATCTCCCTTGAATTGAGTTGTAATTCAAAACTTTAGACAAGTTGTAGCATAGGGCATATACAGTTACGTGCAGCGATGTTTTATTAGTATCTGTTCTTCAGTGTATTTGGCTGGAATGGTTTGTTCTGGGTTGGGGGGGGGGGTTGATGGGATGTCTGCTATTGATATAGCACTGTCGGTATCGATTCTTCGTCTCGCTGAACTCTATACTTCTGCCCCCCCTGGAGTCGGGTGGAGCAGTTCACTTTTTAAACAGTGCAAGAACCGGCACAGCAGCCCCGACTTGGCGATGCACTAGTGTTGTTGCTGTTTTTGTTTTCATTGTTGTTGTTGATTTGAATTACGTATGGGGACACATATGACTCCCATAGAGATGCTTGCCTGTGTGGGTGTGAGTGTGTATGTCTGCGGGTGAGTTTGTATGTCTGCTGGTGGGTGTGTATGTCTGCGTATCTTTGTTATAACTCCTCTCCCAAGACACACACAATCATCCTCACTAATACACAGTGGCTGCTGCTAAAAAAAATATCGTTCTAACCTTGGCGGGCCCATAAAAACTTTGTGTCATCACTCTAACCCTCATTTACCTCCACCCCTGTAATGTTGGGTCATTTTCTAGATCAGCGGTTCTCAATTGAGATTCGCGACCCCTCGAGGAGCCATTTCTCAGTTTAAAAAGAAAGAAAAAAAATGCTGACATTGTTTGTCCGAGTATCCTCGATAATGTCATTATTGCATCTTTTTGGCAAACCATTTCTTTGTCATCTAGCAGGCCTCACTTTGAGAGCCGCTGCTAGAGATGGGTGCGGGGGAAATAAAGGGGCCTTAAGGCTCGAGTGTTCGGCGCCCCCCTTGTCCTCCCCCATTACCAGATTGGGCCTTCATTTTACACATACACACACACACACAGTGGCGCAACCAGCAAAAAAATGCTGGGGGGAGGGGGGCTCACATATAGAAAAAAGACAATTTGACAGTCTTTTTAGTAACTTTATATAGTAAAATATGTATTGATGATTTGGCGCCACTGCACACACACACACTCTCAAAGATTATTCTATAAACGAGTGAAATCGATTGGGTTAGTTTGACGCCGAAATCGCTGATTGGTTGTTTAATTGTTAGTGACTTGATCTTCTTCCTCCCCCCCCCCCCCCCCATCTCTTTGACTGGGAGCAGACAATAGACTCCGGGTTCGACTTCGATCTTTCACACTTTCAATGGACGCAGCAGCTGGTCCACTCTCAATGTCGGCCGCAGCTGATGTCTGTTTTTTTTTCCTCAGAAGCATAACCATATTACGTGCACAAACATAGGAAGTACGTGTGAATAGGAAAACAACTCTCTCGTCTCTCTTGTGTTACACTTTCGTCATACATTTCAATTGGGTGGGGAATACACATCGAAACGAAATACTGACATGACATTTGACCTCAGCGGTGTTATTTTTTTTTTCTTTGCTGTCTTACAAAAGAGTCACCTTAACCGAAGGGTGGGCTAAGTTGTCAGCAGTCAAAATAAACAAAACAACAACTTCCAACAGGTTAACCTGTTAACAGCAAAACAAAGTAGGCGAGAAAAATTTTGAGTAGGGGAGAGTAATGGATGAAAATTAAACAGAAACAAAGTGAACTATATATATATATATATATATATGTATGTATATATATATATATATATATATATATATATATATATATATATATATAGTTGTATATGTACCCGGCTTTGCCCGGGTTTAAAATAAGGTTTTCTTTTTACCTTTTGTTTTCTCCCTCCCTCCCTTTCTCTCCCTCCCTCTCCTTCCCTCTCTAACTCTCCCATCTCCCTCTCTCTCTCCCTATCTCCTCCTTCTTCCTCTCACCCCCCGTCCCCCTCTCCACTTTCCTCCCTTCCTCCCTCCCTCCCTCTCCCGTCTCCCTCTCTCCCCCTCTTCCTCTCTCCCTCCCTCCTCCCCTCTCCCTTTCCCTCCCTCCCTCCCTCTCCCTCCCTCTCTCTCCCAACTCTCTCTCCCCATTTATCCCCATTCCCTCTCTCTCCCTCCCTGCCCCCTCACTCTTTCTCTCTCTCCCTCTCTCTCACCCTCTCTTTCCCTCCCTCCCCCTCTATCTACCCCACACACACACACACACACACACACACACACACACACACACACCACACACACACACACACACACACACACACACACACACACACACACACACACACACACACACACCACACCCTCACCCCCTCTCTCCCTCCCTTCTCTCATCCCCTCTCCCCCTGCTCCCTCTCCCATCTCCCTCTCCTATCTCCCCTCTCTTCCCCTCCTTCTCTCCCCCCCCCCTGTCCACCCCCTCCCTCCCCTCTCTCCCCTCCCTCCCTCCTACCATCGTTTCCTCTCTCTCACCCCTGCCCCCACTCTCTCTCCCACCCTCTCTCTCTCTCTCTCTCTCTCTCTCTCTATATATATATATATATATATATATATATATATATATATATATACACTTATTATTATGGCTTCACACTTCTTCTAAAATCCTTCTTCATTCCTTTACCTTCCTCAAACTGTACAAATCAGAGCGCATGAAAAAACATCAACAATTCTTTGCATCACAAAGGCACAATACAGCACCAGCGCGCAAGTTCTATTCGATCATCGGGAAATGACGTCACAGAGGAATTTTATTTATGGCGCCGTCGAGATTACTTTAATATAGTAAAATACTAAAATAAAAAAAAATTAATTACAATTAAACTACCCATCGAGATGAAACGAAACCTGTCCTATAACCTTCCCCATGTAATTATGTGTATGTGTAACAAATTTAACGTTATTTGTTTGTCTGGATCTTGAGTTATAAGGGAACAGACAGACAGACAGACAACAAATGCCTCTTATAAGTATAGAGATATATATTAGGGTGATAACAAAAAAAAATATTTTTATGAAACCACTTGCAATCGAGGAACTTTTATGTGTAATTTAAGAATATAAATTGTATTTTTTGATTTTTTTTTTAAAAAGTTCCCCCACCTCCCCCTTTTTCGGAAGAAAAAAGTGAAAAAATATTTTTCTTCAAAAAAAAAAAAAGGACAAGTTTTTTTAGCTTAATTCAAAAGAGTAATAATAATAACTAATCAACTTTTATTAACAAATAAGATATAGAACATTTAGTAATATGTACAGAATGTACAAGAAATGTGTAAAACATATTGTTCATATGAACTTCAGATTCAAAAATTCAAATTTTCTCGATTTCGCATGAAGTTCCTCCATCAGTTTTACAGCACGTTTTTGCATTTTACCCTGATGAGTGAGGTAATATATAATCTCTATACTTATAAGACGCATTTGTTGTCTGTCTGTCTGTTTGTCTGTCTGTCTGTCTGTTCCCTTATAACTCAAGATCCAGAAAACCAAAAAACGTGACATTTGTTACACATACACATAATTACATGGGGAAGGTTATAGGACAGGTTTCGTTTCATCTCGATGGGTAGTTTAATTGTAATTAATTATTTTTATTTTAGTATTTTACTATATTAAAGTAATCTCGACGGCGCCATAGATAAAATTCCTCTGTGACGTCATTTCCCTATGACACATTTTTAAAAGAGGGGTAACTCCTGGAAACTCCAATTGTAAACATGATGAAATCAATAGTCATATCTATTTACCTATCGTTTTATATATTCGGAAGATTAAAATTAAAGGTGCACTTTAATAAACCGAAATACGTTAATTAAAATGTTTCTGTGACATTATTAACATTATTAATACAATCTCAATGCGTAGTTTAATTGTAATTAATTATTTTAGTATTTTACTATATTAAAGTATCCACGGAATGGGATCGCCTTCACTATAAATAAAAATCGCGCACCAAGTGAATGTGTAATTGAACGGACGGTGAAGAAAGGGCTAGGGACGGTGAAAAAAATACTGTTGTTGTTTTTTTTTTTTCATGCTGCAAGTACCCGACTTTGCCCGGGATTAAAATAAGGTTTTCTGTTTATTTAAGAAGCGTAATTTGACGTTTAATTGTACAGAGAGAGGGAGGGGGGAGAGAGATAAAGAGGGGGCAGGGAGGGAGAGGGAAGGAGGGGGCAGAGAGGGGGAGAGAAGGAGGGAGAGAGGGTGGTAGGGAGGGAGATTAATGGGGAGGGAGAGGGAAGGTTGGAGAGAGAAAGGGAGGAAAGGAAAGAGAAAGGAAGGGAGGGAGTAGGGAGGAAGATAGAGTGGAGGGAGTGAGAGAAAGGGGAGGGAAGGAGAGAGGGACAGAGAGGATGGGGCAGGGAGGGAGAGAGGGGGGAGGAGGAAGGGAGGAAGGTGGAGAGAGGGGGGACGGGGGGTGAGAGAAGGAGGGAGGGAAATAGGGAGAGAGAGGGAGAGAGAGAAAAAGAGAGAGAGAGAGAGGGGTAGGGGGGAGAGAGGAAAGGAAGGTAGGAGGGAGGGAGGGGGTGGACAGGGGGGAGAGTGGGAGAGGGAGCAGGGGGAGAGGGAGAGAGAAAAGGGAGGGAGATAGAGGGGAGGGAGGGAAAGAGAGGGTGGGAGAGAGGGAGAGAGAGAAAGAGTGAGGGGGCAGGGGGGGAATGAGGGAGGGATGAATGGGGAGAGAGAGGGGGCAGGGAGGGAGAGAGGGGGAGGAGGAATGGAGGAAGGTGGAGAGACGGGGGACGGGAGTGAGAGAAGGAGGGAGGGAGATAGGGAGAGAGAGGGAGATGGGAGAGTTAGAGAGGGACGGAGAGGGAGGGAGGGAGAAAGGGAGAGAGGGGTAAGGAGGGAGAGGGAAGGGGAGGGAGAGAGGGGGAGGGAGAAAACAAAAGGTAAACAGAAAACCTTATTTTAAACCCGGGCAAAGCCGGGTACTTGCAACTAGTAGTATATATCGCATGTGAGTTCCATATCGCCTAGTGTAAATTTGGTAGTTTCTTTCAGTTTTGTAATGACGATATGCCTGACGTAATTCATAAAAGAACTTGAAATCATCTCCCCATCCAGGGTTCTCGCCTGTGCTAACATCATTTGTCACAACAAGGCGGTAATCAGCTTGAAGAGTGGCATAGTTGTGCGTTAATTTGTCAATGAAGGAATAGTTGAGTTCTTGTTTGCTCGTTGGTTCTTGAATAAGAAATTCATGACATGTTTCAGAAGGAGGTCGAGTACATGGTGCTGACAGTCAATATATTGTGGCTTCTGAAAGCCCTTGCTCAAGACATCACATTTAAGAGTACCGGGTTTTATTTCGGTTGTCATATTTTCAGCATAACTACTTGATACTCTTCCCCTTGCACTCTTTTACCATCAAACTGGAGACAATAGGGTTCTTTGCTTTGAAGTTTTTGACAATTTTTGGTTTTCATTTTCCGTCCTTCAGAGATTACTCGTTTCCAAACACCCGCCTGACTTGGAACCGGCACATCATGATCCTGTTCAGCAATGGTTGCTAGAACGTCATATGCTTTATGTGTAGAAATGTTGCTTTACAGTACTAGCAAACCCGCTGTTGTAGTGCTTGCTCTTTGGTATTTCGGTTTGCATTCAGAAGATGGCGTGGAAGAATAGGTTGTCGAGTCGGGTGAAGAAGCAGAGGTTTCAGAATCCGAAGATTCTGAGACAGTTGTATGTGTTAGCGAGGTTGTGAGACAGTTGTATGTGTTGTGTAGGTTGTGAGACAGTTGTATGTGTTTGTGTAGGCTGTGAGACAATTGTATGTGTTTGTGTAGGTTGCGATTGAGAAGAGCTGGCTTGAGATTGAGCTTTGGATAGTCGGATTCGTTTTCTTGGGTGGATTGATTCTAAAGGGGCTTGTTTGACCATTGAGTAACCAATCTTTCCTCCACTCTTAACTTGCCTCTGGTAGAGCTCTTTATCCTCCTTGCTTTTCCATTCTCCATTAACGTTGGTGACATCAAATAACTGAGAAAGTGTTGGAGTAAATTTATCAGACGGTTTCTTTTTGTTTTTGTCATATAAATCAAACAGACAATTGATATTCTTTCTGATTAGTGCGTTAGATAATAGTGGAAAGTCTAGAATTTACATCCAGAGCAATTCTATATCCGTAATCATTATTTTGATTCGATCCAATCGCCGTTTCTGGCTATTGAACAGAACAGTGAAGTTTCCAAGAATTTGACGGTTTGTGGGCATCCATGTGAGATTGATTAGCTTTTCAACAGATGGAATTCTCGGATCCCTATTCTGTTTAGAAGATGAGGGTAGATGCCTTGTTTAGAAACAAATGGAAAAACTGACTGGAATGTGCTTAAAAGCAGTCTAGAAAGTCATGTAAAAATTCAGTGTGAAATTGAAACTGATAGTCAAACTGCGCGATATGTGAAAACAAAAATGAAAAGGAGGGGGAACTTTTTTCAATTCAAAAAAAAAAAAAAACAATGTTGCTACTGTCATCTACATACAATTGTTCCTCGAATGTAAGGGGTTTCATGTTGGTTACGAAAAATAATGAAAATTGTTATCACCCTAATATATATATATATATATATATATATATATATATATATATATATATATATATATACATATATATATATATGTGTGTGTGTGTTTGTGTTTGTGTATTAATTGTATGTTTGTATTATGATACAATGTTGATTTCTGATAAGAACGCGAATATATTAAAGACGCCCTCCCCCCTCTCCTTTGTTTCAATGTCATCTTGGGTGCAGACCCTGATTCCCCCCCCACCACCACCCCACAATCTGGTGGTCACTGAAACGGTAGCTCATGCCGGGACTTACCTAAACCACCCAGGACGGATATGTCTAAGTTGTTATTATAAATGGATATTTGAATAAATAAATAAACAAACAAATAAGCAAACAAAACAAAACCGAACACAAAACAAACATGGCTGAATGTTTGAAATGATTATACAGAAGAAAAAACAAAACTTTTTTAATTGACTGTCAATTCATTAAAGTTCTTAGTATTCATTAACAGTTAGTCTATAGCAGTACATGACAATGCACAGAAACATATAGCAGTACATGACAGTGCACAGAAGTATATAGCAGTACATGACAGTGCACAGAAGTATATAGAAGTACATGACAGTTCACAGAAGTATATAGCAGTACATGACAGTGAACAGAAGTATATTGCAGTACATGACAGTGCACAGAAGTATATAGCAGTACATGACATTGCACAGAAGTATATAGCAGTACATGACAATGCACAGAAGTATATAGCAGTACATGTCAATGCACAGAAGTATATAGCAGTACATAACAGTACACAGAAGTATATATAAGTACATGACAGTGCACAGAAGTATATAGCAGTACATAACAGTGCACAGAAGTATATAGCAGTACATAAATGTTAATGCCCAGGCTTATGTAGAAACAGTGCACAAAATTATATTGCAGTGTTTAGTAGTAGATAGCAGGATATGGCTGACTATATCAATTTACAGCAACCAATAGTGATGTTTAGCTGACTATATCAATTTACAGCAACCAATAGTGATGCATAGCTGACTATATACATTTACAGCACTGTAAAGCTGGGTAACCTTGATTGCATTTTAACCAACTTGTTACCAGGACCTGGTCAAATTACACACACCGGTTCTCACAGATGTATCGAGCCACAGTCACTCAAGTCGACAGTCGAGCGCTCTACACCGCCAGGCCAGCCGTCCCTCTATGGCAGTTGTGTCGGGGTACGCCATTGTTCACTCGCTTTCTCGGAATCGCCAGTACAGTTTCTGTTTATTAGAATGGTGAATACCGAATGGAACAGTTATGTAGGAGGAACGGCATATCTCTTTCATATCTGGATCACGATGATGCAGTTGTTATTTTCACTTCTGTTCATCTAAAATCTAAAGTAAACATTATCTAGGTGTTTATTCTGTTTCGTTTTATCTGTTGTCTCTTGTACATATTGTAGTTTTTACCGCCAATCTGTTGAACTCTATTTGTTTATGTATATTTTTTAATCAGTTTTGATTGGCCAACTCTGTGCAGTAATCTGATTACTGAAATATTCGGCAAAGAATCTGTGAGACATCCCGGGGGGAGGGGGGGGGTGTATCTTTGAGGTCCGAAATAACGTTGATCAATATATAAATTAATTTGATGCTCCACAACTTTAAGCTTGTGTTTTTTCTTCTTCTTCTTCTTCTCTTCTTTCCCCGATCCCACGACCCCCACGTTCCCCAGTTTGCTTAGCTCATCATGTTGGCTTTAATAGCCGCATCGCGGGATCTAACGGTTGATAACCGGAAGCGAATGCTGCTTTCTTTTATTACAGCCGCCGGATTTGACGAGGTTTGTTGATTGCGTCATTTGCTATTGACGTAACTGCGAACGTCACGCCCCCCCCCCCAAACCCCTTTCCAAAACCATGCAGCGTGGTTATCGTTATAAATATATGTGATATATCTATATCACTGGGCGGGATATTAACCCTGGCAGTTTGGTAAATCGTTATAATGTTGGTGTAGGCAGCGGTGAAGGGAAAAAAAAAACTGGAACGTGCGAGCTATTAATAGATCGTGATTTTTGTTTATGATGCATTTCACTCAATAGTAGATCGCGCGGACAGTTCAACGTCTGTAAATTCTACCATGGAAACCTGTGCACTGATGGTGTCATACTGGTTCGATGAACGAATGCCAGCGCTAGTGCCTCTCCACTAACAGCCCTGCCTGCGTGACGGAGGGTAGCGGGAGTTGATCCTTACTAAACAGCACGCGGCCGTTGGTTGAGTTTAATACTGCTCTTTGCGGCCGTTGGTTGAGTTTAATACTGCTCCTTGCGGCCGTTGGTTGAGTTTAATACTGCTCTTTGCGGCCGTTGGTTGAGTTTAATACTGTTCTTTGCGGCCGTTGGTTGAGTTTAATACTGCTCCTTGCGGCCGTTGGTTGAGTTTAATACTGCTCCTTGCGGCCGTTGGTTGAGTTTAATGCTGCTCCATGCGGCCGTTGGTTGAGTTTAATACTGCTCCTTGCGGCCGTTGGTTGAGTTTAATGCTGCTCCTTGCGGCCGTTGGTTGAGTTTAATACTGCTCCTTGCGGCTGTTGGTTGAGTCCCGGCTCCAAGTGAATTACTTTTATTACCTTTCATTTCCCCCACCAAGTCGTCTTGTCTGTGGTGTGGCCATTTTATTTTTTTTTTTCTGTTTTTGTTTTGCTAAGAATCTGAATGTGGCTTTCTTCGAACCTCAGGTTATAGGCCAAACCCGGCAATGTTCCGTTGCATTGGTTTAGAAAAAAATAAAACAGCTGTTGTTGAATTCACGCCCTGAAATTATGACCCACTCACCAGTGTCACGTGACGTTTGGCGGGCCGGAACTCCGAAATAGAATATAATTGTTTTTTTTAAATATGCCCAACTGTATGGTCAAGCTTTGTTAATTACCACCAACGGTCTGTTGACTGTGTATCACTTGTTGGTTTTTCGTCTCAACCCCCCCCCCAACCACACACACACAAATGCATTAGTCCACATGCATACATCTGCTTGCAGCGAAACAATTTTGATACACACTTAATCGCTGAAGATCCACTGTGTATGTGTGTGCAGGCTTGCGGAGCCGCCATATTTTTTTTCGGCTCCGGCTCCGGCTCCCACAAATTTGACGGCTCCGGCTCCCTATTAAGATAGTATCACACGAGACAAAAATTGTTGTAATTGCTCCACGCTAACATGCCGCTGATAAAAAGTTATTCAAATTTTGCCACGTTCATCACCATAGTCAGGAACTTGAAAAATATACGCATTGTCGGTTTTACTAAAAACAAACCATTTCAGTGCATCCAGAATCATCATTATTTTCGATCGAGAATTCACTAGTCGCCATTTTCATAAGTACTAAAAATTATTTCAATGATCAAATTAGCCAATAGTAAAATAATACATTATTTAAAATATTTTAAAGACTTCAGTATTTATATTTATTATTTATAAATTCGAAGTGACTATTCGGACCCGGGCAGGCCCGTAGCCAGGAATATTGCATTGGGGGGGGGGGGGGGGAGGGGCAAAGAAATTTTCGGGGGAGGGGCAAAGAAATTTTCGGGGGGGGGGGCGAAGAAATTTTTTCGGCCCGGGGGGGGGGGAGCCAAAGAACTGATCCTGGGGTACAGAGGCGGATCTAGAAAACTTTGACCCAAGGGGGTCGAAACTGTTTTCATTGTTCAAAATTGGTCTTTGAACAAAAAATATTTCGATAATTTAATGATGTATTACCTAAACTTGCGATAACCGGGGGAGGGGAGAGAGGGAAATGCCCCCGGCCCCACCCCCTAATTCCGCCCCTGGTGCTAATATAAATATTTTAAAAAGTTGATTGGCCAGCTCAGTCCGAGCCCCTAAAACAAAATTGAACAAAAGGATTGATGTTTTATAGCCGTTATTATTAAAATTTTGTCAAAAAGCTTAAATCATACATGGAGGGGAGGGGGCTCAGGTCATGAACGGGGGGGGGGCTTAACCCTCCTAGCCCCCTCTTGCTACGGGCCTGGACCAGGGTACCAATAATTGTATGATTTAATCATTACTCAGTGTCTAGGGTTCCATTAAGCGGACTCTGTATTATTATTTTTTCGGGTTCCGTCTAATAAAGTTTAAATATAGCTAAGCTTAGTGCATATTTGCCACGGGTCCGAATAACAATCGGATTTTATTGGGACCCGGGTCCGAATTGCCACAGCCTTAAATATTTAACTACTCTATTTCAGATATTCTGTTTATAATAAAATTGTTAAATACAGAAAGCGACCATTTTGTTTTTAGTCTATTACAAATTCGCGGTCAAATAATACACGAAATGACGCGTTCTATTTGTCGTCTTAGTAAAAATGTATTTTAAATGATTGATACAATTATTCTATGAAATAAAACTGTTTTAACTTTATATATAACAAAATAACATGCCATTAAAAAAATTTCGGAGGGTAAACAAGATTTAAAACGAACGCAAAACGATTCCCCGTTAAAGATTTCTTGTGGTGATGTGCGTGTTACTGTTGTGGCGTTCGTAAAACATGACAACATTTCAAATTGTAGGAGGCAAACAATCAAACAAATTTGTAATTTTAAAGCTAAAAAAAAAATTCTGCTGTAAAAAAAACAAACATTTGGGAGCCGTGGAGCCGCCAGAATTTTTCGGCAAAAAGTAGCGGCTCCCGGCTCCTCGGCTCCGCAAGCCTGTGTGTGTGTGTATGTGTGTGTATATGTGTATGTGTGTGTGTCAATATATATATATATATATATATATATATATATATATATATATATATATAGCTGTTTTCATAGCTGTTTATTATACACACGTTCTATGAAATGATGTGGGACGGATGGCCGAGTGGTGTAGATACTCGACTGTCGACCTGAGAGTCCTGGGTTCGATCCTCGGTGAGGACCATGTGAATTTTCCCAGGTGAAATTTGTTTCTAAGTCGTCCCACAAGTCCACCCAGCTTTAAATGGGTACCTGACTTTAGTTGGGGAAGTAAAGGCGGTTGGGCGTTGTGCCAACCACACAATCTCTTCATATGCCGAGGTTATAGAAACAGATGAATTCTACACTTCATCTGCCCCGATGGCCCGTTAGGGCTAAGGGAACTTTACTACTACTTACTCTATGAAATGATCACTGCAATACAAATGTGAATGTCCAGGAAACATCACTTGCTCACTAAATGTAACGATAATTACTTTTTAAACATTTGATCGATTGTTTTATTTTCACTTATTTGATTTTTTTTTTATATGACACTTCATGTTTTGGCGTGAACTTGGCCTCAGAAGAATAAGATATTGTTTCCCCCCTCCCCCCACTCATTTCAAAAGCCGCTAATATAAACAATTTGTTTTAATGACACAACGCGTAGGAGTAGGTAGAAACTTGATATCTCTGCGCACCCCCCCCCCCACACACACACACTTCCTTTCAACACAACCCCGCTTGAGGTCACAGGCCCTTGTTGCCACCCCTTTTTAAAAAAAAACAACCTCCAGACAATAATGCTACCAGTTAACGTACATGTAGTTGTTTTATAACAAATATCTGAAGCTGCTTATGTTTAGGATACGATGCCCAACTTAAACATCAATTCATGGTTTACGATTGTTCATCCGGTCCTTTCGTGTTATTTTATTTTTAATTGATTTGTGTTTTTGGGGCAAGTTGTCGTCGGGCAAGGGATTAATTTTATTATTATTATTACTACCACAGGCTTTAAGGGACGTGTTTGAAACGTGTTACATTTATGCATTTTTCTTAACGTGAGGGCTGGGGTGTCGGTGCTGTTTTTTTTTTTTACGTTTGATCGCACAGGTTGCCGGATTCTTGATCTAGTAATTGAAACACATTCTAGCCGTGTGTTGTAAGTTTAGCCTTGTGTGCAGTGGGGTTCATGTGTTAAAACGTTATCAGTCTGTTCACCGTTTCCCGTATGACACACCCATCATTCACCGAAACATCCACCGATGATGAAGATGTTGTGATGATCTTGTTGATGAAGATGCTGATGATGATGGCGTTGTTGATGACGTTGTAGGTCCTGTTGATGATGGCGTTGTTGATGACGTTGTAAGTGCTGTTGATGAAGATGTTGATGATGACGTTGTAGGTCCTGTTGATGATGATGTTAATGATGACGTTGTAGGTCCTGTTGATGATGGCGTTGTTGATGACGTTGTAGGTCCTGTTGATGATGGCGTTGTTGATGACGTTGTAAGTGCTGTTGATGAAGATGCTGATGATGATTGCGTTGTTGATGACGTTGTAGGTCCTGTTGATGATGGCGTTGTTGATGACGTTGTAAGTGCTGTTGATGAAGATGCTGATGATGATTGCGTTGTTGATGACGTTGTAGGTCCTGTTGATGATGATGTTGATGATGACGTTGTAGGTCCTGTTGATGATGGCGTTGTTGATGACGTTGTAAGTGCTGTTGATGAAGATGTTGATGATGATTGCGTTGTTGATGACGTTGTAGGTCCTGTTGATGATGATGTTGATGATGACGTTGTAGGTTCTGTTGATGATGGCGTTGTTGATGACGTTGTAGGTCCTGTTGATGATGGCGTTGTTGATGACGTTGTAAGTGCTGTTGATGAAGATGTTGATGATGATTGCGTTGTTGATGACGTTGTAAGTGCTGTTGATGATGATTGCGTTGTTGATGATGTTGTAAGTGCTGTTGATGATGATGTTGAGGGTGTTGATGAAGATGATGATGTTGTTGATGGTGATGGTGACATTGTTGATCTTGATGATCAAGAATTCGAAGATGATAATGGTGTTACAGATGCTGCTGTTAATGGTGATGTTTTGATGATGTGCGGTAAACTGTGTCACACTAACAGTATCTACCCATATCGCGTGCCAAATGCCCAGCTTTCCCGACCCGACCCCCTCCGCCCCGGTTCGACACATTCGTCCACATTCCAGATCGAATGTCTGTCTGTACCCCTGGCACACATTCCTGTCACGTCAGGCGTGACGCACGCCCGACCGACACCACGTCTCAGTGCAAGCAGTTCACCACCGTATCCGCCATCACACGTTATTGTCCTGTCTATTAGTTAGTCTGGGGGGGGGGGGATCATTTGTTAAGCACACAACCTTTTTCTCGCCTCTGGGCCTGTCAGCGTTTGACCATTTCACCGCGGCCCACTGGAAGGGGGCAATGAATCGGGTGTGGGGGGGGGGTGGAGGGCGTTGATTATTTCTCGTCCATGGAAAGTCGCACGATCCCGAGAGAAATGCACCACAGTAAATAAACAATGAAATAATGTAATGTTTCTCGGACGGCACAGTTACCGTTCGATGGGGCCCCTTCAATAATTATACAATATGGGGCTAAGAGCGCCCCCCCTCCGATCTTGCACTTTTGGATAGGACTTGCATGTATCTGAGAGGTTCCGGTCTATGCACCCCCCCCCTCCTCATCCCCCAAACCCCTGTGAACGTTGCTGTATACAGGTCCCTACATATTGCCTGACATCGGTGTGTGCGAGATAAAGAATGTGGGTTGTGGAATCAAGTGCAGACGTGAAAAACAACGAAATACTTGTTGGTCAACTACTTATCACGACACGGTCTGAAATCTGGGTCAGTGAAGGAATCGGCGCCCGGGGTGTGTAAACATTCCTAGCATGACAGTCAACATTTCTGTTGATTTGATGACAGTCAACATTCTGTTTACTAAAGTGTTATCCCAGCGACAACACACCCAGATACCTCTCTTTGATATCGCGTGTTGGCGTGTGTGTGTGTGTGTGCGTGCTCGCACGTGCGCACGTTACAGCAGCTGTGTGTGTATGAATGATTGCGTAATTACCTTTGTTTAACCAAGTGGGGCTAAAACAGAGTTGAGCCCATCCTCGATAACACGTTGTTTACATCGTGTGGGCGTCGTGAAGGCGGAGGGGGGGGGTTGGGGTGCTCTTTGCAGGACGTGATTTATTTATTTTCGTGGGTTTGACTGTCCCAGGGATCTCCGCCACGATGGTAGAAAGAAAAAAGGGGCGGGGATAGGCGAGTCGTGGAATCTGATATCATCTAGTTGTAAAGAAAAATAAACCCGATATCCCGCACGTGATGACTCAATGGCTCACCCAGGGTCCGGCGCGATGCTACCCCCCACCCCTACCCCCATACTGAATTCTGGTTGGTCTGGACTTCTGGGTCCCCCACACTAGGCCGAAAAACAACAACGGTTATCTTAAATCTTGTAAGATGCCCCCATGTTTTAAAGATTCCCTAAATGGATCCGACATATCATTGATTTTTTCTGGGCGCTGGAAACCTTTCCCGAAGTTTTTGATCATCAGGCACCACGGCGTACGACCCGTCCCAGCTGGTTTATCCGCCCCGCGCTCTGTTCCTTCCGCTCGCATCAACAGCCTGCGCCATGTTTCACATATATGCTCCATTCATCTCCTCTCGGCCGGCCCTTTCGTCAAAATTTAAAATTTGCGGCCCTCGGTATAAATAAAAAAGTTTGTCCGCCCCGAGAGTCTTGTCCATAAACTCGGGCATTAAAACTGACGAGCTAAATTATTCATTCGCACTGACAATGATGTACGGGACATTGTTTGACTGTAGCTGCCATGACATCACGCGCAGCGTCACTTGACGTCTCGATAACGTCATCACCGACAAGTCCAGCATCCTACTGATAGAACGGGGGGGGGGGTTGTTGTGAAGTCACGATTGAGTTGTTGCAAACAACATAGGACATGCGCACAAAGCTGTGTATACAAACAAACACACACACACACATAGGTAAACACGGTGCATTATCAACTTTTCTTGGATGTGCTCAAGTTTTGATAAATGTTAATATAAAATGATTTCATAAATGACCTGAGGCTATGGTATTTGTTCTGTCGTTCTCGGAAGATCCTGATGGTGACCATCGACACAGTTCACACTCTGATTGTCCACTACTGGTCATGACCTGGTTTAAAAACTAGGTACCATTCTATCGACCGTTTCTGTGGTGTGGATTAACACATTCACTGGATTTCGTTGGAGATTTCATTTTATTTGCTAGCATGTTCCGTGTCCGATTTGGTTTGTTTCTTCTAGCGTGCCCCCATAGTTAGAAGTGGGTCATTACTTCAAAAACAGTCGACATGGTCTAGATATCTATTTATCTGGAGATTTGTATTCCGTGTCTTGAAGAGGCCACTGTCTGAGTTTTGAGGCGGATTAATACAGATCTAGTCATCTTAAATTTGTAAACATATCACTCGGGTTGTACTCATTATAAACTATTTGGCAGATTTCAGTTTTTTTTTAAGTACATTACAGCTGTGCTAGTCCCTCTGAAAGTTCGGCTCGTCACAGCACACATAGTCTCTCTCTTTATTCTAGTCACTCATAAATAATTCATAGTTTCTTTTTTTTTTTCTAGAACATCAGAACATTGACTCTGCAGTTGCTTTGATTTATCAAAACTTCCCGCATAATTCTTTTCGTTTATTTATTTAAAATGTAAACATATACATGCATGGGCGTCGCTAGGAATTTTTCCCGGGGGGGGGGGCAAAAATTTTCCAGGGTGTGGGGCAAATAACAACTTTATGACATTTTTTTTAAATGTAGGGGGGGAGCAAATGCCCCCCTCTTATATGACATTTTTTCAAAATGTAGGTGGGGCAAATGCCCCCCCTTGACCCCCCCCCATGAATACGCCCATGTATACATGTGATGTATTGGCGGAAATTCTTTTGGCGTTCGTTTCAATACTCGCACATTACTTGCGCATCGAGTGGATTATAAATCACAGAGTCGGTCTATTTCCGGTGGTTATTCTATCCAAGACACCAACAATAGCGCGGGGGTGGGCCTTTAGAATTGCCCCCATCCCTCTAATCACGTGTTGTTGTTGTTGTTGTTGTTTTTACTTAATAAACGAAAAATTATGTTAATACATTAATCGTTGTTTCATTTGAAACTAAGGGACGCTGTGGTAGGGCGCTCGGCTGTCAACAGAATGTTCGGTGAGTGCCGGGGTCTTTACTCGGGGCCCGACCGATGTCCCCAAGTCCACCCAGCTTACTCGTGGGTACCCGACATTTGTTGGGGGCCGCATGGCATTAAATTAGCCACACAATCCCCGTAGAATAGCCGTGACTACAGAAACAGATGAACTGGGACTTCCATCTCACGGTGGCCCGACCTTGCATGCTAAGGGTTTCGGTGAGCGAAGTCCCTGTAAGGATGAGATGAAATCTCTTTTATCCTATAAAACAATTAACGGGACGGTTTTTTTGTATTGCCCTTCTTTCATCCCCACTAAAGTCGATAGTGCAAGGACCATGGGGGGGGGGCACCAAGGGTAACGGTTTCGACTCCCAGTGCGTCCAGTCACCAACCTTTGTCTCCCGTGGTGCCTCCATAGTCGTTGCACTATCGGCCATAGTGAAGGATGAATGAAGGGCATCACAGAAACGCCCTTTTAGCGGTTTCTAGGATCTACCATATAAACATCCCATTCTTATAGAGACTCTACACACTCACTTCATCTGACCCCCCCCCCCCGGATGGACGACTGTATAGGCTTTATACGTAAAACTTTATTTTCAAACTATAGTGTTAGTTTGATTAATATCTGCGTTACAGTTTATGAAATGTAAAAACTAAAATATCAGAACCTTTGGCTTGTCAAATTGTTGCTACTCAGTCGTTGTTCTTTTTTTTTTTGGGTGTAAAAGCTTCATATGTTGTTATTTTCACATTGGAATGCGCAGTAAAGTAGAAATTCCCCGCGTCTGATTGGTCAGAAAATAATTGCGTCATTAATCATCGGGTACACACATTCTATGGACAGACCCAAGCGCAACAACAGCAACTGCCGCAACATTGCAATGACAGGCTCCGCTGGCCCCCGGCGACCTTTATCTATTTTTCAAGGGGGTATAAAGGACAACGTGGACGTCCGTGCTGGCCCATGTCCTATTGGAAAGGGGGAAGGTGGGCTGTCCAGAGCTGGCGAGAGGACTGCGGTCATAGCGAGAAATTAAAAAAAATAATATCAACTGACAGAACTTGATGTTGTGTTTATAGTTTCTCGAGTTTGTACCGCAAGTTGTCTGTATTAAGCACCGGTTTCTTGAAGAGAATTGTTTTTGTTTCTATCATACAGAGGTAGTTCAGTTGTAGTTTTTTTTTATGGTGTTTTCAGCTTTTAAAGCCATTGAAGCTTCCAATGCAAATCTGGATTATTGATCTACCGGCTAGTCGTGGTTTGGTGGTCGGATGTTTATTTCGTTGTGTGATTATTTCCTACAAGCGGGCCACTAGTAAACATAAAATGAATATCGTGGACTTGGTATCAGTTTGGCTTTTGATTAGCAGCCTGTCGTGACTAGCTTGATTAGCAGCCTGTCGTGACTAGCTTGATTAGCAGCCTGTCGTGACTAGCTTGATTAGCAGCCTGCCATGACTATCTTGATTAGCAGCCTGCCATGACTATCTTGATTAGCAGCCTGTCGTGACTAGCTTGATTAGCAGCCTGCCGTGACTATCTTGATTAGCAGCCTGCCATGACTATCTTGATTAGCAGCCTGCCATGACTATCTTGATTAGCAGCCTGCCATGACTGGCTTGATTATCAGCCTGCCATGACTATCTTGATTAGCAGCCTGCCATGACTAGCTCAATTCTTGTCTGTATTGTATTAAGTTTAAAAGTTACTGTAAAAAAGAATTTATTTCCTCACACTAAGCATCTCTCGTTATTCTGTTGTATTTCTACATATATTTGTCCAAATGATGTAATTTTCCCCATGAAACCCTATTCATGTGTATTTTTTTTCCCATCTGTCAAACAGGTTGAATCATTTGTCTGGAAATAATTTTCATTGTCTTGAGTTACGGCCCGTAACTTACGGGCCGAGTGATATAGTTTGTTTTTTCTACTTATAAAAAAAGACAGAGATTTCCCGTTTAAGTCAATCGTGACCTTGAACATTCGTTGTTTCCCTTCACTGTTGGTAAATAAACTGATCTCTCGATAAAAGAATGAGCTGCGCCAAGACAGCGCCGGTCATCACCGTGCGCCGCTGCCGGACCGCCTCACTGCGGGGCTCCACCCGCAGCCTTTCCCCCAGCCTGTGCAGCATCGGCTCGCGGGTGGAGACCCTCGCGGACAAGGCTGAGGAGGAGGAGAAGAAGAGGAGGAGGGCCGCCGAGTCCGACAGCGACTCCGAGGAAGCGGAGGACGTCAGAAATGAGCGGCTCAAGTACCTGGTCGTTTACCTGCTGCTCTTCTTCCTGGCCCTGCAGGTGGACATTCGCTCTATTAAAAAGCACGTAAGGCGTATTTTTGTTTAGTGGTTACATGTGGAGTTTATGACGTTTCAAATGGTCACCACCCTCAGTGAATGGACCCGGCTCACAGCCCGGGATTAATTGCTGCTCCCCACGTGAATCTATACGGCTCATAATCTGTCATATATCAAGCTCACGCCTCTGTGAACTTGTACGGCTCACGGCCCGGGATTAATTGCTGCTCCCCACGTGAATCTATACGGCTCAGTATCTGTCATATATCAAGCTCACGCCTCTGTGAACTTGTACGGCTCACAGCCCGGTGATTAATTGCTGCTCTCACCGTGTGAACGCATACGGATCATGATTTGCCTTATGTTAGCTCACTCCTGTCTAAACGGCTCGCAATCTGTTATCATGACTTGATTTACACGTGTACATGTTTGTATATACTAATAGTGTATGTTTCTAACTTACCATACCATCCGCTTAGTCTCAGTTTTAAATTGGAACAGTTCTCTCTCTAACACCCCCCTTCCCGAGCCCGGGCCCTGTGTAAAGTTATGAGGCCGCGCGCACATTGCAACCATGCCCACCACTTTGCCAACTTTCGTTTTGTGTAACACCAACCAGTGAGGTGAACACAGTGTTTGATTTTTTGTGTTTGTGTGTGTATGTGTGTGTGTGCTGATATGTAGAGCTGCTGTTCACATTCGGCCTGATGTCTTCACACAGTTACGGGAACTTCCGGTGTAACTAATTGTTCATATTTCTTCACAATAGCCCGGTAACAAAAAAAAATGAACCTTTTTTTTTCTAGTACAAGGTTCCGCTAAATTCTAGGTCATTTCATAACACAGGAATTTTCTATTTGCTTTCGTGCCACCCCGAATCCACCCCCTCCCCCCCCCGACACCATTCTCTCGCCAGGGCCTACGGTAGATTTGAAACACTTCTAACCTTCCTCGCCACATTCTTCCGCTGTCTGTTTACTTGGAGCAGACAAGCAAACTGCAGCACGCGGGCCATGTCCGCTCCGACAGGTTGGATTGACACGGTCCTGCTCCCATTTCTCGTCCTTTCCCTTCTCATACTGCTCTTCTTCTCGTCCTGCTCCTTTCTTCTCGTCCTGCTCCCTTCTTCTGGTTCACATCAGCTACGTCTACATTTAATTTAAACCAACTGATCTTGACCCCGGCCCTCCTGAAATATTTAGAAACTGTTGTGGTCCACGGTTCGGAAAGTTTGCACACCTCTGGTCTATAGAATGCAATGCAGTCAGTTTTTCCTGTCATCCATTTGAATGATGAATATCCCCCCCCAACCCCGCCCCCCCCCTTTCCCTTCCTCTTCCTCGGTAGTTTCTGGGTGGAGTACGTTCATTCACCTTTAGAGCGGATTAGAAGCGATGTCCCCATTATTGGAGCAGCCAGTGGAGGGGTAGTTGTAGTAGTTGAACTGTCCTGTGGGTTGGGACAGAGAGCATTCCAGTTGTTGTTGTTTTTTTTTTCTATTTTGTTTACATTCGTTTACACATCCTCCTCCACCCCCCTAACCCCACTCATCCGTTATGAACTAGTTGAACGAGGACAAATATTTTAGTGCATGTAAAGTCGAGGGCGGCGGTGGGGTGGGGGGGCGGGTGAGAGGTGAGCGTTTGGCTCGTGCTGTATAATTTAGTGTGTGTGTGTGTGAATGTGTCTGTGTGTGTTTGTGTGTGGATGTCAGCCATTGTTTTAAATTGATGTGTCACGCTACACACACACACACATTCATGCTGGGCTGGGCTACGTTACAGGGGGACGGATGCGTGGCAGAGCTCTCGACTGTCGATCTGAGGATCCCGGGTTCGATCTCCGGTGAGGACCAGTAAATAGAAACCAGGTTGACATCGTATAAAAAAAAACTGTCTTCCCCTTTACAAATATCTAATGCACATGAATATTCACGGTTTGTTTAAAACGCGGGGGGGGGGGGGGGACTTCTGTCGCTGTTTGTTATGTTTAATCAATTCTTTTTATTCCCATCCCACAGTTCCTCAGGGACGAGCTCCAGTACACGGACGGATTCGAGCGTCAGGCTCTCTTCCACAACAACGACAAGCTCATCAGCGTGGAGGATTTATGGAAGGCCTGGAAGCACTCTGTGGGTGAGTACACTTGCTGGAAGCAGTTGTTCACATGTATTGGGGGGTGGGGGTGAAAGGTCACTTTCTGACTAGTATCATACTCTGTTGTCTGCCTATGACCTTTGCATGAGGCCAGGGCATACATTTTTAGGATCCCTGATATACCGCGACAGCTACGAGGAGCCAGAGTTACACCGTCCCCCCCCCCTCGTCGTCGTCCCTGACTCCCATCCCGAATTTCTAGTAAAGTAAACACCGTTATATTTGAAAAGTGGCTCATCTAGGGGCCCCCCCTCACGAATGTTTGGGCTGCCCCCCTCCTGTGTGTCCCTGATGAGGGGACCCTACTAAACTGCCCACAACTGGTGGGTACTACCCCACGTATTGAGCTGCTGTTTAAAACCTGTACCTAAACAATGGCTGTATTTAATATAACCTGCTGTTTAAAACCTGTACCTAAACAATGGCTGTATTAAATATAACCTGCTGTTTAAAACCTGTACCTAAACAATGGCTGTATTTAATATAACCTGCTGTTTAAAACCTGTACCTAAACAATGGCTGTATTTAATATAACCTGCTGTTTAAAACTTGTACCTAAACAATGGCTGTGTTTAATATAACCTGCTGTTTAAAACCTGTACCTAAACAATGGCTGTGTTTAATATAACCTGCTGTTTAAAACCTGTACCTAAACAATGGCTGTGTTTAATGTAACCTGCTGTTTAAAACTTGTACCTAAACAATGGCTGTATTTAATGTAACCTGCTGTTTAAAACCTGTACCTAAACAATGGCTGTATTTAATATAACCTTCGATGAGCGTTTTAAAAAAAATGTCGGGATTTCTTTCAGCGATGAGAATTTCGATATTAAATTGTTTTTTTTTTATGGAGATACAGTGGGACGGATGGCCGAGTGGTGTAGATACTCGACTGTCGACCTGAGAGTCATGGGTTCTATCCTCGGTCCCACAAGTTCACCCAGCTTCTTTTTTACCTAACTTTAAGTTGGGGAAGTAAAGGCGGCGGGGCGTTGTGCTAACTAACCACACAATCCCTTCATATGCCGAGGTTAGAGAAACAGGCTAAGGGAACTTTACTTTAAGGAGATACAAATTACCGAAGAGCTTAACGATTTATGATTTAAAACTGGTTCATCTTCGATTACGTAGCGTACGGGTTCACAACGACCAATGAGGCGTTTTACGGATTAGTATGTGCTGCTTCACATTAAACATCAGTAGAAGAGGCATGCGCAGTAGAGTCATATTCTCACTGGCGTGTGTCCATGTTGACATCTCTATGTCGTCTCGCTATATCTTACTGTAGTGACCAAGCCTCCGTATTGTCAGCTGGCGAACATTGACCGAATGTAACCCCACCCCGAAAAAAAAACCAATATATGTAGTTCTGTCCCTGCTACATGGTGTGTCAACTTCAGCCGTGCTACCTATCATTCTGAATACCCCCCCTCCCCACACCATTTTAGGCGCGGTAGCATTATGGTAATCATTTCTCTTTATTATTAATTGTATGCCGTCTGTGTGTGTGTGTCTGCCAATGTGCCCCTGTGTCTGGTGTGTGTGTGGGTGTCTGGAGATCTCATCCGTTGTGCCACCACAGTTTCCGATCCAGGTCTTCCGTTGTTGAAATTCAGACGACCAGACGCTGGGGGGGGGGGGGGGGATTATGTTATAAGATCTTTGTGTGAGGAGGGGGACGGGAGCGTGGGGAAACTAGTTGTGGGCATTACATGATAAAACTTAAACATTCAGACTATAATGGCGGACTCCGGTACAGTCGTTCTGATCAAATAAACACACCCACACAGCTGCTTATAGTGTCAAACACGGGCCAGCTCACACCATCTAGCAGCACACTTTTAACCGTATATACCGTGGGGGTGGGCAAACTTTTTTGAATCGCGGGCCGCAATGGGTTCTTAACATTTTTTTTTACAGAAGGGTCGGGTCTATGTTAGCTAAAGCAGAGCCGGGGATGACAGGTCTCAGTGCCGGGGGGTATCCCCGGCGGTGAATCGAGCCCTGGTTAAGAGCAGACGGATGGAGTGTTTATATGAAAAGTAACGAGCTGGCGGTGGCTGAAGTCGAACCGCTAGCTTAACGGAGGCGGATCAAACGGCTAATCCAGCATTGGTGAATACCAGGTATGTGCAAACAGCCAACCCGCGGGCCAAGTAGAACCTGTTTGGGTATTTCAACTCAGTGGTCCGGCCCCCTCTGTCATATTTATAGAATTGTGGCCCGCGATTCAAAATGTTTGCCTACCTCTGATGTTACACCATCAAACACAGTAATAATAATAAAACAAAAAGTGACGTTCCCTTAGTCCTTAGAGGGCATTCGGGGCAGATGAATTGTAGAGTTAATCTTTTTCTATAACTGCGGCGTATGAAGAGTTTGTCGCTTAGCCCAACGCCCAGCCGCCTTTACTACTCCAGCTAAAGTTGTGTGGACATGATGGGCATTGACCAACTTTAACCTGCAACTGGAAGAAATTCCCTTTGGTTCTCACCGAGGATCGAACCCGTGACTCCCAGGTCGGCACTCGAGCGCTCTACGCCGCTCGGCCACCTGTCTCTATAATTACATTCAACCACCATACTTGTTCTCATGTAAGCATCGGCTTACACACACACACACATACACACACAAACACATACGCACAACTGCTGATACAATCATGTACATGGTGGCCAAGTTTTGTACATCAGAATTTACGTTCACATTGTTATTTCCGAACTGTAAGGGTGTTTCACGCGTGACCGATTTTCCTTTTCCCTTGAGAAATAACAGGTTAGAAAGAGCACAGACCAATTAATGTGAGGTGGGGGGGGGGGTTATCGGCGAGATAAGTCTTAATAGCATTATGGGCCCCCTCCCCTACTCGGGTAACCAGTGCGTTGCAGCCCCATACGACAACTCGAATGAATGCAGTATAAATGGTTAATTAGCATGTTTGTTCTTTTATACTAGGGGGGCCTCCCTCTTCGGGGGCTAATCACCAAGCTGACCCATGCCCTGTTGTAATAGATGATGTACTGACTCATGGCTAATGAGGGCCCCCTCCGACAAACAATGGTAACGGGGTGGGGGCCCTCTTTCCCATTTTACACCATATTATCAGCAAAATAATATATACAATACATTTTTGAAATCTATGAAAGGGGGGGGGTCGAAGGCTTGGGGCCCTGACGAGTGTCCCGCTCGCCCCCCCCCTTGTGTTTAGACGATTTCCATGATCAGTTGAATTGTTTCGTTCCACGTGGTACACTTTTTGATAACCCGGTGACGTTTGACTTAGATACATACATATAAATATAGTATATATAGAAACGCGAAGATTCGGGCGTTGCAGTGTATTAAAAGGTGGATGAGGAAAAAGTAAAAAGTAAGGCCATTTTTAAATATCAGTTACTGTACAGAGACACCACAGCCAATTTTTTTTTTACGAGATTCAGTGGGGGGGGGGGGGGGGGAAATAATACATTATTGAAATAAAAACAACTGGCTCGGTGGGAGACGCATTTCATCGAAATAGGTAAATCAGAGATGCCAACTTTTTCCTTGAAGAATTATCCAGAAAAAGTATGAACAATTTAGAGTACACACAACAAATAATCCAATATACCTAAAAGTCAATATGAAATTATCCAGTTCTTCCAATATGTTTAGATCTGGATTAAAAAAAAACGAAAACATCCAGATTGGCAGCCCCTGGAATCAGCCCACGTTGAACTATGCAAAGTATTTGCGCGCACGCGCGTGCCATCGTGTGCTGCACCGGTTTCAATGAATTAATTTTCAATCATTGTCGTCTTAATGGCTACATTTTAATGGTCGTTTGTTATGTATTTTACTTTGAATGGGTAGGGGATCTAGTACTGCTCGCCTCCCCCCTACCCCACAACCTTTTAACCCCGTCCTCCCATGTCCACCACGCTATTCAGTGTCCAGTCATATAAACAGAAGGAGCTCTTCATCTCCCATCATCTCATTTGGTGGCACGGTGTGAAGATTTATTTTGATTGTGATTGGCTAATAAGATAATCATAGTTAATAGCCCGTAAACTATTTAAAGTAAAGTAAGTAAGTAAAGTTCCCTTCTTAGCCCTAACGGGCCTTCGGAGCAGATGAAGTGTAGAATTCATCTGTTTCTATAACCTCGGCATATGAAGGGATTGTGTGGTTAGCACAAAACCCAGCCGCGTTTACTTCCCCAACTTAAAGTCAGGTGGACTTGTGGGAGGACTTTGCACCCAATTTCACCTGGAAAAATTCCATGGGCCTCACCGAGGATCGAACCTAGGACTCTCAGGTCGACAGTCGAGTATCTACACCACTCGGCCATCCGTCCCTAGTAGACTATTTAGCGGAGTTCTTATCTTTAATTTATCATACGTACATGCAATGCAGTGTTTCCCAAACTTTCGTCATCAGTGTACCCCCCTTTTTTATTTTCGTAATTCAGAATACTCGTATTAAAAAAAAAAACTTGCATCTATTAGTTTTTTACGCTCATTGTTTCCCCTCATTTCAATCTTTTCATTTCAGCCGTGCGTGTTTTACCCGATGTGCTCAGCTCCGTGCAGTGCGCAAGCCCCACCCTTTCTCCGCCAAACTCTTCGCGATCCCCTTGGGCTGCGCGTACCAAACTTTGGGAAACACTGATGTAATGCATTTACAGCACATCCCCCGTGAGAATCAATGTTAGAGCCAGCTGTCCTCTCCACAAAGCTGGGATGCAGTACGTTTTCATATGTAAATTGATGTCAAGACAGCAAACACAAAGATACACACACACATACACACACACACAACAAAATACACTGATGATTTATTGACTTTTTACCCTAGACGTCATCATGTTACGTAACATCTATCCAAATTATATTCGTATGACGATATAGAATTGAAAACTCTGAAGCATTTGTAAAATAGGAGTTTGCGGAGGGAGGAGGGAAGGGGGGAGTTAAAGCCGTTTTAATAGATAGAAGAGTCGGGTAGCCGCCCAGGACAGCCATGCGCAAACTGCGGCGCGCGGACCGAATCCGGCCCCGACCATCGTTTCGGGGTGAAACACATCGCCGCCATTATATGTTATGACGTTTACATTTAATTGATATTAGTTCACGTCAACACTCCAATGAACTTTCACACTTCCGATGTCACCGTTTCAAAGCACCGCCCCCTCCCCTACTCTCGGCGCAGGTCCCCTATAAGAAACAAAGTAAAACGCTGTAAGGGTCTGGGTTAGAGGTTAGGCAGATCCGTTGTTAGACTATTTTTGACGCCATCCAATCTGAAAAGTGCAAAAACATTTTACAGCGGTCTTTCCGCGCCCCCGTCCTAGTTTGACGCCCTGTACGACCGCACAACTCGCAACACCCTTCCTACGCTACAGGGGGGGGGGTCTATTATTTTCACCTATTGAATGTCAGCGATTGTTTTCATATATTGATTGTTTTCATTTATTGATTGTTTTCATATATTGATTATTTTCATACTAGCTGTACCTGCAAAACATTTGCAGCACTTTTAAAAATACTAATAACTATGAATTAACCTCAACAATGTTTATATTTTACTTATAAATGTACCTTAATTAAATAAACTTCACTTTTAGGTGGTCCTGAAAAGGACTTTGAAGATTCAAAATATGGTAGTGCCCCTAAAAAGGACCGTTAAGACACAATAAATGGTAGTGGCCCTAATAAGGACAGATAAATACAATAAAAGGTAATAGCCCTACAATGGACGGTTAAATAAAATAAAAGGTAGTCGACCTAAAATGGACCTTTTAGATAAAATAACTTGTGGTGGTTAATTACAGTTAAAATAAGTTTTTGTACAATTTCTACTGTTACATTTTTTAAAATTATGTACATAAGATTTTTTTATTGCATCAAGACCTCTTTATACACAGTATTTTTAGTAATTTTTTCTCCATAGACTTTGACAGAATCAAAACTCATTGTTTTATTGCTGTGGATAGATTACTGAAAGATTTAATGGAAAGTGATGCATTATTCGGAGGGAAAGTTATTTTGATGGGAGGAGATTTCCGACAGCTTCTACCAGTTATTCCAAGAGCATCAAGGGATTATATAGTAGGGAGCTGTATTAATCAAAGCCATCTGTGGTCCAAATTGAAAAACATTGAAATTATCTAAGAACATGAGAACAAAGTCAAATGAAAAAGAATTTGCAGATTCATGAAATATTCTCTGTTGCTTTCGCAATTTATTAGATTCCAAGCGCCTTTTTTTGCCTCAGATGATTCATCTGCTCTGGATTTACTCACTATCTTACAATTAGTTTTAAGTAAATCTGACATATTACAATTTTATGCTTTTACACAGTTTTATAGAACATAGAAATCTTTGATGGATAGAAATCTTTGATGCAAAGAGAAATGGACTAATTTATTTGTTTGCAATGATAAAACCCCAATAACTCTTACATAAAACTAATAGGCTTAAAAGCACAGAAAGACTTCAAAAAGCAATAATTATTACCAAACACCAATAAACTAAGTAGAACAGACAGACTGTCAAAAATTCTTTGTAATTACTATGAAAAATATAATTGCAGACGATATCTTTTTGTTGAGTATATTAGGAGTAGTTTCCCTTAGTTATGCACAGAATAATATACAAAGATTTTTTTTTAATTTTAAATAAAACTGACTATAGTATAGAGATATACTAAATTTTACATAATTTACAAAAACGCCATAAGCATGACATTAATCATCTAAAGATTTGCAAAGCTGCGTTGTCTTTGTTATATTTATTTGTCATTTACTGTTCGTGAATAATAATTATTACTACTATGATGTCGAGGATGTTATTGTTAACAACAGCGTTGTGCAAAACGCAGCTAAAATCATTCTGATAATAAGAAAGACACTTACCTTAAAAACATGAACTTACCTCATTATTTTATTAAAGTGGTCATATAGTTTTATCATTGTACGGCCCTACTTTATTTTTAAAAATCATATTAAATGTTTTAAGCAAGATGCCTATGTTCTCGACTGATGAGGCCTCCATAGTTTGGTTTATTTTGCTTTTTGAATAGCCTCCCTTAGGTTTGATGGGTAGGCTAGGTTATTTTTGATTTCGGTCAGATCCGATAATTTCATGATTTTATTACAATTTAAAGATGTAATATGTTGTAGAAATACAAAAAAACAAACAAAAAAATATTTAAATGGAATTATTTTACATTTTGGCATTTGGCTTTCACGTTTGAAAACCTCAGAATCAATTCAAAACTGTAGATTCTTATAAAACATCTCTCGAATCGATACGCTGGCAAGACGCCATTTTGAGTTATTGTTTTCCGCTTTCGATTTAACGCACACTGGAAATGAATATTATTATATATGATATTGATTGTCATGTACTGATACACTGTATATTTTGTGGGTTTTTTCTTTCTACTTCCTTCAGTATACAACTGGACGGTGGATGACGTCATCGAATGGCTGGTCCAGGACGTTGACCTGCCCCAATACTCTCAAACCTTTCACAACAACGCCATTGATGGCTCAGTGTTGCCGAGGTGAGGCCGTCTGTCTGCCTGTCTGTTTGTTTGGTTGTAGTGTTGTTTTTTGTCGTTGTTTTTTATTGGTCTGTCCGCGGGGAAAGTCACTGATGCGATGACAGGGCCGTGTGTACAAAATAACGGACATCTGCACTTTCATCAGCAGCGCGCCCCCCTCCCCCGCCCTCCCCTTTCCTGTCAAGCTTTAACACACTTTGCACCTTCCCCCCCTACCCCACAGCCTACAGCCCCACCCCCTTTCCCCCCTCTCCCACTCATTTAAGGGCACTCCGTAATGTCTGAACGGTGCCTTTGAAGTTATTGTTTTTATCAAATAGCAGGTGCCACTCGTTTAAAATTAAATTAGATCCTGCCCTCCTCACCCACACACACAACCTCTTCACATACACACACACACGCCCGCGATCCTTACTTCAGTTACAGACTGTTGCATCTGTGGGTTGTCATCACCCGCCCGTCTGGGCTGCGAACACTCACGCGCGCGCATGCGCAAAGCAACCTGATACGGTTAATGGAGGAAGAATAAAAACATAACAACAGCAAAACAGCCGATAAATGATTGAATCAGTCGATACTTCACAGGCTCGTGCCACGGCGGTATACCCCCCAGCCCTAGTCCCGCCACCCCTTGGTTACCATCCCCCCATAACCGCAACAAGCGGACAAAACTATTTCAAATTTACATGAGTCGTCTTTTGTAACTTTGGGGGTGGGGGGGGGATGGGGTGCAATCATTTTTATTCCACCAGCATAGTAAGAGTTCTGAAAGTCACTTGTCTCTCTTTTCGTAGATATTTTTTCGCCTGGAAAACAATCCGGGAAAATTCATTGAAAATACATTGCATAATTTTCACTGCTGCCACGCGCACGCGCGCACACACACACACACTTTTCTTGATTATTATCTCCTTTTTGTTTACTTCTTTAGGCTGGTCAACTCCACCAGTCCACTCCTGGCCGCGCTGGGCATCAGGAATCCCGTGCACAAGCAGAAGCTGTCATTGAAGGCGATGGACACTGTCCTCTTTGGGGCGCCCAAACGTAAGTATCGGGACCTTCCAGGGTTGGGAAGGGGGATGAGGGGTGTTTGGAGCGTAAAGGGGGCAACTGGTATTGTCAAGTGATGATTCCTGTGATGTCTGTCTAATGGGATTCTACTTTGGTGTCTGTCTGCTATGATGTCCACTATAATGTCCCCTGTGATGTCTGTCTAATGGGATTCTTCTGTGGTTTCTATCTGCTATGATGTCTACTATAATGTCCACTGTGATGAATGTCTAATGGGATTCTTCTGTGGTGTCTGTCTGCTATGATGTCCACTATAATGTCCACTGTGATTTGATGTCCACTGTGATGTATGTCTAATGGGATTCTTCTGTGATGTCCACTATATTTACAGAGTGGGTTGTATAAGTTATAAAGCGGTGCAATTACCTGGTACACGTATCAGAACCAGCCATTACATCCCACCTAACAAATAGATTATATTTTT
>JAGDYQ010000008.1:9664340-9868643 GCA_021962125.1 Bulinus truncatus
GAGAGAATGACATCACGATCTGATAGAATTTAATAGAGTACAGAATTTGTTTACATTTTTTATATTCCTTACCAAACTGTGTGCCCCCCCCCATTTCTATTTGTTGGTTCTCTTTGGCATCCATGGCCATGTGTGTGTGTGTGGGGGGGGGGCTAAGGGAACTTTAAACTTTTAAACATACCACGACGTGTCCCGCCTCTTTAAATATGTCCCCATCGTGCTACACTAACCGGAGGGTTTGTCCTGACTTTATCTGACCTATTTACCGCTGTCCGGTAAGTTTATAACCAGGATCAGGACACACACCCCCACCCCACCCGCCAATCGTCTCCCCACTCCTTCATCGCCCCCCCCACACACACACAGCCGTTGTGTCACAGCACGTGCAATACTTCTACCCCGGGTGAACCATCAATCTGTAATTTACATTTTTCACCTCGGGCTCCAATGAAACTAATAACGCCTATGGGTGTACCCAGTCACCAGGCCCACCGACAGAAATTTCGGGCCCCTGGGCAGGGCTGTCACGGCCCCCCCCCGTGCTGATAATAATATTTTCAAAAGTTGATTGACCAGCTCAATCCGGGCCCCTGGGATTTGCCCCCCACCCCCTCGGCGGCACTGCCGTACACCCCCCCCACCCACACAATCGTACAGACATACCCCATTATACTGGTCTATTTAAGTAAACGGGAAAGTCCCATTGGATATCCATATTAGGGTCTATCAGAGCTGGTTACTCGGTATAGACAGTATAGAGCATACTTCACCCCCCCCCCCCCACCCATATTGTCAGATCTGTTATTTGATGAAGTGATACCCTAAAAACTGGGCAAATATTAGACATTTAGACACAATACATTCACCGTGTACAGTTTTCGTATTACGCTCTCTCCCATCTTACTCGATACACTTATGCTTGCACTCATTAATAATAATTATTATTTTTTTTTTTTTGGCTTTGCTTCCAGGGGTCCACAGCTACACCAAAGATCTGCTCCTGGTCTCCTCCCTGATCATAGCAGTAGGCGGCTGCTGGTTCGCATGCCTCCACCACCGCTACTCACAGACGCAGGTCAGGAAGATGATGAAGGATTTGGAGTCCTTGCAGAAAGCCGAAGATGCCCTGAAGAAACTCAGTAAAGAGTAAGTCTGTTGGAAACTGTGGCAGTTGTATGGGTTGAGTTTTGTGGGTTGAGTTGTATGGGTTGAGTTTTGTGGGTTGAGTTGTGTGGGTTGCACAGCATGGCCTTTTTTAAGCTGGGGTGGGGGGGGGGAGTTAGTTGTTGAAATAGTTTCCCCTGGGTCATTGTTGTCAACTTTGAGGAGGCTTTAAGATTCTGGGTTGTTTTTTTTTTTTCTTATAGATTCTGGGGGTTTTTTCTTATAGATTCTAGGTTTTTTTGTTATAATTGTCCCTGAAAGGGCAAGATTTTATCTCTTAGGTGATATAAACCATGAATGGGACAGTTTGGTAGTGTCCTTCTTTCAACCTCACCATTGCAGATATTGCATTGGCCAGGAGTCACTGCAGAAGAGCATAGGTGGGTGACTGGACACACCGGGGACTTGGACTGCAACCCACAGCGTACAGATCAGACTGACAACCAAAGCGGAGACCCAGCCAATGGGATGTCAACTTTAGAGCATTCCATTAAAAATGAACCCCCCCCCCCCCCAGGCTAGAGAAAGAAATGTTAATGGTTGGAATTCAAAAAGTGCATACAGCAGGGATGGCCATGCACGAGCCAGGTCTTTCATAGCCCAGTGGTCCTCAAACTTTTCATGATTTGCAACCCACTTTTAAAGAAAGAGAGAAAAAAAAACAGACAACGTTTGGTGGCCCACTTCAAATCAGCTCATTGGTCTTGACCCACTCTTTGAGAAGCATTGCCATAGTCAGAATTGTACAAGATTTAGTGATGAAATAAAAGGGGGCAAAAAAACTGCTTCCAAGTGAGCTGCACTAAAGTCAAGCCCATGACTGTCAAGTCACTGGTACTGCCCGAGGAATAAAGTAAAATGAGGCCATCTCTTTCCTACACTTTGTTTCCTAAAATTGGTTGGATTGTTCATATATTCATTCAAAGACAAACATTAATCAGTGCTGTATGCTTCTTATTTTTGTGTGTTTCTATTCTCCTATGAGAAAATGTAAATTTTTTTATCACATATTTAAAAACAGTGCAGCTGTTAGTAGGTCAAATGATAAAAACTTAAAACTTTTGGCTTGAATTCTCGTGGTAATAAATGGTAGTTTTTTTCTTCATAATATCAGGCCAGCTCTAATTGCTAACATTTCAATTTTTATGAATGACTAAAGAAACTCAGTTTTCTTATCACTCACCTATATATGTGTGGTTCTCTTCCAACAGACTGGCAGACGCAGAGAAAAACCAGGTTTCTATGCCGCACGACAAATCAGAAGAGTTGAGAATTCTACGGGTGAGTACTTGGAATAGGTGTTTTTTTTAGCTCACAATGTTAACGTCTCAATGCCTGTGTGCTATTAGTTAGGCCTCAAGAGCCATGAATTAAGCCGTAAAACCAGTCTAGATGACGTAAAACGGTCTAGATGACGAAGCCACCTGTGAGTGACTAACTCTGCACTAGTGTTTATGTATGTGTGCGTGTGTGTGTTCCACTGACTGTTAACTGCATTATCAACTAAACTTCATTATTTCATTTATTTTTTTGAACGATTTGCAGCCTGACGAAAGAAACTGGGTAACTCTTCCATGTTTTTCTTTGCGCATGTCTCGTTGTCTTTCACTTGCTTTGAAATGTGTTCATTCTATTTTGTGGCATTTTTTTTTTAAATACATTTTAAATTTATTGCAAATATAATTATTAAGCTCCATTTCTCTGTTCTTAGTGTAAGTCTTGTGACTATTCTTTGCTTTTGTTACGACGTACTTATAAGAAATATTTGATTGTTATCATTTGTAGTCACACCCTTGGCCCTGTTGTGCCTAAAGAGCTAGAGCATAACCTTTGACCCTTGTCCCTAGATATTTTTTTTTTTTTGATGCAGAAGTAGTTGGCTTTCATTAATTTGAGACCTACTTTTAAGAGTGGGGGGCTAGAGATTCATTTTATGATTTGACCCTTTTTTTTGTTGTGGCAAAGTTTTTATTTTGTTTGCCCCACCGATATGGCAGGCAGCACAATGAGTAATAATTTATTTAATTTTTGACAATAATCAGAGATGCTGAAGTGGGGGGGAGGGGGGGGTATACATTGAGAATTGGATACATTGGCACTTTTTTTAGGGTATTGAAAAATCTGGGGATTTTCACCCAAGTTAAAAATTCTAAACTAATTAATTGGAACCAAATTTACACCATTTGAGCTCTCCATGGTAGTCTGTATTAGAATCAAAAATCGTTTCAGAATCTGAAGTTGAAAAAAATGTTCAGGTATTGTAGTGGTAATCAACGTTCCCTCTAAGCTGAGCTCATGAGTGATTGCTCACATGAGTTCAGAGCGTCGCCCATACTACAAGTACGATCGCTCACTCCGACGGACAACATCGCTTAAATCGCTCACAGATTTGGGCCTCAAACAATATGTCGCTCAGAGACAAAATTTTTTGCTCACTTCATACCACACCTTAGAGGGAATATTGGTGGTAATGGACATTCTGACATCCCTTTAGTTACCAGGACTTGTTGGCACATAAATGAAATCGTATAAGGAAAAAGTGGTTGTGATGGGGGAAAAAATAAATATTTTGTGGTGATAGACGTGACACCCTAGTTTGCTACAACCAGTATTTTTTATTTTTTTTTTTAACAATATATTCTGTGCTTTTTTATTTTTTTTAAAAAACATACACCATTTTAAACACACGTAGCAAAATCTAGGCAGTGTACGCTCTTGTCTGAGCAGCAATTTGCACCTGTTTAAAGTAAGCATCTACCACTTAGCACTGGTTATATTTTTTTCCTTTCTTTCTTTTTGCTTATTTATTTATTTATTTCTCTTTTTTTTTTTGACTAATTTATGTTCAAAAATTTCTCCACCCCCATGTATTGCTCTGTTTGTTCAGTTCATATTCGTGAACAATTTTTGTTTATTTGAAATGAACGAGATGTTTTTATTGAACCTAGTCTTAATGAAATGAATTGGAGATAGTGTAAAAATAATTGTGTTAAAAAAAAAAAAGTATTTAAAAAAATCAGGTAAAATTTTTGTGACCTTTATCAGGCACGGCTTGAATATTTTTTTTTTAGGGAGAAAAAAATGTTTAGCCATACATTGTAATTACTGGGACATATTCAATTAGGGCTGCATTCAGTGACACAATAGACACACTGTGATGACAGACACAGTATTCACTTGTGTGTTGTTGTTTTATTTAGCGGATATTTTTTCTTAAAATTTTTAATTTTTTTTTATATTGTGTGTGTAAGTGTCAACTGTTTTGTTCTGGTTAACTGTTTTTTTTTTTGTTTTTCAATTTAGTCAATTGCTTGAAAAAGTAAAATGTTTTTATTCCATTTTGTTGATTTTTAAAGTTTTAATAGCTCCGGTCACTAAGTGCACCCATGTATCTCTGAAATGGCAATATATTTTAAGGGGGTTGGGGAGCCACTTCACAGCCTGAAAGTCTTGGGTTTGAATCCTATTTGTTGGGGACAATTTTATTTGGACTCTTTACACACACACACACACACACAGATCGGCAAGTTTATTTAGAGAAAAATTCTGTCCCGATGGGAGGGTCCCCTTTTCATGTGTTCGGGTCGCACTCTCTTGCCAGGATCATTGCCTTGATAAACATTCACTCAGTTCTCAACAGGTTTCAAAAAAAAAAAACAAGAGTTTAGGGTGGTGATAGTTTGGCCGCACAAATTTTCTGGCAATTGTCTGGTAGCCGCTTGTAAGTCTGCAGGCTGAATGTTGTCCCCATGTGGTAGGACCAGTTGTGTGTATAAAAACAATGACTCCAGTTGGCACGTCTCCAGAATTTTATTTTACAATTAATATATTTTCTCACTGTTCATGTTTATGTACAGATTATCTCATTCTGAACAAGTGCCCCATGGGTTGGCATTGTCCCTCCCCCTCACTTAGGCTGACATCACACACACCCCATTTTCAAACTTTCTTTTTTTTCCCCCCACAAATTTTCGGCTCTTGGCCTGTATCAGTGGTTGGCCTGTATCATTGGTAGTCAAATGTAGTTCTCAAATGCACATTCAGTTCTTTTGGTTAGTTTATTGTAGGAACCAGTTGTTTTTTTTTAAATGTATACTGATGTATTACTTTTCTTGACTAAATTGACTATGGAGCCGATATAATTTTACGCTGATCCCATTTGATGATTTCAAGGCCCATAATTTACAAGAATCACAATTGCGCTGACTCCTTAAAAAAAAAAATAATTTTTTTTTGTTATCACTAGTGGGGGTCCCAGCTGCCACCAAATTTTATGACTTTTTACGTCTGTCGACATTTGTTTTGTATGTCGACATTTGTTTTGTATGTCGTACTTTTTTTTTTATATCCCTCCATAAAACTTTAATACAGCGATTAACTTTAGAAGTCGTGTGTTTAGGATGCAGTAGTTATTGAAAATTAAGTTTAAAGTTTTATAGTCTATAAATGTTGTTAATTTTTAGGCAGACATAATCCAAGTTTTGTTTTCATGAAATGTCTAAACAGTATGAATAACTTTGTAAAGTTTTACGTTAAAAACATAATTGAAGACTGTGGTTATCAATTATTAATACATAGCACACTCTGGCCTAACATTTCTGTACGTTGTTTAAGTAAATGTATCAACTAAAAATGTCTCATATGAAATGTATTTAAGTGCAATAAACTAATGAATTCACCGTCATACAAATGCACTCTATGACTGTTAATTTATTTAAGACAAAACTCAAGATTCTAATGTTTTAAAACTGTAGTTCCCTTATGTTTTAAAATGGTAGTTCCTTTGTAGTTCCCTTATGTTTTAAAACTGTAGTTCAAATTTTAAAGTTGTGCTAAAAGACTTTCACCACTTCCATATCACAGTTTTAGTGACTTGATTCTATTATTTGTGTTTTTTTTTTTGATACATCATTGAAATATTTCTGTCTTATCTATCCCTCCAGCAAAACTCCATCCGCCTGAAGATCCCTGCCATGACGACTGGGGAAAAGTCCCCGGTCAGTCTGAGCAGGGAAGGCTCGATGCTAAGGAGAAAAGAAGGGGAGATGAAGCTTCAACAAGCCGAACAAGAATTGGCCTCCCTGAGGGAGGCACTAACAGGTCAGCCCTTTTTTTTTTAAAAACTTTTGTCGACATTTGATCTGTCGACATTATTATTTCTTATAGTCTACTCAGTGATCTCACTATATCTCATTTTGATATCACTGGGCTTTTGAGTTCAGAATGTCTTCACAGCAGGATGTGGTATTGTGGTGTATCACCGCAGGATGTGGTATCGTGGTGTGTCATCACTTGTATATAAAAGCGGTTAGCGTTGTTGTTTGTTTGTTTTTTTAAACCACTCAGACACTCTTTAATTCCAAATTCAGATTATTTAAATTTTTTTTATTCAAAGCTCAGTGAGGCACACCCTACCCATCCTCCTTCACCCCCCACCCCTTCCCTCACCCCCACCCCTTCCCTCACCCCCACCCCTTCCCTCACCCCCACCCCTGCTCTTTGCCTTTGACAGCTGAAGGTTGAAGTGGAGCCCTGTCACTCCCACCCCCACCCCTCTGCAAAAAATAAAGTGGAGCACAAAATCTATCTATGTACTCAACATTTAGAATAACGCCAAATAAAATTCACTAAACACTTTTTGTAGCAGTGATGTAGACAAAGTATTTTCGTTTTTTTTTTTTTATATATATAGGATTTTATTTTTTTTTCATATCAATACTGGTGCGAATTAAATTGATAGAAGATTCGAGAATTATTTGAAAACATTTGATCTATTTTTAGCATGCATTTTGGGTTACAACTGTGTAACATGTCTGAAAAAAAAATGGTTTAAATGTCTAAATTATGGTCCACAGAGGCTGAAAGCAGGCTGGAGTTTCAGCAGCAGCTGGAGAGCCAGTGGTCAGCCCCCAGTGAACTCCAAGCCTGGCTTCAACTGACCCATGAGATTGAACAGATTCACTACAACGCCAAGCGGCAGGCAGCAGAGAGGCAGCTGATGGCGGCTAAAGATGGGGTACGTTGTCGACAGTTTTGTGACTGATTTAATATCATGACTGGATATTTTGGCTCATATGAGTTGCACTCACTTGTTTCATTATGGCTATTTTTTTTTTTAATCTTGAATGTGCCTGAAATTCTTGTCGTTACACATATAATGCGTTATTTTTCCCCCTACCCACTATGGGCACTAGATCAAAAACATGTAATTCATCTACTTGAATATCTGGTCTAATGTTTTGGATGGGCATGCTGTTAATGGAGGGACTGATGGTTGAGCCGTGTAGAGCACTGAGTTGTCAACCTGAAGATCCTGGGGTTTATTCTTTAGAAAAAACAAGATTTCCCCACAATGCCACCCAGCTTGAAGTGGGTACAAGGCCACCCAGCTTGAAGTGGGTACAGGGCCACCCAGCATAAAGTGGGTACAGGGTCACCCAGTTTAAAGTGGGTACAGGGCCACCCAGCTTAAAGTTGGTACAAGGCCACCCAGCTTAAAGTGGTTACCAGACTTTGAGGAAGCAAATGCCACTGGGCATTGTGCTAACACACAATTACTTAATAACCCGTAGCTACAGAAATTAAATTCTACACTTCACCTGCCTCAGTGGCCCTTACTTGCTAAGGGAACTTAACTTTTAGCAACATGACGATACTAGCAAATCTCAATAAATAATCACTTGCCTGCTCCAACTTTTAAAATAAAATTAAAATATTTTTTTATGACCAGTGGCCTTCTTTATTTTAATTCTAAAACAATTTTTTTTTTTTTAAACTTGCATAGAATAAAATAGTATGCAGGCTAATTAATAATGAACCTTTTTTAGTTGAGAGTTTATCGTATTTGTTTTATATATAACCTGTAAGTTGTCATTTTGCAGATAAATCTTGTTTATCAGTTACTTATTATGCACGTTAAACTAATTGACACATTGTTTTGTTGTGTGATTGCCATCTACTTGTTGAAGTCTTTATTGTTGATTTTTTAACCTGGGTTTATGTATAAATTGAATTTGCTATTATAATTAAGGGGACATCAACCTGTTGTTTTTTTCCCCCCACAGTGTGACAAAATAAAGAAGAGAAACAAGGCATTTTTTGGCTCTTTGCGCATGGCTCACAGCAACTCTTTGGATGACATAGACCAGAGCATCCTAGATGCCAGGTACAGGGAGCAACATTCACTCTTTATATGGGTCACATGCTAATGGTCCAAGTTTTGTTTTTTTTCATTACCCTCACAGCTATTCAAGAATTTGTTTAAACCTGTGTGGTGAAGCTGTACATATTGTATTGCCACTCAGTTTGTGTGAATTACGTGTGTGATGTAATAGTGCTTTAAAGTCTTGATCGCATGGTGTGATGAAATGCAGAACTCATAAAACTCTTTTTTTTTTTTATAAAACTTTTTTGTTTACCAATTGGTCAGGGCCGCTCTAGAAGACGTGAAACAAGATCTGCAGGAGAGGTTACACAGGTGGCACACTATTGAAATACTGTGCGGGTTCGCTGTGATAAGTAACCCTGGACTTTCGGCACTCAGGCAGGCTCTGGGGCGTGATCCTGGCGGAAGTAAGCGGACTTGTCTCTCTTTTTTTTTTTTTGATTGGCTAAATAGTTCACCTAGACTCCAGTCCCTGGTGATGTTTCATCGAAATATTTAAAATCACTTAAATGTTTTTAATCTCTTTCGTTTATTGTTTGCAAATGGCTGAAATTTAAAGACAGTAAACAACACTTGGAAACATACAAATTTGACTGAATTTGGGATGGGGACAATGCCAGAATTTTTAACCTAGCTGATTCAATTTCAATTCTTCCCTAAAACATTTATTCCGATTTTCAATTACAATTCCCGATGACATAGTTTCACTTCAAATTTTGCTAATAAAAACAAAATATCTAATTATAGCTTTAAGAGACCAGTGCTTTATAACTATTTGCTTGGTAAAAAGTTTTCAGCTTTAGATAAAGACTCAGGTGTTGCCCAGGAAATCAAGGTGCCATGCCACACCCTCTTTTGATCATTTAAACATTTTTTTTTTGTAACTGACAATTAATTAGGTCAATTAATAAGGTCAATTAATTAGGTTGATGGGATCAATCAGAAGAAATTGATCAACAGTGTTCCCTATTTGAAAAAAAAATAAAGGTTGAGCGCTGGTATGTGAAACACCCCCAACACCCATAAAATAATATATTTGTATAAATAAGTTATTGGCTTGGCTACTTTATTCAACAGTGGAAATTCTGGCTTTGTAATACACCCTCACACACACAAACACACACTATAACACAAAGTCGGCAAGAATAAAAACAATCACCAATTATGTAAGGCAAACACATACGTATGAAGTGAAACAAAATCTTAACTGTTCAGCTGTCCAGTCCTGACACAGACCGTTACAATAACAAGACAAAGTCAAATAAAGACATTGTTCACAATAACACAAACATTCTGTTTATTGTGCAGGTACGGTTTGGTATTGTGATGTGCACTGATGTCATAGTGATGTGATAGTTTTGTCAATCAAAGTAATGATGTCATACTATACTGGGGTATATAGAATGATGTAAGTGCACATTGTGCACAGTCGACATCACATATGTCATTAATGTCATATTATACTGGAGTATAGAATGATGTAAGTGCACAATGTGCACAGTTGACATCACATGTCATTAATTTGATAGCAGATGACATCATATGGATAACACCATATATGCAAATGATGTCAAATGACAAAATACCACTTGCGCTTGCATATGAATGGTAATGTTGATCACCATACACCATGGTGATGTTGTTAGCTTAAATGACGAATTGGTCTTGTACTGTTTGGTGTCATGCTGTAAACTGATGTCAGTCTATGACATAATATTGTTTCAATAAACATGTCATGCTGAACTAGAGGGTGTAATGGTGTTAGGTCTACACATTGTGCACAGGCTACAACACGTATTTCACCAATCAGCTTACAAGACAAACCCAAGTCAGGTGAAAAGAACATAGGTCATTTGATAACAAGTCGTGAAGACATTTGATGAGAACAACATTAAAATTAAAGACTTGAGATCGAGTTTTAGTTTATATGAGACAATTGCTGCGTCACTCAAATGAACTTTTTGTACTTACCATGTAATGTTTTTTTTTCCTTCTATAACAAACAGATCTCAACACAAGAATACCTGGCTCGCTGTTGGCCCCTGTTTCTATTGACGAGGCTGATGAGGACTTACCTCCAACAGGTACGTCATTTTCCTCTTGCTGACAGCTTAAACATTACTTCTCATTATGGATGACATTCTGGAGAAATATATTTTATGGTCTAATAACAAATTCTCTCACTTGACCACCCTGACCATTTTCTTTAGATGTTGAGTGAATGTTGAGTCCATCATGAAACATTTTCATCATTTTTCTATCTTTTATCGTAAAAGCTAAACAGAAAAACATTTCCTTTTAAGATGCTTCGGTGAGCCAAAATATTTTTTTTGCTGTAACCGCTTCTTTTAAGCGGAACAGTCAGAACTTATTAATTTACTTTTTGGATTAAAATCGTTATTTTGACCTAAGCTTTTGTAAATATAAACAACTAGGAATTAAAATTGAAAAAAATCTTCAAATAGACACAGCTCCATAACATAAAATATTTTTTGTTTAAGTGGTTTAATATTTCAGTGTGGGGTTGTTTTATTTTATCTTTTACAAAACTGAAACTAGGAGAGAAATTAAAAAGCTCCAGTTTATTTTGAAAGATTTTTTACTTGCACCAGTTTTTGAATTGTACATTCTCTGCATGTGATTTTATTTCTTGGTGTCAGATTTCGGCGCACACGCTTTTATACTCACACAGCTGTATGGATGAATTTGGTTGAGCAGAGTTTTAAAAGTAATGCGTGCGTAATGTATTCCGGTTAGAAGGTATACACTTTGTGTAACTCAGTATATGTATTTTAGACGTACTTAGAACTAGGATAGACCCTCTAGCCAGCCACGTGTGCTTCCCAGTCGTTTCAGTTAATTTTTTTTTTTCCATTGTTAGGATCTAGCTTGGCCAGCATTTTCAGGATAATGTTGGTCTCTACAGAAATTAAATATTTCACAATTTCATCAGCATCTTAGTTGGCAGCTTTGTAAGATATATATCTATACTTGGCTATTGTTTTGACTTCTTTTGATGTTAATGTATTGAAAAAAACAAAATATTCTTCTGGTTTCATGTCAGAACAAGATCTCATCTTTTTATTTCCCCTGCTTTGATTTTTTTTTTTATATTTGTACATTTATAAGATTTTTTAAAGAAATATTATTTTATTGAAAATGCCAAGTTTAAAATTATTTGCCAACCATTTATTGAATAAAATGTTTCTGTAGAAGGTCCGAATTCAAACATTTGAAAGACGTAAAATTCAAGAAAGAAAAAAAAAAGCTAGCCAAAAAAAAAAGTAATAAAATATCTTTCTCAGTGAAAAATGATCACTTTTTAAGATCCATTCTATGGCTGGAAATATGTTAAACATCTGGATACAACCTAAGTTGGAGAAATATGGGATAATTTTTTTTTTTAAGTTGATTTTTTCTTGGGGTCACAATTTTCAGTCTTTTGGTAAAACAAAAGATTGTGAGTTTGTTGGCTGTACACTCCGTAGCAAGATTTATTTCTCTCAAAGTGTTCTCAAATTGAGCAGACTGGGATCACTTTCACAGGGGACTTATTTTATTATTCTTTTGTTTTTTGATACATTTCTGGTCAGGTTCCTAACACCAGTAAAAAAGTCATCCAGTGACCTCAGAAATAAATGGAATAGTTTGTTTCAAAAGTTTCTTTATAGTGAGCTTTTTAAAAAACCCATTTAAATCAGTTATAGGAAATTCAAAATCATTGATGCATAAATATGAAAAATATGTATAGATAAAACTTGCCTCCTTTGTTAAGCATCTTCAGAACTTTTTTTTTTCTCTAAACTCTTAGTTCAACTTTGACAACGTACATTGTCATATGCCTAGAGTGAGATGTTCAAGTTACATTCATTCATCAACGTACTTTTTTATTCCTCATAACTTGAGTGTTAGTTTCGTTTAGTTGTGTTAATTGTCCTAGTTTTTTTATTTCTAGTTTAGAGCATGCAGCAGTTTGTTAGTATGTAAATATTAGATAAAAAAAATAAACAGACTTATAAGTGACTCCAGACAGTGTACATGGTGTAATTTCCCTTTTAATCATGCTCTGTGATGAGCACTGAAAATCTTTTTTTTTTCTTGACCTCTGTATTAAATAACAAAGTAGTGAAAATATCCTGAACAAAGCTACTCAATTTATTTTTGTTATTATGTAATCATGGTTTTTGATTATCATATATGTATTTATATAAATTAGATTTTTTTGTATAAATCTAACTCCGTTCAAATAAAACAATGAGTCAGTTATAATAATAATCATGAATCTTCTTTTTTTTGTACCAATATTTCATTGTACCATTTTATTTAGGTTATAGCAGGATGATTACTGAGTCTCTCCTTGCATGGACTATATAGTATTTGCATGGGGTGGTCTTTAGTTGTATAAACTGTTTGTCTTTGGTAAACCGAGCGAGAAAAAAAAATCTTATATTTATTGTATAAATTCTGTGCTCATTTTAAAATTTGATTGAAAAGAATGCTTCCGCGCCCAACTATGTTTTATTCCTTTAAATTTGTCCATTTGTAGACATTTTTTCTCATTGAAATTCCTTACGCAGCAAACGTAATTTCTTAATTCATAAAACTTGTGTTAAAAATGTCAAAACGGATTTAATTGCACCGTGGGTAACCAAACTGCATTCGGACATTAGGATTGGATTTATTTTCGTGATTGTGTCTGCTTTGTGGTACTGATAGAAATTTCAGTCATTGATTTCTTGTGTCATTTAGTGTCTAAACCAATAATTTTATTTCTTTCCTCATTTTTATTCCCCCTCCCCCCCCCTCCTTGTCCTTTTAGCATTTCTAAGTTCATTGCAGTTACAAAATGGCGCCTCCATGTGTTCCCGCCCTAGGGCTCTGTCGGCAGGTAACCTCTGACCCTCTTAAATATTTTGTTGGCTAATTGTTTTTTGTTTTTTTTTTAAATTTCTTTTTTTATATTCAGATTTCTTGTTTTGGTTGTGCACTGTGTAACTAGTGTAGTGCCACCCTTTAAAGTAAATTTCTGCCTTGACACTAGATGTAGCCATTCTACTAAATAACAGTAACTTTCTTGCGCTTAGCTAAATTTTTTTTTGCTTTTTTTTTTCTATATTTGTATTATATGTTTTATCACATCTATTATCAGTTCATTAATAATATATTTGATGTTAAACCGTTTTTTAATGAATTCGACTATGATGTACCAAACCAGGGCTGGCTTGATAAATGCAGATCCATCTAATGGAAAGATTTTTTCAGTCACTTTCCACTACAACAATCCACTTTCTGCTTCACAAAATCATTGTCCCGCAGTATGTCTCAAATCTAAGTCTACTGTGTAGGAGGTTCAGCTCCATATAGTACGCCTCATATTATACCTGTGCCTCAAATTTTCGATTGTCAGTCAAAATTTTAAAATTCTAGTTTCAGTTTGATTGAAGCAAGAAAATATTGCTAATGCACAGAGAGTGCTTGACAAAATTTTTTTTCTTCCTCCAAATCATATCTATCTCTAATTTGTATTTGAAAGTAACTTTTGTCTTTCAGTTCCTTGACACTCTTCGATAACGAAAATCCTAGCCCTTTTTCTTACAAGGAAATGAAAATCCTCAGCCATTCAGCCTTCCATTATAATTCAGGACTCTAGATATCTTGCAATTGTTCATTCAGAAATCCATTTAGTTTAAACTGCCCTGGTATCTCATCACCTGTCTATCTTATCTGCCCTGGTGTCTCATCACCTGTCTATCTTATCTGCCCTGGTGTCTCATCACCTGTCTATCTTATCTGCCCTGGTGTCTCATCACCTATCTATCTTATCTGCCCTGGTGTTTCATCATCTGTCTATCTTATCTGCCCTGGTGTCTCATCACCTATCTTATCTGCCCTGGTGTCTCATCACCTGTCTATCTTATCTGCCCTGGTGTCTCATCACCTGTCTATCTTATCTGCCCTGGTGTCTCATCACCTGTCTATCTTATCTGCCCTGGTATCAGGTATCAATCTTGATAATCATGGCTTAGTTTTACTTGTTTTGATTCCTCAACTTCTCTGAGAGATTTTTTTTTTGTTATTGTTTAAAATGCTTTGCATGGCAAAAAGAAATTCCTGATTGCTTTACTTTATGAAAATATGATGTGTGATGACCCCATTTACCATAATGTTTTTGTTTCGCTTTGTTAGTTTTTATTTCCTTCTTAAATGCAATGTGTTTTTTTTTTTCATTGTTTTTTTTTTTTAAATTATTGCACACATCAGCATGTATGGATGTTGTATCTCTAGATTGTGTAGGACATAAACTAAATCTCTCTTAATTATGTGATCAGGTGGTACACTTGTTGTTGTTTTCATTTCAAAATTTCACATTCAACCAAGTCCCGCCTGGTCACTTTTTGCCGAGAGGGATGATTAATATCGCCTGCTGGCCTAACCTGCCCTAAATATTTAGAACATGTATCATAATAATTTCTCACTATGTATCTTTGGTTTCATGCTGTCTCAGTAACTCGATAGCCTGGAGCTTTGTTTATTTTTTTTTATCAACTCACTTAACTATATAGATTGATGAAAGTTTTAGAAAACAAAACAGAACCAATGATATGTATATATGTAGTAGGCATATGTAGGCAACCCGTCCATCTCGAAAGATGATGGTAGCGCTCTAGGTTAGTCATCAAGTCGTGTTTTGAGATGATAAATCTAACTGTAATTGAGCTGGGAAAAAAAAAAGAAAGAGATCAATCTCAGAGAAATCTTTACAAGGCAGTAAAAAGTAAATTTTGATTCATTGAATGATTTTTTTTTTTTTAAATCTAAAAATTAAGAGTAATTTGCATTAAATTCTTTAAAAATGCATGTAAACTGTGTTTCCACTTGACGAAGATAAACATGATAAATGTGACCAAGTCATTTTTTTTGCGTGTGGAGTTTGTATGTTTCCTGAATAAATGTATCATAGTTTGAGATTTCCTTACACTGAATGGGAAGTTGATCAATTCAGTGAATCACTCACTTATAGATTTCACCCCCCTTCCCTCCCAAAAACTGTGTAGAAATAAATGAAACAGTTCATTTATTCAGCTGAGATTGTCTGAAAACATTGAGCCAATTTCTGTCGGTCTAAATTTTAATTTCCCAAAAAAAAAAAAAGACTTAAGTGGATCTTTTCTATTTCCTGGGTTTCGCCCATTGGGCGTATTTTATTAATGTAATATTTACTGCCTTTTAAAGGCCTGTTAGTTTTCCAAATGTTTTATAACAAGTTAGTACCCTGCCAAACATAAAGATTTTTTTTTTTCAGCTTGAAACAAATTAGCTTAAATTTGAAATTATTTTTTTTATTCTTGCCTATCTCTCAAATCTAGTTCCGTATCTACGTGTTTTGGGGGACACATAGAAAAGTAATGTAGAGTATCATGATCTTAATAAGGAGTAAAGTTTAGAAAAACATTTTGTTTTACATAGACAGTGGACTTGTACATTTTTAAATGCAGTTGAAGTCATCATATTGTTATTTATGGCTAAAACCTTTTCAATTAATTATCATTTTACGGCTCATTTTTGAAAGGACAGTAAACTTTATATCCAGTATTAAAAGCTGAATATTTTTCTCTTGTCTAAGTTTATCATCTTGTCATTCATTTTATTTGTGAGCATTCTTTTTACTGCATGAGTTTCTGACACGGCTCACAATAACTGGTTATTTTTTTACACATCATTCTTGTCATATTTAAAAACCTTTTAAATTCATGTCTGAAACAGTCACTTTGAGACAGTTTAATTCTATCAATAAAACTACCATTGCAGCCAGTGGTTTATTTCATAACACTCAGCAGAAATTAATGACACAAAAATGTCTTCTTGATTTGAAATATTCTATCTATTGCTTTTTTTTTTTTTTCTATCAAAAAATTGTTTCGTGTTAATTGTTCGTAAGCCAATTTATTTTTCTGTTCATCCGTTTCACTGCGCAGATTTTTGTTTACCCCGAATCTTGCTCTAGTTGTGCCAGTTTGGATTTTGTCTGTTTATTGTTGTTTTTTCATTGTTTAGGTTTTAGATGTCTTACCTCATACATCTACTTAAATGGCTGCTTGGTAACACTCACCACATATATGCGCTTGATTGAAATCTCATTTGATTCTTTACTGCATTTCCGTTTTTTTCTATTTTTGCAGAAATCAAGAGTCGAAAGCCAGCCAAATGCACATTAGTAAAAAAAAATGAACATTTTTAAAATTAATAAACTTACACAAATGTTTATGTATAGTTTTTGTCGTTCTTTTGTTTTTTTATGACAGTTCTGAGCTACCACTTTGTTTCACACTTTGTCCACTGCTAATGACATTTTTTTTAATGTTTGCACCTAATACATTCACCTGCTAACAGAGCTAGACATTCATCTACACATTTACCTGTTCACATAGGAGAAAGAATATTTTATTATCTACTGTAAATAAATTGCTCGTGATGTAATGTATTGTCACATTACTCAACCTGTGGTTTGTTTTAAACAGTATTTATTATTAAGCTTAGCATTTGAACTTTGATATTAAATAATGTATTGATTTCTATTATCTGTTTATAAACTCCATTTTTTCAGCATTTTTAAAGAAGTAATACTTTTGGAGTTGAAATGTTGAATCTTTTGTATAAAATAGATTTGCTTCATGAGTAATGACCTATGTTAACACTAGACTAGACAGATGATTTTATGTTAATGAAATGTGAATAATATTTTTTTTTCTCAAACTTATAAAGCAGTTTGAAATGAGGATTCATTATAGTTTTATTTACATTAAAGATACGATCTTAAGATATTTTTTATTTTTATTTTACACTTTTTCCACCCATACCTGACTAACTTAGTTCACATCTCATTCGACTAATCAAATTATATTAACAGTTATTATCAGCATGTGTAGTAGACAGAATTACGATTTTTTTTTTTTTAATTTATTTTCTTTTGAATATTGATAAAAAAAACAATGACTAATCTGCCCCCGTATTTTTTTTTTTGCGATGCATTTTTTCATATGTTTTTCTTTCTTTATGTCATTTCCTTCCCCTTGTCCCCCATGCTGCTCTTTGTCGTCCTCTGCTCGTTGGTCATGCATATCACACGGACAGATGAGAACAACGAAACGGAGAATATTTATAACCAGATCCCAGAGAGACAGAGACAGCAGATATTTGCCTGGGCCCGCCGGAGCCGGCTGAACAATTGGATGCGAAAGAAAGTCTCAACAAATGGCAAGGACTGGTTATCTCCCTTCACTTGTTTGTTATGTTTTTTGTGTTGTTTTTTTTCTTTCCTCAGAATTTGGTAACGAAATTTTTTTTTTTCCATTTTATTTGGTGGTTCTCCTCATTATTGCCTTTCTTTCCCTACAATTTTTTTGTTTTAATTATCTCCCCTCAATCATTAGTTTCCCCTTTATTTTGTGTGTGTGTTCTCATTTTTTTTTTTCAGTTCAGTCCCCTTATTGGTTATTATTGATGCATTTCTAGATGTGGCCTGCAGCATTGCCTGGAAATTTTTTCAGTGGCTTGCTTAGTAACATATTTATATTTTCCTCATCATTTAACTTATTAATTTCCCTATTTTTGTTTTTAAAGTATCCCTTTAAGAATTATTGTTTTCTTGTTATATTGATTCAATGTATTGTACTGTATTTAAAATTTTTTTTTTGAAGACCCTTGGCTTTATAAATAAATAAGTAAAAATTAAAGTGAATCAGGTTTTTTAAATGTCCAGTCAGTACTGGTATCTAGTCACTGACTTGCGAAGGACATTATTTACCCTCCCTTGTTTTTGCCGTAAAATTTGGATAATCAAGGGTTATCAACTGTCAATTTTCCAATCGGCATTAAAATGTCACAGGGATTAGAATCTGAAAAATGTATCCGTTAATGAAATAACTAAGAAAATATATGAGATGTTCCTTTTAGATCCGTGTCATGATGCTGTAAGCTTTTTTGGTTATATAGATGAGCATGGGTGATTGTTGCATTATCTTAGTCGTAGATGTTCATGTCACTGCATGCATCCTGTAGCCACAGACCTGTCAAGCTCATAGTAGATGTTTTTCCTTATCAGCTTGGCTGTCATTCTCTTGATTTAGTTGCCTCATTGGCCTTCCCCATTTTTTTTTTTGCACAGATTTAAGTAAAATTCACTGCTAACTTTTTTTTTTTTGGTCAATTATTTTGCTATGAAATCTTAAATAATAAAAGAAAATTTTATTTTTTTTTAGATTTTTAAATGTTTGCAGCTTTTTAAAAAATTCCTTCATAACATGATGTATCCTTATTATCAAATATCAAGCTGCTAAAAGAGGCATTACTCTGGCATTAAAAACTGGGGCAGTGTTTGATTATAACAAAGAGAGCATTAAAATGGGTTTTAGAAATGGTGATATTATTATATTGTGGCAAGTGAAATGTACTTTGCATATCTGGTAGGTAATAAACTACTTAATCAATGTACAGATTATTACACTAGGATTATTAATCCTACCGAAGGCTGCCAATTCAGACCAATGTTCAGTATAAATGTGTAATTTTGTCGTGAAATGTCTGAATAGTTCACATATTGAAACTAGACCTACTGACATTTTGTCACATTGAGTGTGGAGTCAGTTAAATCTGTTCATTTATAAGTGAACTTAATTCCCTTCTCTGTGCCATTTTGTTTTTTTTATTTCCTTTTGGTTCGTTCAGAATTATTATTTTTTGACGTAATTTTTTTTTCTTTGCCTTGATTTAGTTGATGGTTACCAATTTATACTGTTTGAAATTGTCATTTGAAATTTTTCACTTCATCGTTTGCACATCATGACCGTTTTTTTTTCAATCACACTTTTGCAAAGACACCGCTAATTACCAACAAAAAAAAAAATTGCCCAGAATAAAGTTATCGTTAGCAAATTAAACACTGCTAAAAAAAGAAACATAAATTTATTCATTTTTTTTTTTGTTTCTTCTTAAATGAGGGCTTAAGTTTACTTATCTAAACAATAAATAAAAAAATAATTGGAGAAAAATTAATGCTTGGCCTAGAACTTTCACCAAACTTATGTGCATTGCTGCTATCATACAAGTAGAAAATTAAGTCAACTGTACAAAGTCACTTACCTATGTAAAAAAAAAAGCTAATGAATATTCTCAAATATATTAAGTGGTTAATTTTTTCATGTTTACGTGATAAGACTTTGTTGTTGAATTATTTTGATTGGGCACAAAGTCCATTTATTTGTTTGTATGTGACATCGACTAAACCATTGGATAATTTACTAATCTCAATTAACCATTAATCTAATATATTTAATCTGATGAAAAAACATCATGTTCAGGCATTTCAGTCTGCTTGGACTATTTCTAGGCATGCACAGGCTAGAGTTTGTACTATATCAATGCTGAAAGTCTATTTTAAAGTCAGAAGAAGAAATATTTTAAGTTTTCCCTTGAGCCGCAAGAAAAATTTTATACTTAAAGTTACAATAAAATATCGGACCAGTGGACTTTAAAATAATTTATCTCTGGTCATTAAATAAATAGAAAATTATTTTTTAATACAACATTTTCTTGTGCTTAAAAAAATTCTTCCCTTTTATCATAAATTGTATAAAAAGAATAATTAACTTAAAAAAAAATTTGTTTTTTGAAAGATGATTAAATTTGACTTTGCTTGTGTTATTTTGAACTCATTGTGGCCTAATAATATAGAATTAACCAGCTAATAAAAAAGATTTTAAAATCAAATCAACATGTAGATGTTAACAGACACAATAGGACAGCTACTTTTTTTTTTGCTGCAACTTACCATGCTTCAAAACAAACAGAAGAAATTCACCTTGGCTTTAATTAATGACATCGAAAACCAAAAATCTATGCAGACTTAATATGAGGGCTATTTTTTAAAGCTAGAGTTGGTTATTGTACAGTTGTCAATTAAGATGATAGGCTTGATTGAATTTTTTGATAGTCATAATTTAATTCGTTTATTTTAAGTGGCCAGTGTATTTAACAGGTATATTTTCTAAAATTGCATACATTTACCTTACTAAAAATTTTGGTGCCTTGAAAAATGGGTATTTTATTTGTTTTTTGTTGTTTTTTTTCAAAATTAATATAAATAATTTTTTTTAATGTAGGCTACACAGGCGCACCGTTGGCCTCCTCTGGTAAATCCTCAACATTCCTAAAACAGCAAGCTCAAGAAGGAAGCACAGGTTCCTTGTCTCACGCTGGTAAAGTCCAGACCGCTGTCAACCATGGGATCTCGCTGTTAGCTCGGCGAGGAAGCAGGGACAACAACTTGCAAGACTTTGCTTCGGTTGCGGTCGGAGTCTCACTGAACGCTTCGCCCAGCACCGTCTCGTTCCACTTAGGGGAAAAGTAAGACAAGCCATAAGTTTCTTTTCATTTTCATTAACTCAAGGCTCAAGCCCGGGGTGGGCACTGGGACAGTTCTAGGGTTATGAAATCTGTCCTAATTAAAATTGACTGTCTGGCTCATGACTGGTCAGACTCTTCAGATTATTCGGCTCGGGCAAGGGGGGGGGGTAATGTTGCCGGTCATAGAGAAAAATATCATTAACGATTGTTAGCCATGGAAATATATTTATATGCATAAATTCACACAAATGTATATCTGTATAAATCATCAGGCTAACTATATGTATTAATTATATTTGTTCATGCCAATATTTAAGTATATATATTTATATGAGTATGCTAAATATATTCAGACTGTCGACTGGAGGGTCCCGGATTTGATTCTCAGTGAGAAACTTGGGATTTTTTTCAGGTCCCGGTGAAAGTCCCCAAGTCCACCCAGCTTTAAATGGGTACCTGACTTTAATTTGTGGGAGTAAAGGTAGCTGGGTGTTGTGCTAACACCACACAATCCCTTTATATGCCAAGGATATTGAAAAAGATGAACTCTACACTTCATCTGCCCCGATGGGCCCTTTGGGGTTTAAGGGAACTTTACTTTTTAAATATATTCAATGAACTCAGTGTCACAACATAGTAATGACCATGACGGGCTGGTCCCTGGTACTGCCAAAGTAATAAAATAAAATGCATGTAATAAAATGAGGCTTTGAAATAAAATGGACATTTTAATAGTAGGGCTGGAGCTGAAAGTAATTATTGATAATTGTGGATTTTATGGTTATCCGGAATGCCTTTCTTCCATTCCACCACATTAGGCTGAATAATTGAGAGTGCACTTTAAATTGAAAGCGGATGGGCATTGTGCTAGACTGACAGATTCTGAGTTTTTACTGTACGGGATGTTTACCTTACTTCTAATTTATTTCAGTTCTTTATTGTATTTTGTAATAGATATCTATTTATTTTTATTCCTGTAACTTTATTGTTAAATATTGTTTGGTTTACCTGGCAGTTCCTATCAACACGAAAGATCTCAGTCAAATGGCTCGCTGGCTCATGTGGTCAACAATCAACACCAGGTTCAGAGTCGGAGTGGTTTTACCCAGTCTCTTTCCTACCCTCCGTATGTCAGTCATAACAGCACGACGTCCCCTCCTTCCATTTCCCAAGGCCTGAGTAAGGTCAGCTCATCGGGTCAGCTTCTTGCCAGCAACACCATTCCAAGAGCCGGCCCGTCCTCTCTGAAGATATACAGCTCACCCTCTGGCAATCACCTGCTGCCACAGTCATCGTTACCTGCGTCTCCGAGTCAAGAAATTTTTGAGCAGAAGGTTGGCCAGACTGACTCTCGGGACGTCCTGAATAACAACCTGAACTCAGCCAGCTACAGTCAACTGATAACCTCCACACCCGGGGGGCCTGCCCTTAAAACCGTCGCCATCAGTTCAGCGGGGAACCACCTTGAGGACTCAGATGCCACTAGTCTTGACTCTGTCCCCCGAACTCTGAATTTATCATACATCCCCAGAGCTCAGAATGACCGAAGTCCAGATCAAGATTTAAGCAGCATGGAGACAGACTCGCTGTTTGGCAAAGAAGGCAGCCCAGGTAGTGATGCCCCAGAACAAGTCAGTGAGAAAAGGCACAGCAAGAGGAAAAAATTTCTGCCAAAATTTCTACAGAAACACAAAGTTAAGACTTCTTAAGAGCCGACCCACTTTTTTTTTTTCTTCTATGCTAGCATTGAGTTTTAAAAATCTTTTGACAGACATATCTACTTTTGAATGTTTTTCTTAAAAGTTTTTAAAATTTTACTTTTTATTGGGCTTTTGGTCTGTCTTTATATCAGAGAAGTTTCCCTAAACTTCTTACTTTTTGTGATCATATCAGTTTTTGTTGATATTGATTTTTTTTTATTTCTAGATAAAGTAAAAGTAATGTTCAGAAAATGAATAGAATATGGCCAAGTTGCTGAGAACTTGGTCAAATTGTTTAGACATTGGCCAAGTTACTAATGGTTCATGTATAATTTATACATGAAAGAATTTATCTGAAAAATCTGACTTTTTAATTTTTTTTTTTTAATTTTCAAATGTTCATAATTTTTAACTTCATCAATCTTACAAAGACTTGCGGGATTATTTTGACAATTTGGAACATCATGTCACCTTCTGTGTTTGAATTTATCACAAGAAAATAGATCTGGTCTCTGAAACAAGATTCTTTTATTTTTTTGCTTTAAAGATTAGCATGATATATGCAAATGCCAAAGTACATTTGTGAACATTAGTAAGTAGATAAACTCATTTAGTGGAGTTATAAATGTGCTTATTTTTTTGGTTAATCCCGATATTTGAATTGCACTAAATTTTTCTTATAGAAATAAAAAATCTTTTGTTTTTTTTCTCCAGTTTTGTTTGAAGATGTGCTGGACACCTGGCACATATGATCTGTATTGTTTAAGCTCTTAGATCCGGCATAAAACTGTGATTTCTTAAACTTAAAAACATGTTTACTTCTAAATGTAGAATTGTATATACTTTGCTTTCTTTATTAGTTAAAGCTATATATATATATGTATTTAGGTAGAATATTTTTTTTACTTTAAGTAATATTTTTCATAATTCTGTTTGCTACTTATTCCATTTAAGTGTATATAATGAACATTTATACCAAAAAATACTTAGGCATACATTTGTATATAAAGAATTATCCCCTAACATTTTTAGCACAGCCCTGAGGATTGTGTTCCTTGTTTACATTTTTTTTTTTTTGAGGATTGTGTTCCTTGTTTACATTTTTTTTTTTTTGCCTTTTGTTGTAAATTTAAAAAAAATCCTTTTCTAATATTTTTTATACGCTTAAAATTATTATGTTTTCCTTCTCACTTCACCAGGCTGTATATCAATTGAACCTGAGCGGAGAGGCTCACAAATGTGTAGATTTAGACCTATTTCTATTCACTCTTGCTTTTGTTGAGTGGACAAGCTTTCCGTAGAAATTCAACCAATTTCAATCGATAGTAAATATTATTTTAAAAATTTAACAAAAATTTGCATTGCTGTGCAGTGCTGTTCTGTATGTCTTGTGCAGTGCTGTTCCTTATGTCTTTGTTGAATGACGATATGCTCATTTAAAACAAAAACCAGCACTCAACCTTAATATTAATGGACTCCTGAATTTGAAATTTGATTGTATGATCCCCTGATAGTGTCTCAGTGTTGTTTTTTTTTAATTTTTGGCTTCACCAGAATGATCTCCCTTTGTCTCATGAAATTATTGCAAGCCCTTTAAACCCCAATTGACACCTTTTATTCAAATTAGCTTTGTACATTATTCAGCTAGTTTCCTTCCACCTGTTTATTTTTGTATAAGTCGTGTTTTAACCCTGAATTGTTCCAGAAACTGTTTTTTTCAAACTGCATGAATCCACAGGATATTTTAAGCACTGCAAAGTTGAATATTTGATGGTTTAAAATTTCTCATATGTTGATTAATGTTATTATTTTTTTTTGGTCGTCTTCTTTATTTTATTTCTGTCCGATGATTCATTTCAAGATGTTTGCATAATATTTGGCTAAGTGTTCCATCACATCAACATTTCATTAAAATTCAATCAGTTCTATCTCAGCCAACCTGTCATACGGATCATTGAGACAGGTTTCCTGTGCTGTAAAATACGAGCCTCAAAATATAACAAGTTAATTGTGGGAAAACTCATGGCACATACAGCTGGATTTTTTTTATAATTTAAACAGTTGATGAACTTCAAACAATAAATAGCTTAAGTTGGTCAACATTAACAAATGTCTTGACAAACTTTTTTTGAAGCTTTTGTAAGAAGATGACAAAATACATGTACAAGACTTTCGTCATACTTGTCTAACAAAAAGAAACTTAATAATACACAGACCTATGTAATTATGTGGATTGACAATTGGATATTAAAAATGTCCTAACACATTTTTATATTTTCATTTATTATGCATCTCCAGCAAACCGAAATTCTGTCTTTGTCTGGTGTATCCGAAGTAACGAAAACTTCATGAATCTGATCCTTTTTAATTAAAACCACTTGATTGCCATCTCATATTGTGTAGATCGCTGTAATTCCAAAAACTAAAAATTAAATTAATCCCCACTTTGATGATGACAATTTATTAATTCTGAGCTGGTCTCTCAGATTTTTACCTCTGTCCATTTTGTCACACATTTTTTTTTTCTGTTTGGCATTCCTCTTCTTTCCATTCCTGATGTAATGTTTCAGAAATTCATTCAACAATCTATTTTTAATGTAGATTAGTGAAAATGTTTGTTTCATATAGACAACCAGTGGCTGACTAAAATAATTTTGTTTGGAAATTTTTTATTATAATTAATCATGGAGTTTTGTTTTTCACAGTATGTTAAAAAAATTAGATTCCAATTGTTAATAACTTTTTTTTTATTATAAAAATGAATTTTAAAAAATAGAAATATTTAATAAATATAAAAAGTTTTCCGTCACTACTTATTGAGGCCAAAGTTACGGAAACAACCATTTTGATTTTTTTTGCCGCTATGTTTTACAAAAATAGTTCTTTTTTTTTTTGCTGCTGCACTGATGTGAATTGAAATTCTGTTCAAAGTCAGGTTTTAATTTTTTTAATAATAGATTCAATATTTGCTTCAGCAAAACCACTTTGCCAAAGTCTCATGTGTTCGGTGTGTCATCTGTTGAGTTGACCTCATTCTTCACTGATGTCATAGAGAATGTTTTTTTTCCCTTATTATGTCATCCGAGTCCTATTTAAAATTCCAGAACTCAGTAGTATATTGTGTCAGTGCTGAGGAAAACTTATTTCCCTTTATTTTTTCCTATTTCAACTGGTGAAACTATTTCCTCGGATCTACTTTGTTGGAATCAAATCAGCCACAAGTCTTTTGGAGTTTTTTGTTTTTCTCCAGAATGGTTTTACTGTATTGCTTACCAACTTATTTGTCGTAAAATCAATTTTTGATACCAACTTATGATATTTGTCGTAAAATCAATTTACTTGCGTTGAAACACAATTTTTTTCTCTTATTCTTATCATGTGATACAGTCATGGCCTCAAAAAATTCTGCTGTAGCTGTTAAACCACCATTGTGCACGCAGGTAGAACTATATATAGGTCTGTGAGTTAGGTTGTATCCAACAGCTAAGCTGGTGATTTCCAAGAGTTTTTAATTGATTGTTATTTTATTTTGAACAGGATGAAAAGATTCTCTGAAAAATTAAAAGAGTTGCGTTAGTTGTTTTTATTTGTCTATTCATTTACATTTTACAATATGGTTTATTTTTTGGTGAACTTTTTTTTGCTATCAATTAATTATTATCCACATCAAAAATTTAATTTATCCTAATATGTGTTGTATATGTTGATGTTAAAATTTTTTTTTTTATTATTTTGTACGCCTATGGTTTGTTTTTTTATTTTCTTAAGATCACTTCTTAATACTATCTGTCTAGGTCAGTGCAAACGAGGCTATGTTTTTAACAGTACATTTATTTATTTTAATTGTTTTTGAACAAAATATTTAGGACAAATCTGAAATGTTTATTTTGTTGTCTTCCAAAAAAATCAGTCTACAGTTTCTTTTTTTTTTACATTTTTCATTTTAAGCTGCAAAATTTTTAATCAGTTGAAATTAAAACATATTGTTGTTGTTTTTTTTCATTGTTGAGAGAAATAATTTTTCACCTGTAATTCATCATACAAAAAAATCCATTGTTTTTTACCTGGGTGATTTACATTCCTTCCCATCATCCTCCATATGATCCTGATAGTCTAGTACACTTGTCATTCACCATGTCAAGTGGACTATTTGTTTGTCCTTATGTCGATTTAGTTTCTCCACTCAAAACTTCTGTGTATCTATTTATGTGGAAAAATTTTAGGAATTTTTTTTTTTTTTAGGATTTTTAGAAGTAGATTTTCTTGAAATTATGCATAGATGTTCTTGCTCCATTATTCAATAATTAATTTTGCAATTAATTAATTAATTATTTTTTTTTTAACACAAACATTTAAAAGTAAAAATCTCATTATACCAATCAAGGAATAACACCGTGTTTAACTATAAGGAACGACACCATTAGTTGGGCTACTTCCCTTGCATTAATAATACTGTTTCATATTTTAGCACTTGAGTACTGTGTGCTGGTTAATTAAACATCTTACGATTAAAATTTATTTAAAAAATTTTAAAAATATATATTTTAGAAAACCGTTAGTTTTAAAAACCATTTTTATCCCATCTTGTTTATTTCATAGTTGTGATGTATGTCAGCAGTAGACATTTTTCAGTCCAACAGTTTCTTGACTTCTTATTCATTCAACACTGGAAGAACCTCTGAAAAAAAAAATGTCCAGGTGTCTCGATTCAGAAGGTTGTGGTTCCAATTACCTAGAAGTTTTATCTGATGTTTTTTTTTATTATTATTTAATTCAGTCCATACTTTGTAGGGAAAAAGAAAACCAAAAAAAGTTAACATTTATAATCTCATGAATTTTTTTTTTCCTGCTCTATGTATGGTACCCACCCCTACCCCACTTAAGATGTATCAGAATGTAACTTATTCATACATGTGATGTCAATGGTGCTGTTTCCCACTTATTTCTAAGCCATAAATATAGCGCTGTTTTTTTTATACACAAATCTTGTGTCTTTTTTTTTTTTAAATGTAAACATAAACAAAAACAATTTGTTTGTTATTGCTAGGGGGAAATAATATGCATTTTGTTATAGGGGGGCAGTGATTTTTTGTTCATTAAGTTGATGCCTTTACTGGTTCCATACCTCTGATTGGCTACAGAATCTGGTTTCACTGTCAGCATCTGTCCATCTTCAAATAACTTTCAAGTTTAAAAAAAAAGATTCTAAAGACTTGGTTTCTGACCTATTTTATCTGTTTTGTCTTCAAAGTTTTATGCTGGATGGTCAGTATGTGTCCATCATATTTGTTAACTTTTTTTTTAAAAGATCGTATTTATTTGAATAGTGTATTTCATGTAGCAGAGGGAAGGTCGGGGGAGAGGTATGCAGTTCAAAATGTGCCATCACTAATTGTATAAAACAAAAAAAATATAAATATTTTTGTTTACAATTTGATATCATGAAGATCTTGTGCTGGCTATTTCAATAAACTAAGAGGTTTTGTTGACTTAAATTCAAAATGTTTTCTTTATGTTTAGCATTTATTTCATTGTTGTTTCAATACATGTATCATTCATTCATTCAAATAGGGAATTTTTGTTTTTCAACTCCCTGTAAAGATGAGATGTATATATGGGTCTTGATTTTAAAAAAAAACACAAAGTATTTATACACGTATAGGTCAGTTTGCATTTATCTGTCATCAAAAAAAAGAAATATTTGATATTCACAAAATTGAACCAAAAAAAAAATTTTTTTTTGTTTTAAAAATTATGAATATTTTTTTATCAGTCTTAAAAAAAATTTTTTTCAAAGAGTTAATTAATTATTTTTTTTTACTGTTAAAACTTCTTTATTATTATTATTTTTATCTTATCAACTCATAGAATTAACACAAAAATAAAGAGCTACAGAGGTAGTAAACATATTTTTAGTTTTTAATGACATGTAATTAATTTTTGTTACCAATTGCACTACTCATGAAGGCAACTGTTTGAACAACAAAAAATAAATGATACTTTGAACACTATATAGATGTTAAGCCAAATGTCTCAACTAGTAAAAATTATAGATTTTCACAAAAACATCTTAGGCAACTCTTTAACAGCCAAATTTACATTTAAAAAAAAAAAAAAACATTTTGCATTACAAAAACTGATTAAAAATTTACTCAAATAATTTAGGCTAAAGTCACATTTAAAAAATGATGTTGAAATGAGAGGTTCATCTAGAATTTTAAAAAATAGATTTAAAAAAAAATGATTAATTTATTGACAATACTTATTTATCTACACATTGAATAAATTGACTGTCTGTAACTGAAATACACTATTGGCTTTTTGATGTCAAAATGACTGAAAAAAAAAACCTTTTCATTTCCTTGAAGTTTCATATATACCAGTGTCATATATATACCAGTGTCGAACTCAAAAAAATTGTATGAAAAAAAAAAAGCTTTTTATCAAGTTTAGTAAAATGTGTTTTAATTGCGTCAGTCCTTATCACTGGTAAACACCAAATTGAGTGTTTTTATTAAATATTGCAAAATACTTTAGATTTAGGGAAATAAAAAGTAATTAAGTAATAGTAAAAAAAAAAAATCGCTTATTGAGAGCAGCAAATAACTCAAAACAACTGAATTAGGCTCCAGTTGGTCAACAACTGCATTTTTAATAACAGTGAAGATTCTGAAGTATCGCTGTCTTTTTTTTTTCATACTATTTTCAAGACTAAATTTATTCCTGATTTAGTCGCAGCAAGTATTTTTGATGGCAATGGAATGAACGGATCAAATTAGCAGAAAATCTAGCTTTGCATATTTAAGTCATTTAAAGATAACAATCAAAGATAGAATTATATACAAAAAAAAGCTCCCACTTTTATCCTACGGTCATTCATGCAGAAAACAGTTTTGAATGGTTCAATTAAAAAAGACAAAAGTTCTAAGCATGTATATTACAAAAGTCAATCAATACTTAATTGAAATAATTAGTCTTCTCTAAAAATACATATACAACATATACAATTCAAATATTTTTTTAAAAATTTAAACATCTACAACCACAAAGCTGTTGCTCAAGTATTTATTTTTTTAAATTTTACAAAACTTGAATGAGTAAAATTTGTGTAAAATGCTAAATTTAATTTTTTATCTTAAAAAAAAAAAAAAAAACTATTTCAACTATGTAATCAAATAAGTTATAACACATAACATTTAGCTAAACATATCCAGAAAGACATTATGCACAAGACTAAAAGTATAAATAGTATGTAACATAATGTACAATATTTGTATGTCAACAAATAAAACAGAATGCTTCATAATAAAACATGTTGTACATGTACACATTGTGAGGCAAAAAGGTTGAAAAAAAAAAATATATATTACAGCAGCGGGGAGGAGGGATAGATTATTGCATTCCCTGTTGGCACAAAAAACATTGTAGATCGCCTGCATATACCCAATCAAACTTAAAACAAATTCTTTTAAAAAGACATGAAATTATTCTTAAACCCAGATATTTTTTCTATGCTCTGATTAACTAATGTATATTATGTCTAAAATTAAAGAATTTAAACAAAAAACTGAATTATAAAACATTTAGTCAATAAAATGTAACAGTATTTAAATTTAGAGTTAAAGCTTGTAAAATTTGCATAATGTGAACAGTATATGTTTTTCACGTCTTGTTAATTGTCCATTACATTAAACATTTTAAAACACAGAGCTGAACTTCATGATACAAAACATCAGAATACCTAACTGACAATGAATTAGTTTATTGACGATAAGAAGAAATATTTAGGGCTTCAACATACACTGATGTACAAAAAAATATATCAATATACAATATCCACTGAAATAGGTTCAATACTTAGCCGAGTTAAAACAGACATTTAGCTGATTTACAACAGACATTCATCAGAGTTATAACTCTCCATCTGTGTTAAGACTGTGAAGGATGCCAGTGTGTGCATTACTTAAATTAAACAAACAAAAAAAAACATGACTATTTAAAGTTTTATAAAATCATGGCAGCTGATAAAATTATCATTGTAGACTTTAAAAAATTTTAGATGTTTTTATTTGGGAGAAATTCGGGTCTAGATTATAGACAAGTCAAAAAAAAACATTTTCAGCGCCTCAAAGTGAGAAAATATTTTGTAAAAATCTGGTCACTAAAACTCCACACACCAATTTTGTGACCTTACAGTGAATTCTGTACAAAATATTCTAAACCATTCATTCAGATACACCTTGCCACATGCAATCATGTCATCAATTACACTCACGCTTTAAAAAATTAATTTGTGTGCATAAATAGTTTTAAAGCTTCAAGGTTTTAATAATTTTTTTTTTGGCAGTAGGTTTCATCAGATCATTCAATATCAAACAATTAAGAAAAATATAAACCCAACATTATAGAAAACATTATAATAAAAATATAAAAAATAAATAGTTCAGAAAGCATTTCAAAATTGGCTTACCATGTACAAAAACTTTTTGAGCACAATCTGTCTACTGTCAGGACTTCAATGGACTTCCCCTCACAACACAATCACTGGACAATTTAGATCTATAATTGACCAATGTGCTTCTTAGTTAAGGGTAGGACCAAAAAATTCTTAAAATTCATGAATTATCCTAACGTAGATTTAAGAAAATCCAATTCTTTAATATTTTTTTTTTTTATTTTCATTGATAAAATTATTTCGTTTTCACCTTTGAAGAAGTTTTGATAATAAATTAAATTTGATCAAAATCTAAAGGAATTCATGTTCAGGGCAAGATAGAACATATCAGGAGGGAGGGATCCGGCTCGTAGCTGTCCCGTAGCTGTCCCATAGCTGGCCAGATATGGTCAACAAGATTAGACTAGAAAACAAAAACCTCTTCAATTACAATCTTGTTGCTGTTCCAGAGATACAGAGAACATTAGACATTCAATGATGGTTGGTAAACAGAGTTTGTGCAATTATTTAAAGAACTTGAAATCTTTGAATCTTTTCAAACACAGTAACAGATTGTTTTTGTCAATTTCATAAACAAAAACCATTTCAAGTTGATGAACAAAAATTTGGTCACAAAAAAAAATTAGGAAAGGGTTAAACATATTTGCATATTTTTTTTTATCTTAGAACAAATGAAAGTTATTTAAATAATCTTTGGCAGCAGATTTACATAAAGAAACTTCTGATGAAGTTTGAGTAAACCAGTTAAACTTCTGATGAAGTTTGAGTAAACCAGTTAAACTTCTGATGAAGTTTGAGTAAACCAGTTAAGTAAAAGAAGTAGAAAACATCATATGGTACAGAAGGGTTTAAAATTATAATGAAACTTCACATCATTTTGAAATTATCCGAACTGCATTAGATTTCAAAATAAAATTTGGAATTATGTAAAAAATCAAGTTCAAAGGACTTCATGACAGACAGATCAAAGACCTGCCTTTTGTCAGTAATCAAACGTCAACGTTCCTTTTTTGGTAATGTTGAGGGGTCACTAGGACTTTAGCATGACCATTTTTGATAATAGTTATGGTGCTGTTGGGGGAAGACGGTGGAGAGGATTTCCTCTTCTGTCTTATGAAGAGTGCCACCATAAGAATAATGAAGATGAGAACAATAGCAACGGCGGAGATGATTATTGGCAGCCATGGGATATCCGAGTCCGAGGTGACACTTGCATCCAGATGTGCATCACCCGCTTGCAGGTTCAGGTAATCCATCCGTAAATGGATAATATTTGTTCCCCTTCCATCAGCGCCGACTCCGTGGGACTCATCGCCAGCCTGCCTGAGCCTGTCAGCGACATCACTATCTGCAGCGTAGGTGTTGTACGTCCATGTGCCGCGCCCTGAGCTCCTTGACTTGATGGAGTATACAACTTGCAGATACCACTGGGACTTGAAGTCTCCCTTTGGAATTAAACAGAAAGACACATGAAATACTAAACATTGTCGTGTTCCTAATAGTAAAATATAATATAATATAGTCTTATCTGACAGAAAAAGTCAGACTTATGATAATGCCGCTGCATATCTTTCGAATATATCTGAGTAGCGAAAGAGAATTGTTTTGTTGTGAACTGGAAAACATGGTAATTTACAATGGATGATTTGTGAAGAGGTAATTATGTTTAAAAAACAATGTGTAGGCATTGAGATCTAGTAACGTGCATTATGTTTTTTAACCTGAGCAGTTTAATGAATAGTGTGCTTATGACAAGAGCCCAAACTAACCTGGTACATGGGAAGAGCACTAAATGAGAAACCATCATCACCAAAGTGTCGGATGCTGTGGGCTGATTCATCGATGGCCAAAGCTGCACTGAAATTGGCCTTTTTAAATATTGTATCTGAAGAAGCTGGCAAATTCTTGTCCTGTAACACAATACAATAAGTAGACAGTATTTAATCTTTACAACTGTTTGACAAAAAAACAAAAAATTAGGATAACAATTTACCATGTTTCACTCACCAGAATTTTCAAACTGTATTGAAGATTTGTGTTGGTGTGAAAGCAGCCATATTCTTCATTAGCAGGATCAAACTTTGGAATGTAGCCATCTTTACCAGAGCAGAGAAAAACCTTTTCTATACTCAGGTTGTAGGAGTTGGCCAGATTCTGTACCAGGTCTACGGCTATCCTTCCATAGATTCTGTCATCTAACAGGGCAAACAAAATTGACAAATGTATATTCCAGAACAACTCTTATGGTGAAACTTGATTACTTTGTACATGTTTTTAAACGTGGTTCAAATTCTGTTAAAAGTAGGTCACACTTACTATTAGTGAACGCCACATCTGAATCTTGAGTCAAGTCGAGCCTGCTCTCCGATGTCCACAGCTCTTTACTTTTGGTCAGGTAGAAGTGGGTGTTGCCGCTGTACTGCGGAGGAACAAAATCACTGACCTGCTGGATTCTGATTGGCAGGTGAAATGTAAGCGGCATCTGTGGGCTGCAGCTGTTTGGCTGATTAAATTTGGGGTCAACATTTACTACGCAAGGAACCAATTTGATGACATAAGTCCCTGAGTAGTCCTTAATGTCCTAGAAAAAGAACAACATAATAGCAATAATGTCACAGTGTAAACATTTTAAATATTCAAAACAAAGCAAAGTAGAAGATGGTTTTGATGTGGAACACTTATTTTATTACAAGTGGGTTTCATCAGCTTTTTGAACCGACCAAAAGAAATGCAAGGAAAAAATTATCATGTTGATAACTACATTTACTAATGCTTTTCTGGTAATTCAAGTCATTCTAAAATTCAATAATCACTTTTATTTATAGATGTAGAAAGTACTGCTGATATAAAGTATCGCAAAACACTCACTGTGACATCAGATATAAAATTCCATGTTTGTCGACCTGCCACAGCCTCCTTGTCCAACTCTATAGGCTTCAACTGAAATGTCGCAGAGGGATGATCCAGTGATTTCACGCTGGACTCGAAGCCAGTGTCAGGTGATTCAGACAGAAAATGTCCATGAAATTTAACTGAGGAATCAAAAGTCACTGACAGGCGGAAATCATCTAAAATAACCAAGCTCTTGGGATATATAGAACCTGAAATTTAAAAGGTCCAATTTTAGTTTTTTTTGTAAAAATAAAAAAAACACAAGAAGTCATCAATGAGTATTATAAAATATATCACATTACGAAAGATCATATTTGATATTGTGACAATGATGACTCAAAATATTGAATGATCATATTTAATATTGTGACAATGATTACTCAAAATATTTATCTTCTTAGAATGAAAATAAAAATCAATTAATGGTTCTGATTTCTTTCTGGTAGTTGAAAAAAAAATGAATACCTATATGATGATTTTTACCTTCCAAGCCAGATTTAACCTCTGAACTATTGATCCCTTTCTCCCATGGTGTGGGTGTGTCATATGTGAAGGCCAGGTGCAGTTTGGATGTGAGGTCTAGGTTCAGCCAGTTTTTCTCCAAGGCAGGAGAGTGAAAGATGTATGATACATGCAGAGGAATGTTCACAGACATGTAGGACTGAACAATGTATGGCAGCTGGAATGAAAAAAATCATTTACACTGGTCAATTAAATGATAGAAGTACCGTATTTCTCGGACTATAAGGTAGACTTTTTTCCACAAAAGTGAAAGGGACAATGAGGGTGCATCTTATAGTCCAAATGTTGTCTGGCAAGGCTGAAGAACTTTTTTTTTCTCCTCGATATGGTGGGTCTTATAATGTAAAATATGATATTTTAATAACTATTTTAGTGTTAATCATACTATTTTCTCATTCATTATCACATGAGGTATAACTTAATTTTTCAAATTGATCATGCTTTAAATCACATGCACAATTTTAGTTAGGACAGTTTTTTTGGAAGTCACAATAACAAGTCTCGTCTTGAATACAAATGTACTTAAATGAATATTGAAATAAATCTATAATAGTTGATTGAAAGTGACATATGTTAAGTTCTAATAGTTGGCTGAAGAAAAAATAAAAAAGGTAATTAAGAACCTAATTGGAATAACCACTTGCTCCAGAAACACTTTCTACATGGTGAGAGGGGGGATGGGGGAGGTTGTGCTGTGTACAGTGCTCGACTGTCAACTTGAGGTTTCCAGGTTTGATCTCCTCAGAATGTCTCAAGTCTGAAATTAGTACCTGTCATCAGTTTGGGGAAAGTTAGGACATAACTGGGCATTATGCTAGCCACACAATCCCCTGCTAGGCCGTGGATATGTATTCCTTAAGTTCTATGCTCCATCAACCTGTATTAGTAATCATGACCTCAAGCACAACTTGCAGGTGTCATAGTTAGAAATGATGACTTAAGTAAGAAAAAGTACAAAAATAAAAAAGTGTACTGATTCGACTTTGTCCACTCACCTGACTGTCTACATTTAACTGACCACCACACATTGATATAAGCTCATCAAAATCAAAATATTTTTCATAGTTCCACATACAAGTCTTCAAATCTAAGTTTCTGGGGGGGGAAAAAGAAAAACATTTTTTTTTTCACTTTATGTACTAAAATACTGAAATAATTCTATAGGAATAAATTTAAAGAGAACAGAGAGCTTACTTGTAGAACTGTATAGTTGGTTCAGATCTCAGCTTTGTACTGAGCTGGTAGGGGAAAATTTCACTTTTTATATGACTTTCACCCATTAAGGGTTGCAGCCTCAGAGAAACCTTGTCAAACAAGTTTAAATTTTATATTGAACGACTTATGCACAAATAAGAAAATACTTTACTGTAAAAATCTATTATATGCAATGCAGATTTTCTAAATTTGAAAACAATTTTTTTTTAGACAAAAATTTCAGAAATGCGTAAATAATAATAAAATGGTATTATCATGAATTAATTTGCTAAAAATTATAAGCTTTATAGTTTTTATTTATTAGATTTTATGACAACCAAGCACACATTTTCTAGTTTTTATCTGATCAAATGATTAAAACAACTTTGCAATTTAGAGGAATTAAATGTTATAATTACTGTTATCAAAACTAGTTTAAACAATCTGTGTATGCTGTGCCCAAATATTTATACAAAGAAGCAAAGATGATAAAAATATATCCATCAGCAACGACTTACTGGATCAATGTTCAACAGGCTGGTACACAGACTGTTGCTCTGGATGTATGATGCTGGTTTTCTCAGAGCCAAATCAAAATCTGTCACTGGCTGTGTCGTGAGCACTGGGAACATGCCGTCACGATGGGGGATGGTGAGTGAAATTTTGATTTTCTTTGGATGCGTGGAGTGTGCAGGACCTGAGAGGTGGCGTCAAATAAACTTAAATATTATTTTAATATTATTCTAACTATTTAAATAAACATAAATATTATCTTCATATTATTCGAACTATTTTTGAGGCTATTCAAGGAATAAGACTTATAAGAATGTAAAAAAATTATTTATTGCTTAGAAGTTAATTTGATTTCATTTATGGCTAAATTTATGTGAAAAGATTTTTTTCAGCCTCGTTTATTTTTCACTAGCCTGTGTACTGGATTCTTGCGGTGAATGGCTCTGCAGTGATGGAGTCCATGGCTCGCGGCTCACAGACCCCACTCTCAGGGTTAATGGTTTTTATTTCACTTTCCTGCTCGTGTCCGGGGTCACCAGCACTACTGACTGCCCTAACAACACACTGGACTCTGCTACCTATAACAAAAATAAAATCAACCATTAATCTGACTATGCACAAAGCCACTTATTTTTTCCAGCTTGTGTCCCCAAGCAATTTATTTCCTAACAAATTTTTACACCACTCAGAAAATAAATACTAACTAATGTGTCTTAACTTTTTAAATACCAACAAATGTGTCTTAACTTTTTAAATACCAACGAATGTGTCTTAACTTTTTAAATACCAACAAATGTGTCTTAACTTTTTAAATACCAACAAATGTGTCTTAACTTTTTAAAAAAATATCATTAATTTATTTAATTAATTGAATCATACAAATATCACATTCTATATATCTTAAGCTAATTTACTTTCTATAATTTACGCAGAATATTTGTCAACAGGTTTAAAGTTTGATTCACCCTTTAGGCATAATAAGCTATATTTTCATAGATCTAAAATATAAATGAACATATGTACCTCCAGCGAAATATATGCTGTCCAGTGTGATAGATTTCGTGGACGTGAAAAAAGTGTTGGACTGAACATCATACATTTCTTCTGTCACGCCCCCTGACCTGGTCAGTGATGAAGCTCTCCACCGGTAGAGGGTCAAACTGTCATCAATGTTCTGGCTGTCACACAGTGGTCTGGAGTTCTCATGACTCGGATGTTTAGGGTTGCATGGCTAGAAGACACAATCAAGAAAAAGTAAAAATGATATAATAGGGTCAATTATGTATGATAAAAAAGGGATTTTGTACTCTGATCAAAATGAGTACAAGTGTAACGCTTACAAACACCAACTTACAGTCACACAAATGAGAGGGTAGCCTTGAATTGGTTTATCATCAACAGCGTCTGGTCTGTCAAAGTCCCTGAGAGACATAACCACTGGAATATCAGGGAAGGAGATATCAGATACTCTGTTGCGCTCCTCAATATGAACTGTAGCTGCAGCATTCTGAGAGTATAAACCAGAGCATAATTCTTTAGTAAAGTTTTTTCAAGACACTTTTTTAAAAAATAATTACCATTTTAATATGCCTTTCTGTGGATATAGAAATATTTGTAACAAAAACCCAGAAAAAAATCATCTTTTTTAAAAGCAACAAATGAGTTTTTTCAACAATTTTTAATTTATAAATTTAAATCTATGTTTATCAAGTAAAAATCCACTAATGCATCATATTGTTAAAAATTTTTGTAAATCTTAAGCATATAAAGCCAAGCTTAGATAATGTACTAATTAAACTTTATAGTCTTAAAAATAAAAATTCTTTGTCTATATAACGGACTAAAAAATAACCAATGGAAAAATTGTGTGAGTGGTCAATCTAAGACCGACCTCAATTCGAACAATCCCACTTCGTGACCTGAGCTGGACAGTGAAGGTTTCTCGTGTCTCTCTGACCCCATCATACAAAATCTCCACTTCCACATTTTTTTTGGATTCATTGCTTCCAAAGACCAGTTCTGAAAATGTGTTTTAAGCAATTAGTGATAAATTCAACTTCTATTAATTATTCTGATTAAATTCTAGAATAATTTAAGAAAAAAACTAGTTTATTTTAGAGATAGATAATGTCTTTCATACAATTCAACTTTCATTGTAACTTATTTAATAAATAATTAAAACCAATGCTAATTGGAAAACTTTCTTCTCTTATATCTTATGGGTGTGGCAGTCCTGAAATCTATTGGGTAATTGTTAATGATAGCCTGCCCAAGAGATAAATGGTTCTTTAATATCCCATATGTCATTGCAAAGACGTTCATGTGAATCAAACAAAATGGACATAAAAATTTCTCCCTAATATTTAAAGTTACTTAAAAAAATATTTTCTTTACCTAAAATATGCAGAAAGAAAAAACGTGAATGGGAAAAAAGAAAACTAGAAAAACTAGAGGAATTCTCAAAAGAAAAAGAAACAAGAAAAATGTACATGGCCATCAAAGAGGAAAGTAACGACTTCCAAGCAAGATCTCACATGTATCTTAACAAATCAGGCAATCTGCTTATATAAAAATGAAATGGTTATAGAAAGGTGGGCGGAATATTTCAAAGAAATGCTGAACATTAATACTGACAGTCAAAGATTTGTACCAAACATTGCAGAGGACAATGGTGCAGAAATAGAAGAACCTACCATAGAAGAAATAAACAATATAATTAAAAAGACCAAAAACAATAAAGCACCAGGAGAAGATAACATAAATGCTGAGTTACTCAAATATGAAGGACGCACACTACACCTAGAAATACACAGGATGGTCAATAAATATGGAAAGAAGAGAAAATGCCAACAGAATGGGAAACAGCCTTAACAGTTCCACTCCACAAGAAAGGTTTGAAACTGCAACAACTACAGAGGAATCTCACTTCTCAACACTGTTTACAAAATACTAACAAAAATAATAGCCTGCAGAATAGGGAATTTCAGTGAAACAGTATTAGGTGACTATCAATGCGGTTTCAGGCCTAGCGGAGCAACCACGGACCACATCTTTTCCCTTCGAAACGCTCAAGAAAAATGTATGAACATAATATAAACCTACACCAGCTGTACATAGATTTCAAGATGGCATATGACAGCATCAATAGAAATTATCTTTACAAAACATTGCAGGAGTTATGTATCGCCAACAAGCTCATTAGATTAGTAAGTATGACATTAAACAACTCAAGAGCAAAGTGAAAATACAAGGGGAAAGCTCAAGAGAATTTAAAGTAAACCAAGGACAAAGAGACTCCCTTTGGTGCATACTATTCAACTAAACCCTAGAAAAAATCATAAGAAACGTCCAGTTAGATAAGCGAGGAACTATAACACATTACCTCAGAAGTGAAAAAACAAAGTCTATGAAAACAGGACCAATATTTACAGAACCCATCCAGTACCTTGCATATGCTGATGACATAACATTGATAGGAAAGCAAAGCAAGGATATAGCAAAAGCATACATAGAATTAGAAACAGCAGCTCAGAAAGCAGGTTTAACAGTAAACGAAACAAAGACTCAATACATGCTATTACAAAGAAATGAAAAAGAAGGAAAAGAAACAATTTTCAAAATCAGTGATAGAGCATTTGAAAGAGGAGAAAACTTTAAATACCTGGGATCAACCATAAGTGAGAAAAACGATATAATGATAGAGATCAAAAACAGAATAGAAGTAGGGAACAGAATATATCATACATTACATAAAATACTGAAAAACAGACAGATCTCCAGAAAACTTAAAATAACCATATACAAGACAATGATCCGACCAGCAGTAACATATGGTAGTGAAACATGGACCATCAGCAAACAAGCAGAAAATATGATAAACTCTTGGGAAAGGAAAATATTTAGGAAAATATATGGGTCAGTAAAGGACAATAACTAGTGGAGAAGTCGAACCAATTCAGAGCTGTACGAACTGTACGAAGAACCAAATATAACAGCTGAAATTAAAATGAATAGATTAAGGTGGGTAGGGCACATAGAAAGAATGGAAAACAACAGAGGTCCAAAAGCAATATATAAGGCAACACCTAATGAGAAAAGGCCTAAAGGCAGGCCAAGAAGCAGATGGTTGGAGGAAGTGGAGAAAGACCTTAAAGCCATAGGAGTGAGAGAGTGGAGGAAGAAGACCATGGATCGGGAAAAGTGGAGAAGTGTAGTATGGCAGGCCAGGGCCCTAAATGGGCTGTAGAGCCAAAGGAAGAAGAAGATATTTCATTGTATTAAAAAGTAAATGCAGCCACTTAGACTACTTTAGAATACATATAATGACAGGGTAGATTATTTTAAACCATTTTTTTTGCTTTAAGTAATGTGACCGATCCACAAATATTTTGGTATATTAAGTAATTCATTGAATTTATTTATTTTTTGCAAATAGAAACAATCTTTAGGGGGGAATGTATTCATCTTTTGATAAACAATTGTTATTATTTAATGAGTTGCTTCCCGTGCATCATATTCTCACCGGTAAAAATTGGAGTGTAGTCCGAGCCAGCAAGAGCGGTGTCGTCTGCTGTATCCAAAGTTACAATAATTGTTTGTGACAAATCTCCTAATCGAATTACTGGAATCTGCAATCGACTTGTTTCCTCTTTGAACATGGGCTCGCGTACAACATATTTTGTGTCAGACAATTTTATCACAGGATCTGTTTACAAGATCAAGAAAATGTTTTATCTAAAATGAAGTGGTCATGGTCATAAAAGACTAAACAAATATTATCGGAAGTAGCTTTAGACATGAATTTTTAACATGACCTATGTAATTGAAATATTATCTTACGGTCATCTTCGTCGTGAATCGTCACTGTGGTCGAGCCTTGTGGACCGATCTTAACTGAGTATAATTTGTTGGCAACAGCAGGGGTCAAGTGCAGACTGAAATGCTTGTTTTCTTCATACAAAGCGTCGTCCACTAATGTGACAGCACACATTTTATCGTGCTCCCCTGAAAAATGTTTAAAAAAAAATTATTATTATTTTCCGAAACAAATAAAATACAGAACTGTCATTAAGAACAAAAAAAGACTAAAATATCTGGATAGAAAGTAATTCCGTCTTATTACATGTCGTCATGGACAAGCACAGCAAGTTGCTAGACGACATGTGAACCGGGCTGTCTTATCTGACCGAGAAAAACTTGAAAAAGTAAAGTTACGATACACCCAGAACAGCATTTCCTACCTGCACTGAACACAATGAGAGACTCTACAGTAGCCGGTTTGTCCGCGTAATCGGCCCCGGGCTTCGCTGTCCCGGCCTTTGAGTGGCACAACACCGCGGACTCGTGGTTGACGTCACCGGTCCGGTAGATGACTACCTCGACCTTGCCGTTGCTTTCTCGGAAATTGTATTTGGCTTCTTTGAATTGCACACTAGGTACTAAAAAAGGACAAATCATCAAGCTCAGTGTTGTTGTTGTTGTTTTTGTTGGTTTCTTAATAATTGATATTACATACAAAAAAGCTTTGTAAATCAAAGTGTGAATAGACAAACTCTGGAATATGGTAAAACATAATGTTATTTAGTTAACATAAAATCCAGGTTAATCCAGCAGTGTATATCGAAGGGGGTCACTTTGGAAATAGAATTGTTAAGGGGGGATTTCCCTATCCCTTAAAAACGGCTCCGAGTAAAACACGGGATACACAAGACAATAATCTTACGGTCAGACTCCACGTCTGTCATAGTGACCACTGCTGTATGGGGCTCCCCCAGATGACCGTTCATCGGGCTCCGCAGCTGGACGAGAAAAGATTCCGGACCTTCGAGTCTCGGCTTGCTGGCGTCGTCCAGTATGGTCACCCGGACTGTTTGTGTGGTCTCCCCAGGGCCAAACTCCAGCACGTTGTTCATGGCTATGTAGTCCTGACCAGCTAAAAGTAGAGTGAAGGGAGGGGGGAGGGTGTTGGTCAGTGTGGGTCAGTGTGTTTATTTATATATTTCGTACACCCTGTTGAGATAATTTTTGAATACACTACAGTTTTTACCGAACACCCGCCCATGAATCAAATCAAGTGTAAGATTAACTAGTGATTAATTAATGATTAACTATTTATTAATTAATGATTAACTAGTGACTAATTAATGATTAACTAGTGATTAATTAATGATTAACTAGTGATTAATTAATGATTAACTAGTGATTAAATAATCTTTTTTTAATTCATTAAAAAAAACATGACTGCGTGACTGATACAAACTTTCATCGTTTCGTTTATTGTATTTATTGTTTATCTGCCTGTACACCTGCCCATACATTATGGGATGGGCTAAGTATTTACCATAGGAATTTGTCTTTTTTCAAATTCATGGATTGTTTCAATAGACTAATATAATAAGGTAATGCTTCAACTGGTACCCCCTTGAGGATGTCACACTCCACTGCCCGCGACAATGATATGTAATTTTGCAGAGGCAGATTTGACGTCCAAAGAACTAGGGGCACGCCAACGGTCCCCACTTTGGAAGGGGGCCCCCACACAGTGTACTAAATTTACAATGGTATCTATAGTGCTATCCGTGTCTCTTTTTTAAGAGGGTCTAAAAAAATTGTTCTGCACCGGGGACATCAGCAAAGCTAAATCCGCCTCTGCAAAATCTATAATACGTCTTGAAACTTTTTCAGCTTGTGTCTGTGTCATCAAAGATATACTGCTCACCGTCCGCTGTTTTTGGGTCACTTTTCTTGGACTTAACGGTCACGTTGGATGTTTTGCTGAGGTCACTTCCGCTTCTCACAACGGGAATTTCCACAAACTGGTCACTCTCGTCCACGCTGAACTCGGAGTTGGCAAAGTAAAACACGGGAACTGTGGAAAAGAAACGTATAAAAGGACTGATTTCATTGGATGGCAAAAGAAGGGAGTGTGTGCGATGAAAGAGTCAGGCGCAGATTGTCCTGTTGTCCCATGAACGGTCACCTGCTTACGGCAGGAATCTGACCTTAATATTAGCTGATGGTAGCCCTGCAATGGGTCGTGAAACGGAATGATTCGGGAATCTCTGACCTACAAACATAGATGAACTAAAAATAAACTAGTCCAGGATTTATTATAGGCCTACATTGAGTTGATTTGAAATAAAGAAAAAAAAGGGGGGCGGGGAATAGCTCTCAGCAATTGAGTTCCAGCATCAATCTGGACTGTAGTGATGTATTTCTCACATCCCTCGAAATAATTAACGGCGGGTGGACATCGGCTCTTAATTCACCAACGAGCTGACTGTCAATTAAATAATTAGGGGCTCACGTGATTTGACATGACGTACGAGGATTCAAACCAATATTAATTGGGGCGGAATTCCAGGATTAGTGGAGTGGGAGGGCGGGATGAGGAAGGGGGAGGTGCGGCGCAGAGAAATTAAGAAACACAGATAAGTCTTTGGCATACCATTGAGGTACTTCGGCAACGCAGGCGGTCATGACAGAATTGTTTTCACGGGCGGCGTCATTATCTTCAGACGCCACGTCTGTGTAACGGCGAGCCAGATTTCCATAAAACTTTCGTCCTAACAAGGGTTTGGCCTGATAGGACGTTTACATCTTGGTGTGTAAGGGGGGGGATATCATTAACTGGCTCTGCTACTAGCACGCTGTAAATGTCCATGTCTTGTGGAGATTATTTCAAGACTTTCGAGACGAGGGAAAAGAGAGGGAGGGGGAGGTTGGAAAGTGAAACTGGCCATAAAATATTCAGCGCCAACCGACGATTTTTAAAGTCAGAACGGTGGTAAGGCTAGTAGTCCAGGTTATTTTAAAACAATCAGACGATCATGACAGGGCACCAGCCCCGTAGCCTGAACATTCTACAGGAGGGGCCAGGCATTCTACAACAGGGGCCAGGCAATAGCAGGGGGGGGCAGGTAATAGATTTTACTAAGTAGAAGAAATAAGCAGGGGACCAGACAAAACGCAGGGGGGCCCGGCCCCCTGCCCCCCCCGCACGGTACGGGCCTGCAGAGCATATGTTCTTGTGTACTACTACGTTGTTTAATAAGGGCCGTCCTTAAGTTTTTGGTGGCCCCCAGGCAGGATAAGAAAGTGACCATCTTTACATCGCCAGTAGATTTGTCTTCCCTGTCAGTGAGCAGTGAGTATGTCAGTTGACAGTGAGTATGTCACGTTGTCAGTGAGTATGTCATGTCGACAGTGAGTATGTCATGTCGACAGTGATTATGTCACGTTGACAGTGAGTATGTCATGTCGACCGTGATTATGTCACGTTGACAGTGAGTATGTCATGTCGACCGTGATTATGTCACGTTGACAGTGAGTATGTCAGGTTGACAGGTACGAGTGCCTGTACATAAGTCAGTCAATTCGTTACTCCACATATTAAGACCCGACCAGACTGCGGAAGATGTGTTCTTAATAAGCGCTGGAGCCACAAGGGGGAAACGAGATAAACGTAAACGGCGGCGTAGGCAGGGCGCCAGACGGAGGACGTGTGTGTGTGTGTGTATGTGTGGATGACAGTTAAATTACGCGTAGCCGGGACCAGAAAGTGAACAGACTTGTTTTCTAAACTTATACAGAGAGCCGACCAAGCCCGCCTCCCCCCCTCCTCCCCCACATGGCCAAAACGTCACGTGAATGACACGCGGTACATTACTACATGTCAGATGTCAAAGTAGTAGAGGGTGTGGGGGGGGGAGTTATTTACAGTTTTGTGGGAATTGGGTCACACCACTAACATACTAAAGATTATCTCCCTTTCTCTATCTCCCTCTGTCTCTTCCTCTTTCTCTCTGGCAACCCCCCCCTCTCTCTCTTTCTCTTACATGCCTCCCTGTCTGACTATGGGTCTGTCAATCAGAGTGTGTATTATGCTGTATGCCATTCACTGTCCACATTGCCATTTTCTATCTGCCCGTCTCACGTGGTCATCTGATGGTCACCGCCATCTGGTGGTGATGCTTAGACTGACCAGCCACCGGCATGACTTACCTGAACCCCCCAGGCCGTGCCTGCCCATGCTGACCACCTCACGCCCAAACAAGTGACCAAGACTTACCGTCGTCCTGGTCGGGCTCAATGTAGATGTCCACCGAGGTGATCTTGCCCAGCTGACCACCGGATGGCTCGGTCAGCTGGACGGAGAACTTCTCTTCCTCCTCGTTCAGGGCGTCGTCTATGATGGTCACTCTGCAGTGGCTCTCCTTCTCCCCCCGGTTGATGGTGACGACGCCGGTGTGGTCAGTCGGTCGTGGGACGAAGTCCGATGAGGTCACGGTTACAGGGAAGGTGCCGACTGCAGTGCCTGTTGAGGAACATTTGGGATTGGAGGGGAGGGGGGTGTTAATATGCCAGTAAATAGTCAACAAGAATAAGAGAAACGATACACGGAGATTTGACTGTATAAGTCACAAGCATTTTTCTTAACAAAGACAATGGGCAGACTATGTCAACAGTACTTTTAAGATGGAAATAATTTAAATACATTATATGTTTGTCACCGATTTATCACAGACAGTATCTGTGTTGTGTGTTATTAAGAATGAAAGGTATCTTGCACATTGAGTTTGGTAGAACGGGGATTTCCTTAGCGAGACTTCTGAACATGTTGCACGTGTGTGTTGAACGGGGAAGTGTGTGTGTGTGTGTGTGTGTGTGTGTGTGTGTTTGTTATGATCTGAAAGTGAAATGGTTTTAACGGTTTTGATTTTAATGAAGTACTTATTGCTATAAAGTTTTTGATTATTTAAGAAAGGTGGTTATTTAAGAAAGCTGGTAATTCCAATTCCTATATAACTGTGATACTGATACATGTATTATTGTTGATATTGGTGGAATTTCCCACCCCCACCCCCAAAGTGACATGTGTGTCATTATGAATTTAAAGTTTTAAGTAATAGAAAGCATTAGGAACCAAGGATAATCAACCCCTCCCCCCTCCCAATCAGTAGCCAGCCTGTGAAAACTGCCCGACCAGTTTTGTGGGGTGGGGAGGGTGGGTGGAAAGGGGGGGAGGCAAAAATGTCGCAGCACAACAAAGTGACCCAACTGACCTGAGACCGTTGAACAGATGACCGTGACCTCCTCCGAGCTGTCCCCTACCCTCTTGATGGGGATCAGGATGTCGCCGATCTTCTCCGACGTCCTCAGCACTCGGTCAGTGAAGAAGATGTGAGACTCTGTGGAAGGGAAGGTCAAACAGAGGCACGATCACTCAAGAGATGAGGACCATTGGAGGCAATGTTACGTCGTCGAGGAGACAAAGACAGAGACAATATCATAGACATGCCCCATCTGACAATCAGACAGATAAATAAACAAACATATAGAAAAATGAACAGACAAACGGGGGGTTGGTGGTGGGGGGGGGGAATAGTGCGTGCAAACAAATTGAGAAAAAAACAACAACTGACCATCTTCGAAATCCTGTATGGTCACCTGGGCTGCGTCCGGCTGGTCAAGAACGGCGGACACTGGGTCAGCGAGTCTCAGTTCGAAGGACTCGAACTTCTCAAACAGCATGTCGTCCAGCAGCCTCAGTTTCCAGATTTTTTCTGTCTGGCCTGGGAAGGTTCAAGAGTTGGTCACTTTGATTCAAAATATATTTTGATTGCTATCTACAAACAACAACAACAACAACAACAAAAACAACTGCACATTAAATATTTCAATGTCTTCCATGTGATGGCCATATTATGTTGACTCTTTGTTGTCCTATCAAACCCAGAACCGATACATCTTTCATTTAAAAAGGCCTCATTTACAAGTACATCCACCAACTTAGACTTTGGGTGCAAGGGCTAAGTGGGCGCTACGGGGGGTGGGGGGTTATCCTAAAGCCTCAGGAGATGCAGTCACAGATGATGCCCAGGATTCGAAACACATATTAGCCACGGATTGCTATACAAGTGTACGTGTAGTATCATTCCGACACTTCAGACAAACTTCAAATCAAAACACTTTTTAGTGATCGCAAAGTTTAAGGATTCAATATCAGGGGAGATCACTCGGGAAATGTAAACTGTGACACCACACTGCGATGCATCATCATCATGCGTGCCCCTACCACAACGGTTGGCGCACAACGTACACAAGAAGGTCTGAGTGAACTACATTTCTCTGGATGCAACTGATCATCGGTTAGTCTAGTAGTGTAAACAAAGGCTGTTTGTATGCAGTTTATGTGGATTATATAGAGGGAATAGGGATATAGAGGAGGGAGGGAGAGAGAGAGAGAGATAGGGAGAGATAGATAGAGAGAGAGAGAGACTAAAGCAGATAAGTAAAAATAGAAAATAAACACAGGAACCTAAACGGACCCAATTTTCAATGTTGCCAGGGACGACCGTGGCCACAACTAATCTTGGTCCGTTCCAGAAAGAAATGTTATGACAACATAATTGCTGCAATTGTCCAAAAAGAGTCTGAACGAGACAATGGCCCCCAGCGATCCTTTGATTGGGCAACAAGGGCCTCGGTTTTTTCCCCCCGGCTCACTATAATGTGGCTTCCCTTTCCCGCCAACTCGAGCATCAAGCAGACGACACGACAGCGAAACGTTAAGCATAGAGCTCAGCATTAAATCAAACAGAGCAGTGCTTCCCAACTTTTGTTATACAGAGTGGCCCCAGTTTTTTGTTTTTGTTTTAAGTGATTTTTGTCCTCTTTGCAATAAACAACAAAGTAAACTTGTGTTTAAAAAAAAAGCCATCTAAATCTGGTAAATAGAAAAGGTACGAAGTAAGAAAAATCTAAAAAAAAATTCTAATTAAGATGTATTAAAAAATGGTTTCAGAAGCAGATAAAGGGCCCCAGGCGCAGAGGATAATAATGGCTCCATTTTAAAAAAATAGATCATCAGCAAAATAAAACTGAAACCGTTAACTTTGGGTAATACGGGATGCCCATTTAGGGAGTCGGGGCTCAGAGCACGTGCTTGATGCGCCTGCCAATCCGTCTCTGGGATGCTTCTAAAACTGGTAAAAGTAAAAAAAAAGGCTTTTGAATAGGGTGCACATTTTGAGGGAAAAAAATGTAGCATTATGTGCTACATTGATTTAAAAAAAACAAATAAAGAGCTCAAATTTAACTTTTAAAAAATCTCAATTCATTAATATTGCGAGTCCATTTGGGGTCGCCACACAGAGATTCAGAACCCCTGTCAGAAATTCTCCCTTTCTGTTTGTGTTGCCAGTATCGCTACCAAACAATGTCAAGTGCAAACTCAAGGATTCTGTCGTCACAAACAAACCTCTTCAGACTCCACAAGTATATTCTGCACTGGGTTGTCTTCCGGCATGCGCAGCCACAGACCAAATATTGACAATTCCCCGATTACACTGGTAATTAATGAATAGCCGTCCCCAGCGAATATATTGGCCCGATGCGAAGTATCGATCCCGTGGATTAGTCCTTTTTTCGGAACGGCTAATTGCCAAAATAAATCATAATCACCGACATATAATCAATCAGTCAGTTCGAACAATGGCTGAAGGCTGTTTTATTTCTCCTTACATTCACAATACTGAAGTAGTAGCAGAAGTACACTTGTGAAAAGCATGAATACGCGGGAAAGGAGGGGTAGACTTGATTCATTTTTTTTTAAAGAACTTATCGTCTGCTACAGTAAGTTCGATTTCCCGAGTCTGTATTTCAGCGTTAAGTCACAGAACATTTTTGCTTTTTCTTTACAAATCGACAACATTTTGGGTTATTTTGTAAATAAAAAGATAGCATGTGAGTGTTGGACTTAAAATAAGACACGCAAAGAACAACATTGATACTTGTTCTGAGGAATTCACTAAAAACACTGGCATGGGTTTAAAAAAACACAGCATTTAATAACCCATTTACAACCAACAACTACAATGGCCGCCACTCTACACTTCCGGCTTCATTCATCACAACTTGGCTGCTCTTACGTCACAAAGTCGCGGCTTTCAATACGTGGTGTGTGGGTTGTGATGTGGCTTTTAATGCTGATCGTGTAAAACTTTCTTTACCCACAATTATTATGAACACCTCAGGGAAGGAGCCCACTGTGCTCTCATAGGAGTGAGCACATTGCGCTCTATAAGAGTGAGCACATTGTGTTTTATAGTGGTGAGCACATTGTGCTTTATAGTGGTGAGCACATTGTGCTTTATAGTGTTGAGCACATTGTGCTTTATAGTGTTGAGCACCTTGTGCTTTATAGTGTTGAGCACATTGTGCTTTATACTGTTGAGCACCTTGTGCTTTATAGTGGTGAGCACCTTGTGCTTTATAGTGTTGAGCACATTGTGCTTTATAGTGTTGAGCACATTGTGCTTTATAGTGGTGAGCACCTTGTGCTTTATAGTGTTGAGCACATCCAACACACTGGTCTAGTCACAGCCTAAGCGAGCCTGACTCGCCTTTTGTTTTACCTGCCCCCCTCCTTCCCCCATAAACACCTATGACATTTTCAATCAGTATCACGTTTCTCGCAGTGACCCTTAACCCCGTCCCCACCCCCCTGAACATCCCAGTTATTAATTGTGTTCCTTGTTGTCGTCATTTCTGTACGTCCCCACAATGTAATGTAGATTGTTGCTTTGATTATATATGCCAGGTAACAAAAGTAACAAAGTCCTGTGTATAGAAGTAAAAAAACACACACAGAGAGAGAGAGAGAGAGAGAGAGAGAGAGAGAGAGAGAGAGAGAGAGAGAGAGAGAGAGAGAGAGAGAGAGCAAGATCTGAGGCAGATCTCAGCCAGGCAATATTCTTTCATCTTTCTTGTATCTTGGTCTGATAGTTGTATTTCAAACAAAGCCTCCTCCTCCACAACAGATAAAGAAACGAAGGGAGGGAATGTGATACGCCCATGAGAAAGAAACAGGGGGAAGGGGTGGTGGTGGTGGTGGGGGGCATACAGGACACAGTTCTGGGGGAGGGGGGGGTTGTATCGTAAGACTGAAGTATGTACTACAAGTTGATTGGATTGTTGGAGGAAGGAGGGAGGGGGGGGGATGGGAACGAGAGAGGGATGTGTGTGGGGGGAGGGGGCGGGGGAGGGGGGAGAAAGATTGATGTGATGACAAGGGCAGACAATCTCGATATCTCCCCGAGTGGTGGAACCTGGTTCCATGTCTAAAAGAGTTTTGACGCTGCTTGTTTTTGTTACTACACTGAGATATCACTTACACCGTGTGGGCCCCAGGGGTTGGGGTGGGAAGAGGGGAGGGGGAGGTGAAAGCAAAAACAAGAACGGAGGGGGGAGGGGGGGAGGTGTCTAGGAATAGTTATTTATTTTGTTTTTATTATTATTTTTTTTTTTTAAATTCACGTTTCATCCCAGAAGTTACACTTAGAGGAAAAAACAAAAATCTTCTATTCCCGAAGATTGCATTGAAGCTGCAGCACGCTGGTTGTATAGGTCAGTGCCACATAACATGGGATGCTATATCCGTGAAAGTCAGGGGGGGGGGGTGTTTTGTTGCTTCCCGAATCTATCATCCGGTGGCCCTTACTCAAAATAATGGTTTGAGCACCACTGACGTGAGCGCATAGTTGTATGACTTGGATGAAAGCAGAAGTGGATCCCCGGCTTCTCTAGGCCCCCCCCCCTACAAGTAACTTTATTTTCTTTGTCATTGCAAAGGGAGGGCCCGATGTTTTTTTATTAAACGGCGCTCAGGGCCCAGCCGACCTTGACGAGATCCGAATTTCAGTTGTTTTTTTTTAATTCATACAGTAACGAGAGTACTGTAACGAATAGCACTTCAACATGTTTCAATGAACAAACGTAATGAAATGTAATTAACGAAAACAACAACGACTGATATACTGAGAGCCTCATTGAACTCAACATAGGGGCCGTATGTGGGCTCTAAGAGCCCCCGCCCCCACACACCCACTATGTACCTCTCACCGCTGCCTCCCCGCCCCCACCCTAACCTTCCACACCCACTATGTACCTCTCACCGCTGCCTCCCCGCCCCCACACACCCACTATGTACCTCTCACCGCTGCCTCCCCGCCCCCACCCTAACCTTCCACACCCACTATGTACCTCTCACCGCTGCCTCCCCGCCCCCACCCTAACCTTCCACACCCACTATGTACCTCTCACCGCTGCCTCCCCGCCCCCACCCTAACCTTCCACACCCACTATGTAGGCTACATCTTACTACCCCTCCCCTCCCCCCACCCCTTCATTTAATGTTACTTGATAAATAAGTTCAACATAGTCACTTCCGTTTAAAAAAAAATAGAACAAAACCAGGGCCACGGAACAAGCATTAGCAGCAAATGAGACGCATCTGATTGGTTAATGTTATATCTAGGCCAGCACGCTCAATTTCATTGATATCTTTCGCAAATCAAAAGCAGAATGGGCTGAAATTGCTGTTCTTGCCATTATGCCCCCCCCCACCACACACACACATCCACGCACTCTCTCACTCTCTCTCTCTCTCTCTCTCTCTCTCTCCCACGGACTTTATATCTTCTGCCACCCCAGGTAATATCACCATGTGCATCACCGCTTTATGTTGTTATTGTGTGTGTGTGTGTGATGTTTGTTTTACACAGTCTTCACTACCTGTGGAGTGAAAGTTACGTCACGACTTTGATGGCGTCACAAATACCCTGTTGAGATACGGGGGGTGCGCGCACTTAACTTTGATTAGCCGTTAGACCTGGTTTGCTTTTTAACAGAACTAACAAACACACACACACACACACACCACACCACACACACACACACACACACAAATAATAATGTTTCGATGTTACGAAAAGGGAAATGTGATGCGATGGCTGACGTTGAGACACATCATTACACTATTGTGGTTGCTATAGTTGGGCTCCCCTAGTTGCAATGGTTGAGCCGGCCCTGTGTTGTATGTCATAAGTTTACAGATGATCTAACGCGAAAAAAAAATAATTTAAATATTATCACCTTCCCACCCCATTTTGATAATCTATAACAAAATTAAACCACCCTGTACAAAAATGAATTTTATTCCTTTATAATTTGCGTTACATATCAGACTAGCCATCACTAGCCATGCAATAAGAAAAAACAACGGGAATAATTCATTGCATAATTTGTGAAAGGGGCCTAGCCATTGTTGGGGGCCCGGCCCTGGGTTGTAATAGTGTTACCTACAGTGGATGTTGTCAGTACTCACCTGGGCTGAACTGTACCTGTCTGACGTAGCTGCTGGAGAAGTCCTCGCCGCTTCTGGCGGTGCCGTTGATGACGTGGACATCTGTGGGTAGAGGGGAGTACGGGGGTGGCTCAACTTAGCCCGTGATAAATGTGTGTGTGTGTGTGTGTGTGTGTGTCAGTGTATGTGTCAGTCAATATGTGTGTGTCAGTCAATGTGTGTGTCACCGTATAAATGTGTGTGTCAGTCAATATGTATGTGTCAGTCAATGTGTCAGTCAATATGTGTGTGTCAGTCAATATGTATGTGTCAGTCAATGTGTCAGTCAATATGTGTGTGTATCGTATAAATGTGTGTGTCAGTGTATGTGTCAGTCAATGTGTCAGTCAATATGTGTGTGTCAGTCAATATGTGTGTGTATCGTATAAATGTGTGTGTCAGTGTATGTGTCAGTCAATGTGTCAGTCAATATGTGTGTGTCACAGTATAAATGTGTGTGTGTGTCAGTGTATGTGTCAGTCGATGTGTGTCACAGTCAATGTGTGTGTGTGTGTGTCAGTGTATGTGTCAGTCAATGTGTGTGTGTACCCGCCAATACTCACTGACTGATGCCATCTCTCCCAGGTAACCACGCCTCCTCAGGGTCACGTTCAAGATGTCCGTCTCGTTGACCAAGTACGTGTCGTTGTCCAGAGATATCCAGGCCCAGTTGAGATGAAACGTTTGCTGACCAACCAGCAAGTTGCCCACTGAAATGAACAAAAGGGAAAACCCGTTTTTTTTCAGTTAGGTAGGACGTAACAGAACACAATTAGGTAGTAGCCTACATGTAGTGTATACTATTATACAACGGTGGGGGGGGGGGGGAGGCGTCATTCCAAAGCTGGGTTAGTCTCAAAACTAAAGGATATTAAACTCGGGGGGTGAGAGGACGCAGGGTGGTGGTGGTGGTGGTGACGGGATGAGTTTCAGTAGCCTAAATAATAAATAACCGTGCGTTTTATAATTACGGACGTGAAAGGGGGGGGGGATTTTATATAATGGATCACCTTCAGCTATAAGAGAGTTTAAAAAATACGTCAAATATTGCCAACTAACAAATGTACTCCGATGTGTGTGTAGAGAGAGAGAGAGAGAGAGACCAATCGGTGCTATTCTGTAGTTATTAAATGTTTATGTCCGGGTGGTCAGCGTATCTCTTTCCTCTTCCGGTTTCGAAAATATCGGACCCGGCGGTTTCAGTTTACAGAAGAAATGACCGATCAGTCGTCATCAAAATGACCCCGGCCTTCCTAATGAAGACCGATTGGGGTTCAAAGGGGGATAACGGGGTCCATTTGTCCATGCCACACTTGACCAATGTAAAAAAAAATACCACCGGAAGAACACACACGGACACGTGTCCAGTCTTTTAAATTGAATTCATTCAAACATCAATTGCAATAATTGCAAGTTAAATTCTCATTTATGTTTTTTTTTATTCTCTCGATTGCAATATTTCCCGCCCCAAATCTGATTCCATGTTTTTATTTTACCTAATTACGATTTGTGAGAAATTTTTTTGTGTGCTTATTTGAAGTGTGAAGGAAGTGATTTAACTCCCTTTGTTCCTAATGTCAAGATTAATTGAATGAGAAGAAAATGTTTTAATTGAACAAGTTTGAAATATTTATAAAAAATAAAATTAGACTTTATTATACATTTGTATGAGTTGTTTTTTTTTTCCCTCCAGTGTGAATTAGGACATATAAACAAGTATATATTAGGACATATCAACAAGTATATATTAGGACATATACACAAGTATATATTAGGACATATCAACAAGTATATATTAGGACATATACACAAATATATATTAGGACATGTAAACAAGTATATATTAGGACATATACACAAATATATATTAGGACATATCAACAAGTATATATTAGGACAAATACACAAAATATATTAGGACATGTAAACAAGTATATATTAGGACATATACACAAATATATATTAGGACATGTAAACAAGTATATATTAGGACATATACACAAATATATATTAGGACATGTAAACAAGTATATATTAGGACATGTAAACAAGTATATATTAAGACATGTAAACAAGTATATATTAGGACATGTAAACAAGTATATATTAGGACATGTAAACAAGTATATATTAGGACATGTAAACAAGTATATATTAGGACATGTAAACAAGTATATATTAGGACATGTAAACAAGTATATATTAGGACATGTAAACAAGTATATATTAGGACATGTAAACAAGTATATATTAGGACATGTAAACAAGTATATATTAGGACATGTAAACAAGTATATATTAGGACATGTAAACAAGTATATATTTTAGCGGGAACAAGAACAAATTGTAGTGGACAGGAAGGGGGGGGGGAAGAAGGGTTGTTAATGATTCTTGCTTTTTTTGCGACCGTTTTTTAACAACCATTACATTTTCAACAATCATTACATTTTCAACAACCATTACATTTTCAACAACGATTACATTAAACATTACATTTTCAACAACCGTTACATTTTCAACAACCGTTACATTTTCAACAACGATTACATTAAACATTACATTTTCAACAACCGTTACATTTTCAACAACGATTACATTAAACATTACATTTTCAACAACCGTTACATTTTCAACAACGATTACATTAAACATTACATTTTCAACAACCGTTACATTTTCAACAACGATTACATTAAACATTACATTTTCAACAACCGTTACATTTTCAACATCGATTACATTAAACATTACATTTTCAACAACCGTTACATTTTCAACAACGATTACATTAAACATTACATTTTCAACAACCATTACATTTTCGGAGCCCATCTGTAAAAAAGATTAAAACTCGTCGTTAATTGTATACACATCTTTTTTTTTTAACTTTACAATGTAGGAAACATTAGGACTTTTCAACACACTGCCAGTCATGTTTATAACTGTACAGTGATGTGGTACTGTGATGTGGTACTGTGTGTGGTGCTGTATGTGGTGCTGTAATATATCCAACTGAAAAAAATTAATTAAGGACAACACAAGTTGACTTCAAATAATTATTGCTGAGAAATTTAGTTTTAAAAAAAGGCCAAAATAAAAAAAAAAATATATATATATGTAATATTTTTTTTTTACAGTGTGAGGGGGTGGGGGAGGGGGGAGAGATGGTGGAATGTGATCCCCCCCCCTGGCTCCGTTGGTGAGTCATTTAGTTTGACCACATCAAGGCTGACACCAAAGTTTCAATTATTTACTCGGTTATCAACCAAATGACCTGTTTGTGAACTAACAACCCCTTGAAATAACACCACACTGTAGGAACAAAGGACAAGAGGATGAGGGTGTGTGTGTGTGTGTGTGTGTGTGTGAGGGGAAAAGGGAGATTCGGGGGGGGGGGAGGGGTAAGTACTTGAAAGAAAAAGGATGAGTAAAGGGAGGGGTGTAGGTATGTACTCCCCCCCCCTCCTCCTTTTTCTGAGATTGTGTCTATCCTCACGGCCACCGATAAGCTTTTTCAAGTAACGAGCTGTCAACACGAGTAACAACTAACAAGGGGGATCTGAGAAGTGAGGGGGCTAGAGGGGAGGGGGGGGCTAGAGGGGCGCCAGGACCTGGGTGTACTCAGGACTGCCAGGGCAGGCCCTTGACTTGAGAAACATACGACAGATATTGATGTGTGCAGGCGCCTCGGACAAAGGAAACAAAATGTTCTGAGAGTGCCCCCGCCTTTCACACAAGGAGCAGCTCGTACCAACTCTCACTTGCACATATAAACAAAACAAAATCTTTTTTCCCGTTTCGTAATTTAACTTTTTTTTTTGTTTAAATTTGTATTCGCTAAATCTCCACATTAAACTATTAAATCAAATAATTATAGAGCTGTAGGGTATGGTGATAAAATCATATAAGGAGAAAAAAACTAATAATGTATTGAACTGAACATCTTATAAAAGAGCGAAATTATAATCAAAGAAAACATGAAAATGGCGAAGTTAAATGAGTGCTGGGCGAGATAGACCAGAATACATGACGTTATCGATTTGATATTCTGTTGTAAACTCTACTGTAGCCTTCTGTGGTGACCACCAGACAATTGCACTCACTGTCTTAAGGTAATCTCTCGACCTAACACAGAATCCTTGAAAACAATTTGTCGTGATCTTTGAATGTTGTCTTCTATTACGAGAAACATATTTGACTCGCGGGAACATGATGAGGGGAGATAATTTACAAAGTCCGGTCATCTCTTATAACTGAACATCTTATTTCATTTCAGAAAGTTTAAAGGGGGAAGTAAATGCGGCTGGGCTATGCGCGACTAACCACACAATCCCATTAGATTCGAAGGTCACACAAACAGATCAATTCTACACTACATCTGCCCCAAAAATCTTTTAGGGCTAAGAGAATTTTAATTTTACAATTTAAAACAAATGTCAACAAAGAAAGAAAATATGTTGGGATATTACAAGCAAAGAAATATTTGAAAATACCAAGTAGATCACAATCATCGTTTGGAAAAAAAATTGAAATCTACTTTTTAAACTCTTGGGGGCGTACTGGGCAAGAGTACCTAGGGGCGTACTAGGTAAGAGTACAAAGGAGCGTACTAGGTAAGAGTACATTGGGACGTACTAGGTAAGAGTACATAGGGACGTACTAGGTAAGAGTACATAAGGACTTACTAGGTAAGAGTACATAGCGGCGTACTAGGATATAGTACTTTAGAGCAAACTAGACAAGAGTACTTAGGGAGCGTACAAGGCAATAGTACTTAGGACCGTACTAAGTAAGAGTACAAAGGAGCGTATTACGTAAGAGTACTCAGGGGCGTAGTACGTTCCAGAGTTCAAAAAGTAGACTACAATTTTTTTTTTCCAAATCGGTGTTTGAAATCTACTTGGTATTTTTTTCAAATGCAATGAGAGTGTCTCTAGCCAGTTCGTCCACCCATCAGGAACTCTCGGCGCAAGGGACATAGATGACCAGAATATGGAATATCATCCACCCATCAGGAACTCTCGGCGCAAGGGACATAGATGACCAGAATATGGAATATCATCCACCCATCAGGAACTCTCGGCGCAAGGGACATAGATGACCAGAATATGGAATATCATCCACCCATCAGGAACTCTCGGCGCAAGGGACATAGATGACCAGAATATGGAATATCATCCACCCATCAGGAACTCTCGGCGCAAGGGACATAGATGACCAGAATATGGAATATCTTCCACCCATCAGGAACTCTCGGCGCAAGGGACATAGATGACCAGAATATGGAATATCATCCACCCATCAGGAACTCTCGGCGCAAGGGACATAGATGACCAGAATATGGAATATCATCCACCCATCAGGAACTCTCGGCGCAAGGGACATAGATGACCAGAATATGGAATATCTTCCACCCATCAGGAACTCTCGGCGCAAGGGACATAGATGACCAGAATATGGAATATCTTCCACCCATCAGGAACTCTCGGCGCAAGGACATAGATGACCAGAATATGGAATATCTTCCACCCATCAGGAACTCTCGGCGCAAGGGACATAGATGACCAGAATATGGAATATCTTCCACCCATCAGGAACTCTCGGCGCCAAGGGACATTAGATGACCAGAATATGGAATATCTTCCACCCATCAGGAACTCTCGGCGCAAGGGACATAGATGACCAGAATATGGAATATCTTCCACCCATCAGGAACTCTCGGCGCAAGGGACATAGATGACCAGAATATGGAATATCATCCACCCCCCCTCATCCCCGCCTCCTCGTGCAGCTGGAGTGTGCGCCCATCTCTGGCACCGGGCACGGAGGTGCGTTAAACTATTGGATGACATTCATTGTTTCAGAGTGGGGGTGGGGTGGGGTGGAAGCCAGAGATACACAACATCTGGTGCCCCTAAAGAATGCCCCCCCCTACCATGACAACAAAGTTTATTTTCTTCTCGTGGGTGCGGAGTACTGTGTGTGGGGGCGTTGTAGATGTCAAATGACATCAGGTGTGTTGTGTACGTGTACGCTTCTCCGCCCTTCTCCCCCCCCCCCCACCAGTATCTCGCTGATGTCAGTCGGTTGTTTATTGCAGAGGGCGTTTGACTGTTTGTTTACCTCCCAGAATCCTCTCACCCCCCCCCCCACACACACACAGAGATCCAGGGTACACAACTCGACGCCATATTTTACTGATGTTATTATTTGCCCTGCTTTCCTCCTCCCCCCCCCCCCAAAAAAATGTCACCCCCACCCACAAAAGCAAGAACCTCACAATCCAGACCTCATGTTACTTACAGCCAACCCCAGTACTGTCTCTCGCCCTTCTAAACAAAAAAGCCCCTCCCCCCAACACACACACACACACGCACATTCTACTTTCTCCATCATCACACTACTTAACTCAAGAGGGGAGATTATTTACTCATCGGTTCGCATTACCGATGCAAGAAAACTAGAGTTATTTCCCATTCCTCTTCACGATTCCATTCCTAAAAGTTTCCACCGGCAATTTAGTTTGGTTTGAATTAGGTTCGTTGACAAAACAAACAAAATACCAGCTTAAAGGGGCTACTTCACCAAACAAGGGGGGCGGGGGGCTATAAATGAACATTGAAAAGTGTACCTGGTGTAATATCATACTCCCTGATGATTACCTTGAAGAAATTGGTTGGTTTCAAGAAATATTCTCATTGGCTAATGTGTACAGAGAGAAGAAAAACAAAATAACCATGAATGGGGGAAACCCCAGATGACGCAAGGGGACGTCATTTTGAAAATGAATAGCTAAATTTATCAAGATGTGTCACGTGATGTTCTGACGTCAATTGGAGCCCTCCCCCCAGGCCCTTCCTCCTTTCGCCCCTTTTCTATCTCTTGCACACACACACACACACACACACAGCATAGAGAATCCTAACAGATAAATATAACGGTTATTAAAGCGTATTTTTTGTGTGGAAGGGTATTGAAGCCAAGTTTTCATTAAAATACAGAGTTATATAAGATGCATACAGACATATATAAATAATTCATGCAAAGACAGAGAGAGAGAGTGAGAGAGAGAGAGAGAGAGAGAGAGGGAGGGAGATAAGGGGAGAGATAAGGGGAGAGAGAAGGGGAGAGAGAAGGAGAGAGAGAATGAGAGAGAATTAAAGAGACCACCAGCCGCAGCTGTAGCCGACAACGCCACACCATCAACACCACACCGACAACACCACACCACCCATATTAATTCATCAAATTACACCAACACCACACCACCAACACTACCCCAACCACACCAACACTACGCCACCACCAACACCAAACCAGCATCAACAACCCACATCAACAATAGCACACCACCACTAACACCACACCAACAATACCACATCAGCACATCAACAACCTACAAGTGAAAACACAAACTTGGAATCTCCAGCAACTGGTTGAGATTTCTGCCAGCCATCTTGACTCAGATTACATGATTGGAAAAAAAAAATCTGAAGAGGAAAGGAGCTACAGCACCGGGAGTGGGGCAGCGGAGGTGGGTGGAGAACAGGGAGGACCGGGGGGTGGGGGTAAACAGGAGGCGAGGGGAGGGGACGACCAGCCGGACTAATGAAAATATTGACTTAAATTATCTGGTTAAGCCGGACGGAATAAATGTAAAAAAAAAAGGTGTTTAGAATGAGAGAGAGAGAAGAAATAGTGTGTGTGTGTGGGGGGAGGGGGTAGAGACTAACTGTTCATATTTCTTAACGCCCCTCCCCCCGCCTTCTCCCCTCGCCATTCGCCCTGTTAGCTATTCTCTCTGTCTTACTCTTGTTACATACTTTTTGTCTAATTTTTTATGTGTCTTGTGTTTGGTTGGAGTGTTTGATGAACGTTGAAAATACCTGAGTCAGTTGTGGGGTGGGGTGGAGGGGGGAGCTACTTAGTGAAGCTAAGACGCTTTCAGGCCTAGAAGAAGATGTGGCGCTAATGCAGTGCTTTTTTTTTAAAAAAAAAGTTGTTTGTAGCGATTTGTACAGCGAGGTTTAGAGCCACACAACAGTGCACCTGTTGGGACGTGTATGTCATATTTACTGTTGACCTTAAAATACTGCAAGGCTGAGTCCTTATTATTGATAGGCAAACTAGTCGGCTGTCTTGGGCTTCCTCTGATTAGGAGTGGGCCCCCCCTCTTGTGACATCTCTCGCCCCTCAGTTAAACATTAAATGCAAGTGAGTGACGGCCTTGATAACATGTTTGCCTTGGGCCCTCTCAAATATATTTACCGTGTGCCCCCCCAAAGGCAACTTTGTCTAGGGCCCCCTTATGTACCTTAGCCTTGGGGCTTGGGCCCTAAAATACTGAAATAACGAACCTACTGAGCGATTGAATGGTGCCCCCCACGTGTACTGTTTAGAGGGCCCCGCGCTAATCAATCATTTACATTGTAGCGACGCCCCTTGGTGACGTAGGTGCCCCAATACATAGCTATGTAGAGGGTGGCCCGATATTCTATTTACGAAGGCTCTGTTTGCTACAGGCTATGCAGCCCCCCCTCCCCTCCCCTACTCCTTTCTTTTCCAACCTACGGCCATGAACAGCACGCAATGAATGACCTGCATAGTATTTCTTTTAAATACCAAGGATACGTTTCAACTGGTCAGTTTTGTAGATTCAAGACGTCATTATCGGCGCCTGTCAGTGCGTCATTACTTGTGACTCCGTACCAGCTCTTACTGTGTTGACTGACGCCACTGCATTCCCATCCCCCCCCCCCCGTTTCCCTTAAACCGAACACAAAAATCAATTATTATCGGTCAAGAGAAAAAAAAAAAAGAACCAAATTATCAGAGGTTCTCAAATGAAGAAGAAAGAAGATTTAATCCTCAAAGGGAGGCGACACAGATAGAGCGCACAGGAGACGTAAAAAATGTCAAGTGAGAGAAAGCGGTTATCTCCCCTTCATCGCCGACTTATCCACAGCCCTCACCCCACAGGGTCCTGCATTTTACATACTCCCTCAACCCCCCCTCTCTCTCTACCGCCACCCCCCTCCCTCCCCCCCCCATTATCGCCCTTTCCACCATTTCTGGTCACATGTTTCCACTTAACGTATTAAAATATTGGAATGAAATTTAACGAAATAATAAATCCAAGAGTTGTTTGAAATGAAGAGGGAAGGGACAAAAATAAATTCTCCCACGGTTGTTTTTGTTTTGTTTTTTAGGTGGAGCAATCTGACATGAAGCAGGCGTCTGTAGACCAAGCTGTAAAACTTGTGTAGGTCAGTGACACAACATGAACAAATGAAGTGAAACGTGAAGAAAATATAACATCGGAGTTTTTCCGATGTAAATACCAGCAATGGGTGGCTGTGCGGTTGAAAGTTCGGGCTACTGGGGACGATAATTTGAAGTAATGTTCGAATCCTGTTAGCGCCAAGCCGCTCTTCAGGAAAAGTTGCAGAACTGCTAAAAGATCGCTGCGCAGTGTGAGCCAGCAATAGGAGATTATTTCGTCTGCTGACTGTAAAAAAAAACAAGACTAAACTCTCGGCCCCAAATATGGTCTCATCCTGGACCCCGCGTATGATGCTAACCCAGGGTCCCACATATGATACCCACCCGGGACCCCGCATATGATACAACCCCAGGGCCGCGTATATGATACTAGCCCAGGTCCCCACATATGATACCCATCCAGGGCCCCGCATATGATACTACCTCAGGGCCCCGCATATGATACTAGAGTCCCACACGGGGCTCCGCATATGATACTACCACAGGGCCGCGTATATGATACTAGCCCAGGGCCCCGCATATGATACTAGCCCAGGGCCCCGAATATGATACCCATCCAGGGCCCCACATATGATACTATGGTCCCACATATGATACCCTCCCGGGGTCCCGCATATGATACTACCCCCAGGGCCGCGTATATGATACTTGCCCAGGGCCCCACATATGATACCCGCCTGGAGCCCCACATACTGTGTGTAAAACTGTATATGGCTTTAGGAAAAGATCAACATTTATTTAGGGCTCCCGTGATGTCCAGTGAACTTGGTATGAGACCAGAACCGTTTTTATGGGTAGGGAAACACAGCAACCGATGAGCCCCCCCTCTCCTCCCCACTACTGAAGAGCCCCCCCTCCCCCCATTTACTATCAAATGAGACTATATGAGTCACCGAAAAGTACTGTTGCCTAGATATATTTAGAAAAAACAGTTGTGTGAATAGCAATGTGTTCAACACGTTCAACCAGACAGACTGCACCCTAAAACAAGGGTCAGGCAGAACCGTACTGTACGTACGTAGAAAGGAGCCTGTCAGATTCACCCGTATCTGTTTTCGTTCACCGCATCGAGTCCAAGTGAATCATTATAATGATTACGCCATGTGAGGTATCGATATCAGAATGTCGAGGGATATTCCAGGTCAGACATGAAGCTGCGTAAAGGTCGAAATGTGGAATTCAATTATCCAATACAAGTTTTATATCCCCCTCCCACCCCCTCCCGCCCCCCTCCCCCAGGTTCCCATGATCTAGTCAAGTAACCAGCTAATCCAGCCATCAGTAGGGGGCCTTGTATGCGGCAGACATTGGCAAACTGCGGCTCGCGGGCGAACTGAGGCCCCGCGTTCTGCCCCCACGCGCACGTTCCTACCAATAATGTTTGTATTTGATTGTAATAATAATATTATTGTTTTTTTTTTTTGAAACATTCCGCTCTTGGCGCGGCCCATCTGTCAAAAGTTAGGAACACCCGGCCCGCGGCTGGAGACGTTTGCCCCACCCTGTTTACTTTTGTCATGCGGCCCACATCTGAGCGCGTGTGGGGGTCACTCGGCAGAATTTGGGCTGCTCGGTGAAATCTGGACTCTGTGGTCAATCAATGAAGAAAACAAAACAACAAACCCAGATGCCCCAAAAAAATCTTTTACCCAATTTTTGGATTTCTCATCTGATTCATTGGGCCCCCACCCCCACTCCCCTCAATCTGACCTATAAAGATCGAAACTTAACCGAATTGGAATCGGGGGGGGGCCTCCTTCTTGACCCCCCCATTTCTACCAGATCGAATGCTTACAGGGCCCGGTGGGTACTTCTGCCCCAAAATCCCGTTAAAAGTCGTTTTGCCTTAGGCAAGGACCTATGAACGGCTCTAGCTCAACTCAACCTACCTACAATGACGTCACCATGACGTATTTTTACACAGCTATGAAACTTTAAATATATATATATATATATATATATATATATATATATATATATATATATTGTCATATTTATACTCTCCCTTTATTTGGTTTTGTTTGTTTGTTTAGAAATAAAATAAACATAACGACTTGACGGACACATGTAACAGGTTTCACAGTGTTTTCTCATCTCCTCCTTGGGTAAAACTTTCCAAAACGGAAAACTTCGCAGACAAAAGAGTGTTAGTCTTGAACGTGATTGGAAATTATTCCCCCCTTACACAATTTCACGGGTTTTTTTTTTTTTGTTTTTTAATTTTAAGCTGCCGGTTTTTTTTTTTGTTTTCCACGGGGAGATAAGAAAGATCATAAATTTTTCAGAGAAACCCCATTACCTCCCTTAGCATCGAGACTTGCTGACGTCACGCCAATACATTGAAAGTAAAAATCACGTTTTTTTTTTCTCAACTAACTTGTTTCATTTTTTTTTGTGTGCGTGTGTGTTCTTTTTTAGTTCGCGTATCCACTTTTATGTATGTGTGTTTGTGTTTGTGTGTGTGTGTGTGTGTGTTTTAGTGTAGTATCAGTTTGTTGAATATGTACCTCCCCCACCACCACCACCCCCTTTTCTCTCTCCCCCTCCCATTTCATCGTTTTACCAGATGACATCACACGACGTCATAAAGCGAGCGTTCAGGTTAATGGCATTCCTGAGTATCCGAGGCGATGGGTTCGTTCAAAGGCTCGTCCTCGTCAGATTTCTGACTCTTTTGGTATTATCTTAATGCATCCAAGGGATCCCACCTTTCCTACACCGTAATTTTTCCATCTTGATCAAAGCTATGAATTTGTAGCGTGTGTGTACATTTGTGTGTTCGTGTGTGTGTGTGTGTGTGTATATTTTTATATTTATGGCACTTAATGGCAGAATATCTCATACTCTCTAGCCAGAATATCTTCATTGCGCAGCAGATTGAATGCATCTAAGTCGGGGGGGTTAGAGATTACACATTCTTAATAAGCGGCGAGTGTAATGACGTAATTATATGATCACTTTACTTCTGAGTTCATTGCTGTTGGTTCACGGTGATGCTGATCAAGCGCGAGAGAGCGAGAGTTCAAGGCCGGCTGACGGGCGTCCCTCGAGGTCCCTGTAGTGCCTTCCTGCATTCCACGCAGTGCTCGAAGGTGCGACTGCTCCACGGTTAGCTGCGGTAAATCCACTGGCGGACATAGGGGCGATAAAGGGGGGGGGGGAGAAAATTATAGCCCCGGGGGTAGAGCGCGTATCAATAGCGGGAGAAGGGGGGCATGGTTGAGATTTTTCTATCGATTGGGGTGGGGGGGGGGCTCTCAGTAGCGGTGTCTTGGGGCAGTTGCCCGTGGAGACATTCCCCCCCCACCCATAATTTACACTTAATAACACAATGGGCGTCGCTTGGTGAAGGGAGGGAAGCGCCCCATACCAGGAAGATCGGAAAGATTAAAAGGGGGTAACGGTCTCAACTCTAGCTAAAAAAAAAACACGATAGTGTTGAATGAAACAAACAAAAAACGAATTACAAACTAATTACTGATGTCATTAATGACATGACATTAATGACACGGCAATTATCAAGGGGGAAATGCAACACAGGTTGAGTAATCTGCACCGATTGACAGCGGTCTACATATATTTTATTTTTTTTTTAAATTAAAGTTGCGCTGACAAATGTGGAGAACACTTAAAACACACCCAACACTCTCAACACCGTCAGCTTGTACATCTGTGTACATCTGAGTACGTTTGTACATCGGTCGGTGTACATCTGAGTACGTTTGTACATCTGTGTACATCTGTGTATATGTGTACATCTGTGTACATTATGTATGTGTGTACATGTGTGTACATATGCATTTATGTGCACATCTGTCATCTGTGTACATCTGTGTAGGTGTGTACATTTGTGTTTGTGTGTGCATGTGTGTTCATCTGTGTATGTGTGTACATCTGTGTAAATCTGTGTTTTTGTGTGTGTATGTGTGTACATCTGTGTAAATCTGTGTGTGTGTGTTCATATGTGTGTGTGTACATCTGTGTGTGTGTACATCTGTGTGTGTGTACATCTGTGTGTGTACATCTGTGTGTGTACATCTGTGTGTGTGTGTACATCTGTGTGTGTGTACATCTGTGTGTGTACATATGTGTGTGTACATATGTGTGTGTGTACATCTGTGTATGTGTGTACATCTGTGTATGTGTGTACATCTGTGTAAATCTCTGTGTGTGTGTACATCTGTGTAAATCTCTCTGTGTGTGTACATCTGTGTATGTGTGTACATCTGTGTAAATCTCTCTGTGTGTGTACATCTGTGTATGTGTGTACATCTGTGTATGTGTGTACATCTGTGTATGTGTGTACATCTGTGTATGTGTGTACATCTGTGTAAATCTCTCTGTGTGTGTACATCTGTGTATGTGTGTACATCTGTGTATGTGTGTACATCTGTGTATGTGTGTACATCTGTGTGTGTGTACATCTGTGTATGTGTGTACATCTGTGTGTGTACATATGTGTGTGTACATCATGTGTGTGTGTGTACATATGTGTGTGTGTTCATATGTGTGTGTACATCTGTGTGTGTGTACATCTGTGTGTGTGTACATCTGTGTGTGTACATATGTGTGTGGTACATCTGTGTGTGTACATCTGTGTGTGTATACATCTGTGTGTGTACACATATGTGTGTGTACATCTGTGTATGTGTGTGTACATCTGTGTGTGTGTGTACATGTGTGTACATCTGTGTGTGTGTACATCTGTGTGTGTGTGTACATCTGTGTGTGTGTACATCAGTGTGTGTGTACATCAGTGTGTGTGTGTACATCTGTGTGTGTGTACATATGTGTGTGTACATATGTGTGTGTGTACATCTGTGTGTGTGTGTACATCTGTGTGTGTGTACATCTGTGTGTGTACATGTGTGTGTACATCTGTGTGTGTGTACATCAGTGTGTGTACATCAGTGTGTGTGTGTACATCTGTGTGTGTGTACATATGTGTGTGTACATATGTGTGTGTGTACATCTGTGTGTGTGTACATCTGTGTGTGTACATATGTGTGTGTGTACATCTGTGTGTGTACATCTGTGTGTGTGTGTACATATCTGTGTGTGTGTACATATGTGTGTGTGTACATCTGTGTGTGTGTGTACATCTGTGTGTGTACATCTGTGTGTGTGTACATATGTGTGTGTACATATGTGTGTGTGTACATATATGTGTGTGTGTACATATGTGTGTGTGTACATCTGTGTGTGTACATCTGTGTGTGTACATATGTGTGTACAATGTGTGTGTGTACATCTGTGTGTGTGTACATCTGTGTGTGTGTGTACATCTGTATGTGTAATACATCTGTGTGTAATGTACATCTGTGTGTGTGTACATCTGTGTGTGTGTACATCTGTGTGTGTGTACATCTGTGTGTGTATGTACATCTATTGTGTGTGTACATCTGTGTGTGTGTACATCTGTGTGTGTACATCTGTGTGTGTGTACATCTGTGTGTGTGTACATCTGTGTGTGTACATCTGTGTGTGTGTGTACATCTGTGTGTGTGTACATCTGTGTGTGTGTACATATGTCTGTGTGTGTGTACATCTGTGTGTGTGTACATCTGTGTGTGTGTACATCTGTGTGTGTGTACATATGTGTGTGTGTACATATGTGTGTATGTACATATGTGTGTGTACATCATGTGTGTGTGTATACATCTGTGTGTATCACAATGTATCTGTGTGTACATATGTGTGTGTGTACATCTGTGTGTACATCTGTGTGTGTGTGTACATCTGTGTGTGTGTATGTGTGTACATATGTGTGTGTGTGTACATCTGTGTGTGTGTGTACATCTGTGTGTGTATACATCTGTGTGTAAATACATCTGTGTGTGTACATATGTGTGTGTGTACATCTGTGTGTGTGTGTGTGTACATATGTGTGTGTGTACATCTGTGTGTGTGTGTACATCTGTGTGTGTACATCTGTGTGTGTGTACATCTGTGTGTGTGTACATCTGTGTGTGTGTACATCTGTGTGTGTGTACATCTGTGTGTGTGTACATCTGTGTGTGTACATATGTGTGTGTACATCTGTGTGTGTACATCTGTGTGTGTGTGTACATCATGTGTGTGTATCTGTGTGTGTACATCTGTGTGTGTGTACATCTGTGTGTGTGTACATCTGTGTGTGTGTACATCTGTGTGTGTGTACATCTGTGTGTGTGTACATATGTGTGTGTGTACATATGTGTGTGTGTACATATGTGTGTGTACATCTATGTGTGTGTACATATGTGTGTATACATATATGTATATGCATCTGTGTGTGTGTACATCTGTGTGTGTGTACATATGTGTGTGTATACATCTGTGTGTGTGTGTACATCTGTGTGTGTGTGTACACACTGTGTATGTGTTTACATCTGTGTATGTGTGTACATCTGTGTATGTGTGTACATCTGTGTAAATCTCTCTGTGTGGGTACATCTGTGTATGTGTGTACATCTGTGTATGTGTGTACATCTGTGTATGTGTGTACATCTGTGTATGTGTGTACATCTGTGTATGTGTGTACATCTGTGTATGTGTGTACATCTGTGTATGTGTGTACATCTGTGTATGTGTGTACATCTGTGTATGTGTATCTCATTTCGCTTTTCTTTCCCTTACCCCCCATCCCACCCCTTTATTTTTTTTTCTCGTTTTTATTTCTTTGTACACATTTTGCGTGTATGTTACCAGAACATTATATAGGCCAGAGACGTCACGGTGATGTGATAATGACGTCATCAACAACTTAATGCGCCTCCCCCCGCTCACCTACACCCTTTAATGGAATATATTTTTTAAAATGTATCGTGAATGTCGTTCTCAAACTTTTGAGCAGAGAAACAAAAATAAAAAATAGTGTTTTGCGATTTTCACTTTGCAATAACTGGACTCGAAACTTGCAAAACTCACACGTAAGAGACACACACACACTCTCCGCAGTGCAAACATATACGAGTGCACCCCAAACAATTCAAACACTCGTTTCATCCATCAACCAACTCGTGTACACAACGTCATCTCATTAGATAGTGTGCATAACGTCATCTCATTAAATAGTGTGCACGACGTCATCTCATTAAATAGTGTGCACAACGTGATCTCATTAAATAGTGTGCACAACGTCATCTCATTAAATAGCGTACACGAACGACGTCATCTCATTAAATAGTGTACACGAACGACGTCATCTCATTAGATAGTGTGCATAACGTCATCTCATTAAATAGTGTGCATAACGTCATCTCATTAAATAGTGTGCACAACGCTGAACATTTTGTGTATGTTCAAAACCTTGAAGCTATTAAATGTTCATGTTCTGGCAAAGAAGTTAACAATTTTTTTCTTTTTTTTAGTGAAGCACAAGGTACATGGCTGCGAAAGGTAAATGGCTGGAGAGTTATAAATAGCTAAACAACTGTTTTATACAAAGGGGTTTTGATCCAAGCATTGTTGTTGCTGTGTTGTGTTGTTAATCAAAATCATAAACAATTGATAAAAAGGAAAGATTACTTACAAAATGTTTTATGAATATTTCAGACTTCGCAGCAACATACGCACAAACAGTACACACCAAAAATACGCATCAACAATACGCATCAACAATACGCATCAACAATACGTACCAAAATACGCATCAACAATACGCATCAACAATACACAATACGCATCAACAATACGCACCAAAATACGCATCAACAATACACAATCCGCATCAACAATACGCACCAAAATACGCATCAACAATACACAATACGCATCAACAATGAGCACTAAAAATACGCATCAACAGTACGCACCAACAATACCCCAGGGGAACGCAGCAAACCGTGATAATTTCACGTAAAACGGGGCAACAATCAAACTCTAGGGGGAGGTAATTCTGAATCAAAAGACATTAGTAAATAAACGTGTATGACAATGGCATAAATGGCGGCAGAGGTCAGTAACAATGGCGCCATGTTACAATATTTTGGGGGTAGCAGGTTAGAAAACAATGTCCCACCCCCGGGAAATTATGAATATATATATATATATATATATATATATATATATATATATATATCAGAGATGAGCGGACAGCGGACGCTTCGTATGGTTAAGTTGCCGACTCGCGGACTGACGCGGATCTTCTTTAGCGTTACCATAAAAAATTTCAAGTCATTTAAACAGCTAAATGCGGACGCGCGGACTGACTGCGGACCAATGTTGTAAGATTCTGCGAACGCGGATCATTGATAGAAATCCGCGGACGGACGCGGACGCTAAATTTCAAGATCCGCACACCTCTGATGTATATATATATATAGTGTAGGTGTACAATGATAACTGTTTGATGTATTTTGCATGATGAATAAAAACGATTGTCTAAAATTGTACGAACAATAAAGAAAGTTGTGTACTGATGTGTAAAGATGTGTAAAGATGTAAATATGTGTAATGATGTGTAAACAGGTGATGCCGAGAGGGGCAAATGCCCAGGGGGCCCAGCGAGTATTAGGGGCCCGGACAGAGCTGGTCAATCAACTTTTGAAAATATTATGATCAGCACGGGGGGGCCCATGACAGCCTTGCCCAGGTGGGCCTGTGTGTAAAGACTGTAAAGATGTGTAAAGACTGTGAAGAATGATGCTTTACGTACGTTCGTTTCAGGTTGTAATTCTGAATCAAAAGACATTAGTAAATAAACGTGTATGACAATGGCATAAATGGCGGCAGAGGTCAGTAACAATGGCGCCATGTTACAATATTTTGGGGGTAGCAGGTTAGAAAACAATGTCCCACCCCCGGGAAATTATGAATATATATATATATATATATATATATATATATATATATATATATATATATATATATATATCAGAGATGAGCGGACAGCGGACGCTTCGTATGGTTAAGTTGCCGACTCGCGGACTGACGCGGATCTTCTTTAGCGTTACCATAAAAAATTTCAAGTCATTTAAACAGCTAAATGCGGACGCGCGGACTGACTGCGGACCAATGTTGTAAGATTCTGCGAACGCGGATCATTGATAGAAATCCGCGGACGGACGCGGACGCTAAATTTCAAGATCCGCACACCTCTGATGTATATATATATATAGTGTAGGTGTACAATGATAACTGTTTGATGTATTTTGCATGATGAATAAAAACGATTGTCTAAAATTGTACGAACAATAAAGAAAGTTGTGTACTGATGTGTAAAGATGTGTAAAGACTGTAAATATGTGTAATGATGTGTAAACAGTGCTGCCGAGAGGGGCAAATGCCCAGGGGGCCCAGCGAGTATTAGGGGCCCGGACAGAGCTGGTCAATCAACTTTTGAAAATATTATGATCAGCACGGGGGGGCCCATGACAGCCTTGCCCAGGTGGGCCTGTGTGTAAAGACTGTAAAGATGTGTAAAGACTGTGAAGAATGATGCTTTACGTACGTTCGTTTCAGGTTGTACGTTTATTCTATTCTCTATAACAACTAAATCAAAAAAAAAATATTTAAAAAGTTTAATCCAAAACAATTCACTGAGTAAAACAAACATCCAATCTATAATGTACAGACGTGAGTCATGCTTTGGCTACACATGTTCAAACTCTCCACAAGGGCTGCAACTCCCCACATCAGACTTCCCATTCAATCAAGGGATGAAACTGTGAATGACATCAAAGCGCCCGCTGGCTACTTTCATCATCATTTCACCTTCTTTTCACCCTCACGGCCATCGGTCAGACAAAAGTGACCACTGGGGGGAAAAAACAACGGTCAGTTTTTGTCACTCCTGTTAGCCCTGGACATACTTGCTCGATCTGGGGAAGAGGCGGTGAATGGTCAGTAAATGACCCATTTCCTGGAAAGGTAAACTCCTCCCACAGTGCTGGTCAGTCCACACTTTTAAAGTGGACACTACAATAATAGAGAGAAAATGAATTTCTTTTTGGTATACGGAACGGAAAGTTTGTTTTTTTCGGACTATTAAAGTGGTTCAATTGTCCGTCGAGTGGTCAGTTGGCAAAGCCTATTGAGGGTTAGTTCGATCTAAATGTCCGTACGAGAGGTGAAGTTGAGTTCACCTGACGGTACAGACGTTACTGAACCCCACCCCCTCCACACACACACACACACCTTATCCACTCCCCACTCACCACACTGCAGTCAATCAGTTCATAGCAGTAGTACACCTACCCCCCCCCCCCCTTCCACTACAGATCCCATCGTTACACTAAACAGGAATGGAACCCAAATACCTCTAGGTGTTGAGAGTGCTATCACCTGACCACCACTTAATCATGAGCTGCGGGATATTGTATGATTATTTTTTTTAAAGCAAAATGTTTAAGAAATAATTGAAATAATTTAAAAAAAAAATAATAGTCATAGTAAAAATATAAAGTACTTTTTATTTGTATCCTAGACTCAGTACTGTTCAAGTTGAAGTACTCTCCCACATCCACCCCTACCCCAACTCAGTACTGTTCAAGTTAAAGTACTCTGCCACATCGACCCATACCCCACCCCAAATACACACACACAGTATAAAACCTACACATTTAAATAATAATTCCATTACCAGACCGAAAAATCGTCCAACGGTCGAAACACCTAATGTCCATTTCAGTGGTCAGTCTAAGGGCGGGGAAACGGTTTTAATGACCCTCCACCCCCCCCCCCATGTCGTTGACTGTATAATACATTTGACTTAAGGCGTTTTTTTACGTATAGAACCTCCACGGGTTACCAGACCAACGGGTGTTTACAACACTGAGAAATGCACGTGACGTCGAACAGTTTGTGAGAGATATGTTTTTTTTTTATCAATAATCGTCTTACAACGAAGTGCGTTATAATGAAATGTGTATAAAACAAGCGCGCGCGCGCGTCTAAGCTTCATTTCCATAGCAACTGGATCGGGAATACAAGAAAAGTTATAAATAATGACGTGTAAATATTTCCTTATCATCTGATTCTTCAATCAAATAAACAATAACAAAAAAAAATATAAAGTTTAAAAAAAATAAAGTGGGGAAGGGGGTGGGGGAGGGGCGATGGGGGGGGGGGGGTTAAACCGGGTAGAGGAAAAAAAACTGGGGGCATAAACAATAAATCATCAAAACCTTAAAAAAACGGTTGGAAGGGGGTGGGGATGGAAATTATCAAAGGGAGAGAAGAGCAGCATAAATTAAATGTAGCGCTGGTTATGTTTTAATTTACAACCTGGCAAGAATTTGTTTAACTCATACGTCGGCATGTGCCAGGGCAATAATCTGCATGCTGAGTGTAAAGCCAAAACGTAAACAATTTTGGCCTCACCCTGGAGAGGCTTTTATTTCTCTCTCTCTCTCTCTCTCTCTCTCTCTCTCTCTCTCTCTCCGCTCTAGAGAACTAATAATATTTATATACGAAGATTAAATTTCCGCTTTGGCCAGATACTCAATCACACCTTGAGCTTAAAGATTATTTTTTTTGTGTGTGTTTGCATTTTATTTTGGTTTGCCTCGGGTAAAAAAAAAAATTTTAAAAAAAATTCTGCAGTTTGATTTCTAATTGACGAGTTTGCTTTGGGATAGAGAAAAAAAGGGGAGGGGATTGTGGGGGACAGCGAAGGGAAAGGGTGTGGGCAGGTGGGGGGAAACGACAGAGAGAAGTCCAATTAGGAGCCAAACTAAACAGATAAACGGTTCAATTCAAATACAGGAGGGGGTGAGGTGTGGGTGTGTGTGTGGGGGGGGGTAGATGACGAGCGCAGGGGGGGGGGAACCACTAGTCATAATAAATTATATTGAGCGCTGTATGAAGTGTTTAACCGGAAAAAAAAGTAATTGTACCCTGACGAGCCGGTCCGTTCCGGCAAATTTTGAAACAGATCATTTAAAACGCGAGTTACCTTTCCCTTGGTCTTCATTTTCTTTTTTTTTTTTAAATAAGTAAATATCGACTTGAAAAAAACAAAAACAAGTTAAAATTCCTAAATGGAAAAAAAAATGACGTTTATACTTTTAATTAAACTGATTTATTTTATATCGCGTTTTATTATTATTATTATTTTTTTTTTTTTTTACAATCGGTAAATGTAAAATTCTAGAATTTTTAAAAAATTAAAAAAATTTCTAAATGTTTGGATGTGTATATTTCTGTCTTATTTTTAAAGTTATTAAATGACATGGAAGATTTAAGAGACTTATTCAATAATAATAATAATAAAAAAAAACGTTTGACTTTAAAAAAAACATTATTTTCTCATGTATGATATATTTACTATTGTTTTATCTTTTCCTCTCCGTTTCTTTTCAAATCGACATTTTTAACATTTGCACTCAGCAGCCATATCTACTCTGTTTAAAAACAAACCGCTTAAAAGAAATAAAACTGATAACGATTTCATACAGCCCATTAAGCGGACGTGCAAAAGGATAGTCACGATAGTGTGTTTGTGTTGGAGGGGTGGGATGCATGGGGTGGAGAGAGAGAGAGAGAGAGAGAGAGAGAGAGAGAGAGAGAGAGAGAGAGAAGAGTTGTGCAGAAGGTAATCTTCAACTTAAAGTTTAAAACCAGGGGAGAAAATGAAAATAATATAAAAAAAAAAAGAAATGAAGATGCAGACGACATTTGAGAAGGTCAGCATGACATTCTGGTCAGCAAGCCCTGAAATACTTTGTACCGGTGACTCTCTGCTCACCAAACTCCCCAAATGACTTTTAATGACAAACTGATGCAGTCATATCTTCCCCACTTCTCTCTCTCTCTCTCTCACACACACACACACACACACACACTCACTTAAGTTATCAAGAATCAAACACGTTCACCTACTCTTGATCAAGGGGGATAAACCTTGATGCATGTCTTGTTGAAACAGATCTATCTCCTCCTACTCTTCCTTGTTATGCCTAAAGGCAGTGAACTCTTTTTTTTTTCAATTCTAAACTCTACTCTGTTGACTTCCCTTTCTTTGGAAGATAGAGACCACAAAGATAAAAAAAAAAGCACCCCCCTCCCTCCCTTTTTCACCAACGCCCCCCCCCCCAAACAGTTTTCACCATCAGGAGGCCCGTGACGAGAGCCCCTACAACAAGTGTTGGTGATTGGGTGGGGGGAGGGGTTGGGGGTTGGGGGGGGGCTCAGCTACTAGAGATGCACTGCCCTGATCTCAGCCCCATGGAAACAGACAATGACAGGTCTAACCTTTAACTCGGGGTGGACTGGATGGAGAGTGGTTGTGGATGGGGGAGGTATGGCGTACAGATCGCAGCCCACCCCCTTCACTACTTTGTAGCCCCGCCCCCCACCCCACACGTGATATCACCAACAAATGTTGTAGTATCAATATCAACATCAGGTACAGCGTTCAGAGCTAACATCCAACAACATATCACCAACAAATGTTGTAGTATCAATATCAACATCAGGTACAGCGTTCAGAGCTAACATCCAACAACATATCACCAACAAATGTTGTAGTATCAATATCAACATCAGGTACAGCGTTCAGAGCTAACATCCAACAACATATCACCAACAAATGTTGTAGTATCAATATCAACATCAGGTACAGCGTTCAGAGCTAACATCCAACAACATATCACCAACAAATGTTGTAGTATCAATATCAACATCAGGTACAGCGTTCAGAGCTAACATCCAACAACATATCACCAACAAATGTTGTAGTATCAATATCAACATCAGGTACAGCGTTCAGAGCTAACATCCAACAACATATCACCAACAAATGTTGTAGTATCAATATCAACATCAGGTACAGCGTTCAGAGCTAACATCCAACAACATATCACTAGCAAAATGTACAATGTTTAACATAACATCACTAACTCATACAGAGGCGTACCTAGGGTGGGGGGAGGGGGGGGCCTAATTCGAAAGTCCCCCCCCGGGCCCAAGCTTGAGGGAGCCCCCAAAATTATTTTGTTTACATTAAATATTAAGTACATTATCTCATGTCATGGATGTCGAATGTCAAAATGCAGCCCCCCCCCCCAAAGAGGCCAAGCCCTCGGGCCCCCAAATCCCTAGGTTCGGCACTGAACCCATAATAACACATAATTTAAAAAAAAAATAGCAACAATTATAATTCACCATAAACATACCAAATATAAACCTCGTGATTTAACCAACCAATGGAAGCTGCGTACAATTGAATAAACTACCAAAATAAAACAGCTGCATTCCGACAAAGCAAAAAAAATTGACACACATCCATCCAAATTCACGTGCTAGAATTGTTTCGTTATCTGGTGTTTTCTGTTGTGGGTGCATCTTGCTTTTTATTTTATTTTATTTTTTGTGTATAAACCAACATTTGTTTGGTGGATTCTGATCTCAACTTGTCTATCTGGCTGTCAACCGTTGATACACCGTGAGGCTTCTGCTAGTCCAACTCCGCGTGAGGCTTCTAAAAGTTTTTTTTTTGTTTTTTGTTTAAATATTGAGTGCGGGTCTTCAAGTGTGTTTCTGTGACCTATATTACCTGTCTGTCTGTTTGTCTGTATCAATGTATGTCTTCACTCTATGAGCGAAAAGCTGTCCAGAGGTGGATACACTGATGCGGTGCCATATAACTGAAGGGGGCCCATATAGCTGCAGGGGGCTCATATAGCTGAAGGGGGCCCATGTAGCTGAAGGGAGGCCCATATAGCCAAAGGGGCATATAGCCGAAGGGGGCATACAGCCGAAGGGGGGTCATACAGATGAAGAGGGTCCATTAGCTTAAGGGGGCATAGCCGAAGAGGGCCCCATATAGCCGAAGAGGGCCCCATATAGCCGAAGAGGGCCCATGTAGCTGAAGGACGCCTGTAAAGACTAATGAAGTCTATATTTTTTTTTTTTACTATTATAACAATACAGCCTCATTTTTTCCTTGCGTGTCAAACATATTTATCTAAATGTATCCCGTCCCTACCCAGTGCAGCTCAGTATTATGGTTCGAACGGGTGCAAAACACCCGGGCGGCAGCATATTAGGGGGTGGCAAGACCAAACCGTAGAAGACAGAATCTTTAATAAAATTTAAATTAAAAAAAAAAAGAATTTGAAATCAAGGGAGAAAGGGTGGCTTAATACAGACTGCACCCAGGTGGCAGATATCTATCTATCATCTATCTTTCTATCTATCTATCTATCTATCTATCTATCTATCTATCTATCTATCTATCTATCTATCTATCTATCTATCTATCTATCTATCTATCTATCTATCTATCTATCTATCTATCTATCTATCTATCTATCTATCTATCTATCTATCTATCTATCTATCTATCTATCTATCTATCTATCTATCTATCTATCTATCTATCTATCTATCTATCTATCTATCTATCTATCTATCTATATATATATATATCTATCTATCTATCCATCTATCTATCTAACTATTAATATATCTGTCTATCAGAATTTCCATATTTATCCATGTATGTATATTTATCTCTTACTATCTCTCTCTCTCTCCAGCCTTGCATAACTTATATGTACACACGGGTGGTTGTGTGTGTGTCTGTGATTGTACGTGCTTACGTCTTTGTGTGTGTGTTTGAGTTTGTCCGGTCTTCTGTCTATCCTATAAATCTGTGGTACAACCCAAAACAATACGATATTCACCGATCAGATCATTTCATTTCCAAATTAATCTGTAACTTTCACCGCTTTCACGTGTAATACAACAAACAAAACACACTCGATAAAACACACGAGGGCTACGGTCTGTGTAAAAACCAACCATCAGCCATTCCTCCCACCAACCATGTACACCATACTCTATATCTGTGTTATTGTTGTTGTTGTGCTTCTATTTGGTCCTTCCTCCCACCCCCGCGCACACACTCTCTCTCTCATCCCCCTAACCAATCAATCAGCATGAAATATGTGTGTTTACTCATTCAGTGAATACAAACTTTGGCAAGGGAAGATCATTTACACAACTAGAACCAATGGATTCATTATTCTCTCCCATACCCGCCTCTGGCTGGGTTGTTATATGTTTTTTTTTTACCCCCCTTTTTTAAAAGGAGACGGCGGTGTGGCATGTCATCAGTCACGTGGCCTATATTCCTGTTCTGATTGGCTAGCTTTCTTGACTTCGTTCCGTTTCTCCCCGCTGCCATACTTGAAGAAAGTGTTGCGCCAAGTGACGCCACAACGACAACAACCACAACAACAACAACAACCAAACAAAAAAGTTGAGATGGGGAGCGTATCCCCCCCCCCAAATAAGGAACTATTTTTAGAAAATTGCTGACATGGTGACAAGATAATTTCTGAATGCTAAACGTGCGTCTGTATGTGTATGTATGTGTGTGTGTGTTTGGGGGGGGGTGCAGACTCATTTGCTGGTGAATAGATTATGGGCAGAGGAGGATTTGAGGACAGCGTCCTGGGCACCATAGAGTCTAAATCAAAACTCTTTATCTATCTATCTATCTATCTATCTATCTATCTATCTATCTATCTATCTATCTATCTATCTATCTATCTATCTATCTATCTATCTATCTATCTATCTATCTATCTATCTATCTATCTATCTATCTATCTATCTATCTATCTATCTATCTATCTATCTATCTATCTATCTATCTATCTATATATTATGTGTGTGTGTGTGTGTCAGTGCCGAACCTGTGGATTTGTGGGCCCGGGGGAGGGCTTGGCCTCTCTGGGGGCCCTACATTTTGACAGTCGACACCATGGCATAAAATAATGTACTTAATATTTTATACAAAAAAATTGAGGGCCCACCTCAAGCTCGGGCCCGGGGGACCTTCAGATTTGAACCCCCTCCCCCGACCCTAGGTACGCCTCTGATCGGGAGTCTGACGGTTTAATACGCGGCAGGAAGGTGTCTCAAATCACGTGTGTGTGGGGTGAAGGGGCGTTGACGTAGAAGCAGGCTATATATCTTCTTCTTCCTTTGGCTCTACAGCCCATTTAGGGGCCCTTGTCTGCCATACTACTCTTCTCCACTTTTCCCGATCCATGGTCTTCTTCTTCCACTCTCTCACTCCTATGGCTTTAAGGTCTTTCTCCACTTCCTTAATAGTGTTGGTGGCCCCCCTCCCCAACCCAACCCAACCCAACCCTATATCCCGCGTCGTTGGACGGCAACAATACAAAAACAAATTCCAAACTGTGTGGCCGACAGTATATATATACATATATAAATTGTAAAGATTGCGCAATTGTCAATTTAAGCTGAGTTTCTTTTTATCCACAAGCAGGCCCGTAGCGTGCGGGGGGGGGGGTCAGGGGGCCGGGCGTTTTGTCTGGCCCCCATGCTTATTTGTTCTACTTGGTAAAATGTATTACCTGCCCTTCCCCCCGGCTATTGCCTGGCCCCTACTGTAGAATGCCTGGCCCGCTCCTGTAGAGTTTTCACGCTACGGGGCTGTCCACAAGTCGCCATATCTGTGTATTATACCAGTGTCCAGTGCCCACCAATATTTAGGAGCGACATTCAATTAGCGATTGAGTGTATGCGGCTGAAACTCCGTTCTCTAACTTTTTTTTTTTAAGGTTGGTGGGGGGGGGGGGGGGAGAGAGGGGGGAGGGATAAAGGCTTATATTTTGGAATAAACCTTGAAAAATCTGGCTAGGGTGCCAGATAATCTTATGATTATTGTGGGCATCATAGTGATTGTGTTCAATTCACCCGCCATTTTATGCATTAAAATAATGTACCAACAACATCCTACAGAATTAATGTGTTGTTGTTGTTGTTATTGTTGGTGCTGGTGGTGGTTTGCTCTGTCAATGAACGCGGTCTGTATTGCAGCTTTTTGAAAGTCACATATCTCTCTGTTTTCTCTGTCTCTCTCTGTCTCTCTCTGTCTCTCTCTGTCTCTCTCTGTCTCTCTCTGTCTCTCTCTGTCTCTCTCTCTCTCTCTCTCTGTCTTTCTCCGTTTCTCTCTCTGTCTCTCTCTCTCTCTCTGTCTATCTCTCTGTTTTTCTCTGTCTCTCCTCGTCTCTTTATCTATCTCTCTGTTTCTCTCTCTCTTTCTCTCTGTCTAGCTCTCTCTCTGTCTCTCTCTCTCTCTGTATGTCTGTCTCTGCCTCTCTCTCTCTCTCTGTCTCTCTCTCTCTGTCTCTGTCCCCGCTCTCTCTCTCTCTCTCTCTCGCTCTATTTCTCTTCCTCTCTCTTTCTCTCCCCCCACCTCTCTGTCTCTCTTGTAGAGAGGGAGAGTCGCGTGAGAAATTTTCGTTTGGGTCTAATCCACAATCCAGAAACAAAATCCACTATCTGAGACACCAGATGTAAGTGTGTGTGATTGTGTGTGTAGGTGTGTGTGTGTGTGTGTTGGTGTCACGTGACACCACAATCACCCGCTCCCGGCCCCGACCTAAATGGTCTAATTTAGATCAACAACGCCGCTCTATCTTTTAAGCGTGTGTGTGTGTGTGCGTGCGTGCGCGTGTGCGCGTGTGCGTGTTACGTCATCTGGAAGTCATAGATGGGGAGGGTGATAACTGAAATTAATATACTCCCCCTGCAGTTCAAAGTTTCTCGGCACATGGTACGCATGGATGGAGAAGAACAATTTAGTTAAGTCAACAAACCCGCCGTTATGTGAAGGAATGGGGAGATTTTTGTTTTATTCAGGATTCCACGAGAAGTGACTGAACAACGAATAGAAATTTCTTTTCTGTTTTATATTTAAAAAAAAATTGTTCGTTGTGTGAATGTGTTGGTATGTTGAGAACATGATAAAACATGTTGAACATGATCAAACATGTTGAACATGATAAAACATAAAATGAAGAAAAGAGTCCTTTAAAATATTATGAATGAATTGGGATTTATCAATGATATGGTGTCGTTTGCGCAAATTATGTATAATTAGATGTTAGGTAGGGGGTGGGGCATCACGCCCCGGGCGCTACTCACAAAGGGGCGCCAAATGGTATATTTTACATAGAATATAATATGGTTTTTGAATTGGGGGGGGCGCTATATAGGTTTTGTGTCTCGGCCCGAGTTAAGCTCGCTACGTTAGCATATGTTAGATTCAAAGTTTAATTATAGTCGGGGAGGGGGGGGTTTGTAATGAGGATTACTTTCTGTTCATGTCTTTTGGGGGGAGTATCTATTAGATTGATTGTCAACTCCAACTGCGAGCCGACTAGCCGGGCCGGGTACCGGGCCTTTGTTAACTAGTCTACAATACAAAAAACAAATCTACAACACAAGATGTCGTCAACAGTTCCATGTACTGTTTACGTGTTAAATATATATATATATATATATATATATATATATATATATATATATATATATATATATATACTGCGTGAGTTGGTCGTCGTACCATAGTTCTATTAAATATTGTTTAACGTTATTATAGTGTCCCCCTTATTTCATCTCCTCCACGGCCGGTGGGCGCTGGTCACGGAATCACTATGAGAGACGTGACGGAACTTTCACCAGACCCGAGAAGATCCCGGGAGAACTAATTAGTGATAGAACCCGGTGCTCTCGGAGATTGGCTGAGTGGTGCAGTTGACAATCACACGTCCCTACCAGAGATGAGCGGACGGCGGACGCGTCCGCTTGCGGACGCAGATCCGCAGACTTTTCCGAATCCGCGGACTGACAGCGGACGCTTTGTATGGTTAAGTTGCGGACTCGCGGACTGACGCGGATCTTCTTTAGCGTTATCATAAAAAATTTCAGCAATGCGGACGCGCGGACTGACTGCGGACCAATGTTGTAAGATTCTGCGGACGCGGACGAGGATCCTTGATAGAAATCCGCAGACGGACGCTAAATTTCAAGATCCACACACCTCTGGTCCCTACATACACAATGTTTTATCGGAAATCATCAGAAATGATTAAACTTTTTCTGATGACAATTTCGGAGGTAACTTCAATTATCATATTAAATTCTGAATATATTTATACATATATATCTCAAGATAATATAGTATTTATGGTGTTCAGTTATTATTATTTCTATAAAATGTCTATAAAATATCGAATGTACAATTGTCTCCCTTTACCGCCAACATCTCAAATTAAGTCACAATTTTTTTTTCTATTTTTTTGTATCATTACTTTTACGTCACATGAATGAATTGTATAATGGTGGAGTGTGTGTAGCGCCGTACACAATGCAGACAATACAAACTAAAGAATTTATGAATATGGGAAGGGGTGGCTTCACAGAACTGTAATGTTTAAATATTTGATATTTCTTTCTTTTTTAAGAGGCCTGATATTTTCTTCGGCGTCTGCGGCCTCAACTAATGCACGACTGCCTCTGGATTGACGGAACTTTTTTTTTTAATTGAAGGGCAGATGAAAGCTACACAACGATTTTGACCACACATTATATCAATATACTTGACCACACATTATATCAATATACTTGACCACACATTATATCAATATACTTGACCACACATTATATCAATATACTTGACCACACATTATATCAATATACATGACCATACATTATATCAATATACTTGACCACAGATTATATAAATATACTTGACCACACATTATATCAATAAAGTATTGCTTTATGTTGTGATTCAAAACGATTGGTCTGTAAAATATAATAATAAAGGTAAAAGGAATGTTACATTTTCAGTTATATTTTTTTTTGTAATAAAAAGTACACCGGGTTGGCAATATTTTCTGAACTAATTCTCGGTACGATATATTGTACTATAGTACAGTGTGTATAACACAGTCAATAAACCATCTGCTAAACATGCTAAACTTTCAGGCACTCGCTCACGTCTCTCTTTTTTTCCTAAATACATGCACGTCATGTTGAACATGATCAAACATAAAATAAAGAACTGTTGGGAAATAGTCCTTTAGTAATATTATTAATGAATTAAGATTTATCAATGATATTGTGTTGTGTGCGCAAATTATGTACAGTTGGTTCTTTTCGTTAAGCTTCTGTACCCAGAATGAGGATTATTTTCTTTGGGATGAACCGTATAAAATATAAAACTATTATTTGATGTATTATTAACTGTCCCCTATACTGAAATGTATTTTGGCTACAATAATCTGTTCATGTCCACTTCGAGTACATAGATATGCTATTTTTTTGTGTATATAGACTGAGTGTTATATAAATAATCACCATTTTCAACACTAAATGCGTGCCTACAAACCGGTCCGGGTACCGGGCCTTTGTTTACTAGTGAGTTTAAAAAAAAAATAAAACTTTGCGAAGAGAGTACGCCGTGAGGTCACACCACAACACATCTAGTTCAAACAAACACACAGACTTGTTTACAAAAGACCTTCAAATAAATAAGACACACGGGAAAGAAAACAAAAAAATCGACTTAAGGAAGTAGCACTTTTGTTGTGATAAAAGAAAACCAATGTGAAATTATTGGATGTAAAATGCATACTGGCATTGAGAATAAAATAGTTGAACTAATAGAGATCTCAACTTGATGAGCAATAAACACACTCACTCACACACTCACTCACACACACACACACACACATACACACACTCACACACACACATACACACACATACACACTCACACACACACGTACACACACACATACACACACATACACACACACACATTCACACACACATACACACACAACCACATATACACACACTCACACACACACATACACACACACATACACTCACACACATACACACACTCACACACACACACTCACACACACTCACACTCACACATACACACACACACTGTCACACACACATACACACACACATACATACACACACACTCACACACACACACTCACACACACACACTCACACACACACACTCACACACACACACTCACACTCACACACACTCACACTCACACTCAGACACACACACACACACACTCACACACACTCTCTCTCTCTCACACACACTCATACACACACTCTCTCTCTCTCTCTCTCACACACACACACTCTCTCTCTCACACACACACACACTCACACATACACACACACACACTCACACACACACACTCACACACACACACACTCACACACACACACACACAAACTGTTTAGGTCTCCGTGTGTGTTTATTTATTTCTGCTAAATGGATACGAAAGATTTAAAGTTACGCTTGAGCCCCCCCCCTACCCGGGGCCCCCAAATCCCTATGTTCGGCACTGCTCTGTATGCATTTAAGAAGACTCCTAGATGGCGCGGTCTGGACTTCTAATGGACGCATCGATTTGTGGACGTATAGTCACGCCGGCTTAGTATAACTGATGCGGGTTGAATTGAAAGTGGGTTAAAAGTTTAATTGTATACAATACATTCACGTACTCTCTCACAATGTAAGCGTCGGTGGTGTAAAGGTTAGCATGGTTGCCTTCCAAGCAGTCGATCCGGGTTCGATTCCCGGCTGACGCAATTTTTTTTTAATTTTTTTTTTTTTGGGTGACTAAGGGGGTGCATTTTAATTGCATGCCCGATCGACGGGGAGCTCATTATGATTTCGATCTACTGCGACTGCTGACACATATGTCCCCCCCCCCCCGTGGTAGCTCCTTCGTTGTCTGGATTCTGTACATTGCTATATAAAGACATGTTCTGAGCCTAAACGGATGACTGATTGCAGGAGTGGCGACTAAGGGGGCAACTTATCCAGGCCCATCGTGTGGGTGGGGCGTTGTTACAGTATATTACCCATATTTAACGGCTCTCCGCCTAGAGATTTGGGGGGGGGGGCTTGGCCTCTTTGGGGGCCCCCGCATTTTTACATTCGACACCATGACATGAGATAATGTACTTAATATTTCATTAAAAAAATGTTGGGGCCCCCCTTCAAGCTGGGGACCGGAGGAATTTCGAATTCGGACCCCCCTCCGCCACCCAAGGTACGGATATGCTCTCCGCTCTGCATATGGCACTAGCACAAGACCCACCCGCGTTCTACTAAAGAAGCCAATAGCACAATTTAACGGGCATCAATCACTGAATTGCGGAATGACATATTGACAGAACTGTTTAATATATTGACAGAACTGTTTAACCTGTGTAAGCCGAACACTGTCTCCAGTTTAGGGTTATTCTGATATGTTTAGGGTCATTTTGATATATTTAGGGTCATTCTAATATATTCAGGGTCATTCTAGTACATGCGGGATCGAAGTAAAATATTTATATTTCATTATAACATACACGGAGATAATATTTATGGAACATCCAGTGAGTTATGATATTTGTATCTTTATATCGACAGTGTCATTTTGTAATTAATTATTAAACCGACCGTTCCAGGTTTACGGGTTGTTGTTGTTTTCACCTTGGATTAATCAAAAGGTCATCATCCAGACTGACCTGAGTGACGTAGGCACCAGACATAATCGCATTTCGTTGACAAATGTCACGCCACGACTGACCTGCGGCAATGAGACATTTATGAACGTCACAACACAGAAACATATATAGGAAGTTTTTTGTTATTGATATATATATATATAGGGAAATAAAATTTCTATTTATTAGCAGCGGTACCCTGGGGCGGACCGTCCCCCCCCGCCTCCACCCCTTCCCCCCTCTATATACGCCGTGTCAGCTTATATATATACATATATAAACGGTGATAAATACCTCCTGGATGAGCTTAACGCCAGTATCAACGGTAACAAATGAAAATTTCCGACATGAGGTATTAAGTGTCAGCCGAGCCACTGGGGCCCAGACAAATCCGCCATATTTTTTTATGTCGTCTCTGTTTTGACGTATCTGGTCGCACGTCCCCCCCCCACCGCACCACACAACCTCCCATGGTGGGGGTGGGGGGGGGGACTTGTTATCTGCTACTTTTTTTTTAGATCACATGCTTTAAAAAAATGTTGATAATAATCGCGCGGCATTTATTTACATGCACTCAAAACGCTTTTAAAGTCCAAACATATGTCCCCTACTTTTTTTTAACGCTCTGTGCTAATTTCGACCACAAACTTTCTGGCCACGACGAAAACACCCCCCCCCCCCCAACACACACCCCCTCAAACCTCTCCTCCCACAAATTCCTATACTTGTATATTAATTCCCATAAAAAAAAGAAAGAATCCTCCCTCCCCTCACCCCCAGGAGGAAGTGAACTGACACGCGTTGTCCAGAAGATTAAGGATGTAATAATAATCAGTTTAGGCTAGAGAATTTACAGTTGGCACAGAGATGGTTTTAATTATCTGGCCACTTAGCTTAGCGGAAGTGAAATTATATTTTTTTAGGCAGACGATAGATTTGGTAGACAAGTAGACGGACTTGATTATTCATCTCACATCATTTTATACCATGTATGTACTTCCATAGATTGAATAAATAAATATATATATGTTTGATACATAGAGGTCTACTCGGTGATTTATACATGTAGTTCGTCTTTTAGATATATAATAATATACACGCTCAAGGTCAAGTTAGTTAAATCATATACTCTGAAGAGACTGAAATATATTTACACCTACCAAGAAACAGAAGTACCACAAAAAATAATTATTTTATTTTACATAAATAATATATATTATACATACAATTGATCTACTAATCTACACACAAAAACTAACATATGACATAGAATGGTGGCTGCGGTGGAGTTCCAGAAAGAACATATTGTATAGAATGGTGGCTGCGGTGAAGTTCCAGAAAGAACATATGACATAGAATGTACTTTACTGTAATATATACAACTATACTTGCTTCATTTGTTGGACTTCATATTTTTACTGCTGTTGAAACATCGCTACAGCAGTAAATTCATAAAAACATTTACATCAGTTCTTTTTACTAAATCCTCGTGTGGGTGAAAAAGAAGGTGAGCCGAAAAATTAGCAGACCTTACCAAATTGTGGCAGACCTTACCGTACCGTACCGTACCAGGAGAGCCATGAAGTGACTACACTCTGACCTATACTTTTACCTATCTACACCAGAGAGAAGTTAGTGAGTCTACACCTTCCGAAACTATACTTTTTACAGCACTCTACACTTGAGATCCGAAGTCCGAAGTAACAAGAAAGGTATTTTACAGTGATTTCATGTTGTTTAATTATAATTGTTGTTTTATTTGCAAACTGTGTCAATTTTATTATATTAGTATATAATGCTTAGAAACAATTTTTTACATCCTTAGTATATAGTTAAATATCTTTTTGAAAAGTTCTAATTGCAAAATTAGTTAAAGTAAAATAAATATATATTGTTTTCATCTAGATATTTTACTTAAAATATTTGTTTAGAAGTATATGTCTTATTCGTATGATCGTATCTCGTTAAATTTTTTTTTTTACAAGTAATCTTGTAAAGTTATATATTTGTTTTCGCTCGTCTAACTCTAAATTTAATTAAATAATATTAACTTAGTTTGTAAAATTTTTTTTTTACATTTTTTTAGTAATAGCATATTAATCTTAGAAATATTTTATTTATTGTACGTTTTCATTTGTCACTTATTATTAGAACTATTTTTACATTGGTAATTTAATTTTATTTTGACATAAAATTGCATATAGACTCAAGAATATTGAATACTGAAATATACTATATATATACAATATATACAAAAAATATAAAAACCCAATACAGCAGAAATATAAAATTAAATCAATTATATAAATAATTGAATAACGAAAATTAAATAAATTTTAGAATGGCTGAGCAAATAGGATCATTTGAATACTATGTTGGACAGGGCAAAATTGTAGGTCTGACAGGTGAAAAATTGGCAAAATTTGCAAATGATAATATGGATAAAGATAGGGAAAATAAAATAGAAGCAGAAAAAAATAAAATAGAAGCAGAACAAATTAGAATAGAAGCAGAAAAAATAAAAGAGACGCAGAAATACAAGGAGAAAAAAATAAAAGAGAGGCGGAAATACAAGCAGATAAAATAAAACAGGAAATAGCTTTACAAAGAGAAAAAATACAGATGGAAATTGAAAGAGACTTAAAACTTAAAAAATTAGATCTAGAAACGAGAGCAGACATGGAGCAAGAATTAGATTCACACACAGAAAAATTAGGACTAAAACCCATTCACAAAAAGTCAGAAATAGAAAGTAATAATTTAATAATAAATAAAAAGCCTATTATTAAATGCAACAATTGCAATAGAGAATTTGAGTCAAGAAACAAATTATTTGTTCATTTAAACAATGAAGTATGTCATAAAATAGATACCTTGAACACCTTAGAAAACACCAGTTTAAAAAGAAATGACAATGATCACAGTCCTATAATAAATTCAGATCAACAAAATGACAATTCTATTTTAAGAAAAATTGTAGAAGATCAAAGTCGACAAATTCAAACATTAATAAAAAGTTTAGAAACATTGACAAGTAAATTTGAAAAATTTGAAAAAAGTATTACAGCTGATGTGACTGATTCATATAACATTCTACATGAACAGTCAAGCACTATAGAAAAAATAATAACGAAAATAGCAGATTCACAATTAACAAATACAAATAACAATCAAGTAAACTTAAACAAAACATCAATAAGCAAGACAACAAGTGAAATTGAAACACAAACAGATACACCTTTGATAAAGAAAATTCATTCAATTTCAAAAACAGCAGAATCATTTTGTTCTGTCATTACAGACACTAATAAACAAAATAGAAATAAAATAGAGTCAACAACACAAAATAGAGACAAACCAATGTGTTTTTTTTGTAAGGATTTTGGACATAAAGCTAATAGATGTACCCTCAAACTGAAAAACATAACGTGTTACAAGTGCAAGAATTTAGGACATAAACAATCATTTTGTCCATTTAAAACAAGGGACATTGAGACGCATAAGACTAATATCAGATATAAGTACCAACCACAGGAATATACATACACACAATTACCATTCAAGTACCATACAGCGCTCAATATAATTTATTATTATGACTAGTGGTTCCCCCCCCCCCCCGCACTCGTCATCCACCTCCCCCCCCACACACACCCACACCTCACCCCCTCCTGTATTTGAATTGAACCGTTTATCTGTTTAGTTTGGCTCCTAATTGGACTTCTCTCTGTAAGAACACACACAAATCAGTAAATAATTATCAAACTTTTAGATATAAAAGAAATAGAAGTAGAAAATATTGTGATGTACATTCTGTAAGAAAATTGGTCATCTTAAAGAGTACTGTTTTAAACTAAAAAATATTTGTTGCTTAAAATGTAAGATGAAAGGACATACTCAATCTAAATGTAAATCATTTAATGAGAATCAAAATTTTAAACAAATGACACAGAAACATGACGTAAATAAAAGTCATAGGCTTTATAAAGGAAAAACATGTAGTTTAGAAGAGCCAAGCAAACCAGATATTTCATCGAGACTCAGTCATAAATAAATATTTAGATAAAAACATATTGAATTATTCAAACATAGAAAATACTGTATTGGGACAACAAAAATAGATATAACTAATTGGAATAACAAGTATAAATAAATAAATATAGGAACAATAATGAAATATAAATTTTATTGGAACAAGTAGCAATGAAATATAGTAGAACAATAAGGATAATGACTAGAATAATAAGAATATTGGAACTATAAGTAAAAATAATGTGAATATTGGAATAATTAAAACTAATAACAGTTGTATTTGAAAATAAAAGATTTGTATGTATTGAAAATATAATATAATACATGAATAATGATAATGACATTTAAGCTTGTCAAGTACACTATTGTATTGAGTATATTGACTCAAATATTTTTTTTTTAAATCATATATATTAAAGAATTCATGTTGATGATTGATGCATAATGTATTTAAAATAGAAATATGCATACTTAATTAAGATGAGAATGAGGAGAGATTGTGTTTAAAATAAAACACATACACTAAACAAGTATAATGTACATGAGAATATGTTGTAAGAATGATTAATTACTCATTCACTTCACTCACATTGATGAAAATATTATTGAAGTTTATGCAAAGATTTTATTATGCAATGATTACTAATGCATATTTTATTGAATTTGTTCATTGTTTGAAGTTTATTGTTCAATTTGTTATAAAACTTTTTAAAAAGTTAAATTTTGTTAAAGCCAATCAAAGGATTATTGATTATGGCATTGATTATTGTCAAGAAGAGTTATTAGTCTCAAAAATGTAACTTGAACAATTATTGACTAAAGAAGTCAAAGGTATGAAGATTGTAATAATATATGAATTTTATTAAAATGATGTTTAAATATTTTATATGTTAGAAGACATAATGAATTGTACATGATGATAATATTAAATATGTCAAGATAAATTGACACGAAAAAGTGCAAAGTTAATATATTCACACTATGTAAAATGATGAGAAAGACATAAGAAAAATGTCTTATATAATTGATGAGCACAAAATAAATATTGTCAAATCACTAAGGAAAGTGTTATTGACAGAAGACAAAAGAAAAGGTCTTCATATGAGATGAGAGAAAAATGACTTGCTAGATAAAGCAAGGTAAATAATAAGTTGAACAAAATGTTGTTGCAACAGAAGAAGTTTGTCAAAAGACAACATGAAAAATATATTGTACTGAAATAAAATGCTCTCATACAAAAGAAAAGAATGATAATGATGTGAAGAAAAATATGAAAGTGTTGAATATTGAAAATAAATTCATTAAGTGAATATGTACAATTAAGTCATAAGGTGATAGAAAATAATCACTATAAAAAAAAAAGAGAAAAGAGGGGAGATAATAATGATAATTAAAAATGCACTTAAAACTTATGAAGAAGTTATGGTACTTGGTACCAACTTAAGTGAATAATCACTTATGATTGTATAAAAAAATTTTTTTGTTTTAAAACTGAATTGATAATAATATTTTTGAAAATTGAACAAATTTTTATGTCAATATTATGATATGCTATATGATGCATTTAAAAAATTGAAATATGAGATATAGTATTGACAAGAATATTTTTATTAATAAATTTTGTATCATAACTAGTTTGATATTTTGTATCATAACCATTTTGTTTGACATTTTGTATATAGAACATGTGTATGGATTATTATAGATATGACGTGATGCAACAATTTTTTATTTTTGACAAAAGTAAATTTTATTAAGTTAACGACAGAAAAACTTAGAGACAGACTAAAAAAACTAAATGTATAACATTTGTTTTTTAAAGGAAAGGGGGATGTTGTAATAATAATCAGTTTAGGCTAGAGAATTTACAGTTGGCACAGAGATGGTTTTAATTATCTGGCCACTTAGCTTAGCGGAAGTGAAATTATATTTTTTTAGGCAGACGATAGATTTGGTAGACAAGTAGACGGACTTGATTATTCATCTCACATCATTTTATACCATGTATGTACTTCCATAGATTGAATAAATAAATATATATATGTTTGATACATAGAGGTCTACTCAGTGATTTATACATGTAGTTCGTCTTTTAGATATATAATAATATACACGCTCAAGTCAAGTTAGTTAAATCATATACTCTGAAGAGACTGAAATATATTTACACCTACCAAGAAACAGAAGTACCACAAAAATAATATATATTATACATACAATTGATCTACTAATCTACACACAAAAACTAACATATGACAAAGGACATAAGCTGATATAGTTATGCTGTCCCGGGGGGAGGTGGGGCTCCCCTCGTGGACCGAGGACGTGACGCCCGATGGTCTGAAGAGCTGATAATCCCCTTCAATTTTACTTCATTTGTTTTCGGGCGAAAAATAGCCGCGTCAGCGTATTCTCTGGAGTAGTTTTCCGTTGTTTTTTTTTTTCCCATTTCTTTCTTATGTTTTCCGTTTTCTTCCTATTTTTCTTTCTTTTCTTTACACAACAGCCGTGATGATAGATCGGGTGCCAATGTTTAGTGTCTAGTTGACGTCTGGTTGTCAGATTTTGCTAGAATTGTCGGATATTTTCATACGATATCAATTGTCGGATATTTTCATACGATATCAATTGTCGGATATTTTCATACGATATCAATTGTTGGCTATTTTCATACGATATTGTTGTTGTACAATTGTTGAATGTGGAACATAGGACTTCAATGTTGTTTTCACTAATATAGTAAAGATGGAAGGTTGTCAGGAGCGTAGGAAGTGTACTGCGGGTTGTGCGGGCCGAAACTGGGCGCCGAACTAGTAAAGGGGGCTCCGAAAGAAAGCTGTTAAATGTTGTTTTCACGTTTTAGATTGTGAGGAGGGCGCCGAAAAAATGTAGCTCGCACAGGGCGCCACAAAAGCTAGTTACAGCTCTGATGATTATGTTATATATATATGTATGTATATATCATAGATCAGCTGGCCATGTCGTATTTTTTGGCTTAATATCTGGCTGTTAACGATATCTGTATTAAGTTAAATATCGGATGGTATTGTTATATATGTGTGTATATATATATATATATAATTGTGTGTGTGTGTGTGTGTGGAATACTGTAGATAAAGCGTGTAAAGAGGTAGATGGGCCCTAATACAAATTAGTCGAATGGGGCCCGCTTTATCACTAATTGTTAGTTCATTTTAGCGTGGGGCCCCATGAAAAGTGTTATTTTTAGTTTGCGGCCCTTTACAAATGTGATTTTAGCTCAAGGCCCCGTGAAAAGCGTTATCTTTAGTTTTGGGCCCCTTATAAGTGTTATTTTAGCTTGAGGCCCCTGAAAAATGTCATTTTAATTTGGGGCCCCTGACAAGTGAATGTAGTCTTAGCGTGGGGGCCCCCCGTTAGGTGCTTAGGATATCCTTCCTTGTGTTCACTGAGACTAATAACAATGTTAGGCCTGCCATAATGTGAGACCAGCTCATTGCGTGCACTTCAAAACTAGCCTTCGTTTAGACGGCAAAACGGTTCCGAAAATTATTTTTTATTACAAAGAACTAAACTTTAAGGTTCTAATTGGTTACTACAGGGGTGGGCAAAACTACGCCCCGCGGGCCGCATGTGGCCCGTCTGAGTATATGGTGCGGCCCGTAATGTAAGTACATTTCGTACTTAAAATTTAATGTGTATGTGTAATACAGTGTGAATGTAAAATAAAATGGCAAGTTCAAGTTTATTATCTTTAATTCATATTTTCATACCTGGTAAATTGTAATTAAAGTAGACAAAATGTATATGCGGCCCGCCAGTAACAATCAAGTTTTAAATGTGGCCCTCCGTAGAAAAAGTTTGCCCACCCCTGGGTTACTACACAATAAAAGTCCCAACAAGGCGGGGGGGGGCCTTGGAATTCGCGTCGTTAGCCTATCCTTAAGAACGGCTCCCAGCGCATTGCCCTTCTACCACAGATACGCCAATGTTGTTAGTCGGTTCGTTATTTTAATGTCTTTGGTCCACCAGTCATTAAGCGCACCGGACGATCGTAAACTATTCTGTAAAAATAAAAAACACAAACTGACATTTAACAATGTGCACAACAGGAAATGACGTTACAAAAAAAAGCTGAAAAAATAAACTGCCAACAACTGACCACCGCACATGAATAAATCAACAGCGCACACAAACATCAAAAAAAGCTGGGGAAATGGAATATTTGATGATGTCTGATCAAACCGGTCAGGCCATTTAAAAAAAAAATCATTATTTGTTTTAGCCTTGAACGGGCTGAAAAATCTGCTCACAGTTACGACATTACGTCATTGAGACAACAAACACACGTAAACATAACTTTCAAAACAAAACAACATGATAGTAAAACAAACGTTAATGTACAATATTCTACAAGCTTCTGTTTGTCTAAGTGCAGTGATTTGTTTTCAAATATGCTTCATATGCAGTAGTGTACGGTGGGTACAGTGGGTTGTGTACATGACATCATAAGCAGTAGTGTGCCATGGGTACAGTGGGTTGTGTACATAGCATCATATACAGTAGTGTACCATAGGTACAGTGGGTTGTGTACATAGCATCATATACAGTAGTGTACGGTGGGTACAGTGGGTTGTGTACATGGCATCATATGCAGTAGTGTACCATGGGTACAGTGGGTTGTGTACATAGCATCAAATACAGTAGTGTACCATGGGTACAGTGGGTTGTGTACATAGCATCAAATACAGTAGTGTACGGTGGGTACAGTGGGTTGTGTACATAGCATCAAATACAGTAGTGTACGGTGGGTACAGTGGGTTATGTACATGGCATCAAATACAGTAGTACCATGTGTACAGTGGGTACGATGGGTACAGCGGGTTGTGCTACCGCATAGGGCGCCGAACTAGAAATGGGCGCCGAAAAATTGCTGATACATTTTTTTTTCACTTTTCAGATTAGGAGTAGGGCGCCAACTAAAATCTAACTCGCACAGGGCGCCACATTAGCTAGCTACGGCCCTTTTCTTATATCACTACCCTTCCTTTTCCTCCCAAAACAGATGTCTAATATGATTCCTAATTAAACATTAAACAATCATGTTGATCTTTGAAGATGGCTAATTTTATTAGATTTTTTATTGGAGTCGAGCGATAAAACATACAATGGGGTTGACCAATAGTCTATCGACCTAGATCTTAGCTTGTTTGTTTGTTCTGTTTTGGGTTGTTTTCCGCAGTAATAAACATTGATTTATATTGCCTCATTTGTATTGAAAAAGGGAAGTCACCCAATTGTCTGGTTTAATGACCCAGGTTCTGTAACTCTCTATCTAATTCAATGGATTTTTTCAGAAACTGCATTTCTTGGGAAGGGCGAATGAAGATATTGTTTTTATATTTTTTTTAGATAAAATCTTGTTCCCGGAAAATGAAATATTTCTGTCGTTTTCTTTCATGAAATTATGGGATAAAAATAAACACCGACGACTAGAATAAAACGAAATGAAATTAAATTTGGCTAAAATAAAACTTTTTTTTCAGAAAACAAAAATTAAATGAGAAATTCCACAAATATAAAAAAGAAAGTGTCATTTCCAAACAGATTTTTGTTGTAAAAGTAAAAAAAAAAAGATGTTTGAGTCAACAGAACAAGACTTGGAGATTCCAAATGACTCATACTGAATCTTACTGACTCCTACTGACTTGTACTGACTCTTTTATGAATCTTATTACATTCAATATGATTAAATAATGTGAGGAAAAAAAAGTATGGGAAGATGATGGACTTTAAATTTGAAGATAAAAATTCATGATTCAAGTTATATAACGTTATTCATAAATGGGAAATTTTTTTAATCCATTTTTTTAATTTTTCAAAATTTAGATGTATCAACTGTGAAATGTAAACAATGGCTTAGAAAATTTGAAACAGTTCGGCATAGGTTAAGAAGAAAAATAATGGATTAAAAAGAGGGAAGATAATATGGAGAATAAATTGAAAGATAAAAGGAAACAAAACGAAAAAAAATTAAAAATATCAAAATAATTTAGAGAAACAAACATAAGATAAACAGATGCATCAAAAAACAAAGTGTGGGTGGGTGGGGTGGATAACATATACATGTATATATATAACACACCTGAGTGTAAGGGGGGATAAGAATGTAAACAGAACAGACTAAAGGGCAGATAAGCGTAGACACGAATAAGATAAGGCGAGATGTCAACGGGGCGGGAGTTGTATTGTCCTGTCGGACTGCAGGACAGAGAGGGGGGGAGGAAGGTTTCTGGAAATCCGCGGTTTATGTCCTGTCTTCACGGACCTGCCCTGTAACTCAAGAGGACCATAAAACATCTTCATCTGGTATGTAAGTGGACAACTCCTACTCCTCCCAGCCCCGCCTCACTTGAGCCCCCCATCCAAGACGGCGCCCTCCCGCTCCAAGCCGTCGTAAATTTTCGTATCCACCACTGCCCGACGCCACGTAAACACGTACACACACACACACACAGGCACACAAACAGAAATGGAATCATTACGACAGAGGAAAGTGGCCGGATAATCAAGGGAATTGCAGGGGTGAGATTATGGGGAGGGAGGGGTTCGTAAGGGGTGGGGGTGGGAGGGAAGGGAGCGGGGGGGGAGGGGGATAGGCAAGCGGGATTCGACGGTGTGAGTAGCTTAAGTAATGAACCGGTGGGGCTTAGTGTTGCTGAATAGGCGGCCGTGACACGTGTGTGAGTGAGAGAGAGAGATAGAGAGAGAGAGAAAGAGAGAGAGGGCGGGGTGGGGGGGGGGGGAGGGAGAGAGGGCGAGAGAGAGAGAGTGTGTGTGTGTGTGAGAGAGAGAAAGAGAGAGAGAGAGAGAGTGAGAGAGAGAGAGAGAGAGAGAGAGAGAGAGAGAGAGAGAGAGAGAATAAAGGGAAATAAGCAATAAGTCTCAGGTCTGGATGTAAATAACCCTGATACTCTTATTTAAAAAAAAAAATTTTACAAGAAATCGGGAAGTTCCCATTTATGGCGGTCATACATATGTACGGGGAAAATTAGGTCACCGGGAAGCATGAAGGAAAAAAGAAAAGCAAATGTAAGGAGGTCATTAGTAGATCGACCAATGGCAATCAAGTGAATATATACAATAGAGTACCGTCCCATATGTTTTTTAAAGTACTCTGGAGAATATGGGCTGGGGGGGGGGGCGTATGCTCGGAGTATGGGGGGTGGGGGTCGGGGGTGAATATATTAGTAACTACTGAAAGAAAGAATATTGACAGAGCATTTGATGTTTATTTAAAGAAAGAATTTTTTTTTTTATATTTACATGTAATATGTATTTATAGACAGGAAATTGGTTTTTATTGGAAGGTAATAGTCTGGAACGCTCAACGGAGGATAAAACACGACGTGTACAGTGTACTGAAGAAGTTTGATTTATCACGTGGTCTGGGCCTCGGCCTATCGCGATGGGTATTTATTTTTGACGTCTGCCAGATACGACATCTGCGGCAATTTAGTAGCTGTTTTGTTGCATGGGAATTTAACGGCTTTTTAGATGTTCGGCCCTGGCGATACCAGCAATAGCTTCATTATCGTTATCGATATAAACAGACGATACCAACAATAGCCTCGCTATCGATATAAACAGACGATACCAGCAATAACCTCGCTATCGATATAAACTGACGATACTAGCCATAGCCTCGCTGTCGATATAAACAGACGATACCAGCAATAGCCTCGCTATCGATATAAACAGACGATACCAGCAATAGCCTCGCTATCGATATAAATAGACGCATTTGTATTTCTTTGCAACTCTGATTAGGAATGTAATAACCTAAATGCTTCTGTTTGACGATGCAGGCCCTTATAATAGCACGCCCAGTAACACACACAATAATAATACAGTTGACTTGCGCGACATATACACTTGACTCTGGATTCATTTTCCATTATTACAGTTGCATCTTATTTACCGTTATTACAGTTGTATCTTATTTTCCGTTGCTACAGTTGTATCTTATTTTCCATTCTTACAGCTGTATCGTATTTTCCATTATTACAGTTAAAAAAATGTTATAGCAAACAACAGAACGCAACAATCCAAAGATTCAATCTTGAATGTAGGATTTTAAAAGTTTTGTCAACGTGTGAATCAAAGCTGTGCGTGCGTGTGTGTGTGTGTGAGTATGTGTGTGTATGTGTGTGTGTGCGTACATCTCATATATAATTGAGAACTTTCTAAAAAAAAAAAATCAAAACATTTGTATGGACGACAAGTGGAGCTGACCGAAATGTTAACCATTCTGGGTGGACCAGGGTCGAGAGGGAATGTAGGGTGGGGGAGGGGGGGGGGAGAGACATAACTGTACCCACGGGGAGGGGGGGGACTTTGTTTGAGGGAAAGGTTTCATATTTTTTTTTTGGTTTTGTCATTCGGGGTAAGAGTTATCCCGCTGGAGGATTGGGGGGGGGGGGGGAGAGAGAGCAATGGGGGGGAGGGGGAACAATTGAAAAGGGTGGGGGGGGGAAGAATTGATAAATGTTGGTTGATGGATGAATTGATGGGGGTCAGTGACTACATTATTCATAATGTATTTCTGTAGTCCAGTGGGTCAAGGGAGATGTATGGACAAGAAGTATTATGAGTAGACGGGTGAGGGGGGTTGTAGGGGGACGGTGGAGGGGCGAAGAGGGGCGCTGGGGAGTGAGCGTAAATCATTTTTTGGTGTCACATTGTTTAGAAACGAGAGCACGGCGAGGAAACGGAGGGGGAGGGGTGAGGGGAGTGCAGATATGTCATATACTCATTTCCAGGGGCGCACCACACCGACTCATAGACTTTGCAGTGCCGAAACTAGGGATTTGGGGGCCCTGGGGCAATAGCTCGACATCAGTAGTGGGGCATCAGTAGTTGGGGCATCAGTAGTAGGGTCATCAGTAGTGGGGGCATCAGTAGTGGGGGCATCAGTAGTGGGACATCAGTAGTGGGGGCATCAGTAGTGGGGCATCAGTAGTGGGGCATCAGTAGTGGGGCATCAGTAGTGGGGCATCAGTAGTGGGGCATCAGTAGTGGGGCATCAGTAGTGGGGCATCAGTAGTGGGGCATCAGAAGAGAATTCAAAAAACTGAATCGCCCACGACGTGTCTATTTAATCTATAAATACAACGTCATATATTTTTTTTAAGTTTTGTGTTGGCGTCATCAGTTTGTGTATAAATACAGCTTAAAACTTGAGTTGTTTCCCTTCTCATGCGAACAAATAAAGTCCGCGAAAAAACTCCCATTATGTCACACACCCCCCCATCGGGTCCCTTTCCTCTCTCTCTCTCTCTCTCTCTCTCGCTCTCTCTCTCTCTCTCCCCCCTAAAGCCCTCAACACACACACACACACACACACACACTTACATATATCAAAATGGACAAAATAACTGTCGCAGCCAGCTCGAGATATAATTGCATCCAATCCAATATTTTAAAATAACAAACATCTTCAGGCTAAGCCTGCCCATCACAGGGAGACGGGGTGAGACGTGGTGTGTGTATGTGTGTGTGTGTGTGTGTGTGCCCTAGCCACAACGAGATAATCGCCAGTAACGTGGACGATCACATGACTAGCCCACCGATTATTTATACAGCGCAGAAGACATCTCAGCCGAAAACTGCATTTATTATTTTGGCGGGCTATTTTTTATATTTCTGCCTGTCTCTTCGACATGTTTTTACTTTTTTTGTTTTTTTGTTTTTGTTTTTCTGCATGAGCCGAAATTCGATTTAAAATAAAAACATCAACTGGAAGAATATTTCTGTTTCATGCATTACTCGGGTCTGGAGAAAGCACGTGCAATTAGCATATAAATTCCGTTATCTAACACTGCCTGTATCGCTAGGGGGGCTTTGGGTGATGAAAATATCAGACCGTGAGAGACATGGGGGGAGAGTGTGTGTGTGTGTGTGTGTGTGGAGGGGAGGGAGGGGAGGGGGAATAGAGAAGGGAGGGTGGGAGAGGGAATGATTTTTTATTTATATTTGTAAAGAAAACAAGGGAGATGGCGCATTTGAATAAAAATAGAAACATAGGCCTATAGCCTCCTTTTAGTTTTGAACTTTTTAAAAGTTTGTAGATGATACAGACGGACAAACTGGACAAACGGGATGACTGGGTGAGCTATACTAAGGGGGCAGTTCGGTATACGCATTAGTTCAGGGCGAGTGAAAACATTCAGTTCACTTGTAAACTTGACGTTTTTACTCTACATAACGGTCGCAAATAAGTGTATGTACAATGGGAACCTTGACACAAAAAAGAGGTGCAGGAAATCTTGGGGTAAAATACATGTGTCGTGATTAAGGGTAATAATAAAACAAAAGCAATTAAGCCTGTTCCATTCTGGACACAGGACGTGTTAGCGCATTTTCATGTTATGTATCAGTACGTTTGTTAGCTTTCAGTAAATATTTGTAAATTTTGGAAATGTTTATAAATTCAATTGTATAATGTATATATCTGTAAAAAAATTATTAAAGATGCTTTCTTTATATTTAAAAAAAAAAATTATTTTCTCTTAAATCTAACTACAAGTGATTTGTGGTTACTGAAATAGGACTCATAATTGAAAACATTCGAAATTGTAGTCATTTAATCGTCCGAAAACTCCGTCAATTGTTGCATAGCTCTGATACTTTCAATTAAACTCAGAACACAAGCTTACTATTTCATTTTTGATGAGTTTCTTAATAAATCTTGGTGAAACTACGTGCTGCAGTAATTCGCACCAAATGAATGGGTTATTGAACGTACAAGTGTAGAATGGGGCCATATATATAATATATAAGCCCCTAGGAGCCCTGAAGCCCGGCCCTCAGAGGTCCTATCGCGAAATGAACTTTTGTTGTACACATGGCAGGCCAAGACCTACAAAAGATATATACATCATAGGTCTAGGACTTATGGTTGCTGAGATATAAGGCGCTTCCTTTATTAATATAGCTTATATAGTAAAAAACGGTACTTAGGCCCCTTTGATGGCCCTCAGAGGTCAGATTCCGAAATGGAAAAAAGTCATTTCGGCAGGCCAAGACCTACAAAATGATATATACATCATGGGTCTAGGACTATGGTTGTTTAGATCTAGGTGATGACAGACAGACAGACAAAACGGGGACAAAAAACACAACACTCATGCAAAAGCTAAAGATAAGATTTATTCGCGTACTTTGTGCTGTAAACTGTCCGTATTGAAATACATTGATATCGAGTTAGACGGGAGAGCTGCAGATATTTTGGCTATCGATGGGTTGATATAATCAAGAAAAAGATATCACTTTAGAATTGCACTCGTTGTTTGTTTGTTGTTTATCCCTACCCCACCCCAAAAACCGATAAAATAATTGATAAATATTGGCAAGTAGTTAAAGAAGTAAAAATTGAAAAGGGGAAAAAAAGGGAGGGGAAAGGGAGGGTGCAGAACATGATCTCCGCGAAGCACTGTAGTTGTAACTGGTGTGACCTCTTTCAGAACCCGACTCGAGGTGAACTCTGAGCCGTAGGGGGGATGTGTGACACCCTGTTTGTGGATATCAGGCACATCCATCTGAGATAAGCAAGTCTTGTTGTTTTTTTTTTACCCGTAAACTTTCAACCAGATAGAACTTGTTAAAGGAGTAAAGACAGAAAGAAGGAAATGAAAGAAAAGAGAGAAAAAGCTCAGATTTCTCCAGATATTTTCATCTTTTGACATTAGCTCATCCACCCAGACCCCATGTTCCCCCCTCCTCTCGTTATCCGCCCTTCCTCCCCTCTCCCTGTATACTTTCTCATCCACCAACAGACATAAATCGACTTGTGATTTTTTAACTGTTTGATAACGGTGCCGAGTTTATAACAGTGAAAGCAACAGATACATTTATGTAGAGGTGGAGGGTGGGGGAGGGTGGGTTTTGGGAGTAAATGTAAAAACTGAGTAAATCCTAGAAATGAAGGAAGGAAGGAAGGAATTAACGGAGATATAAATATAATTTTCTCAGGTACTCAGTACGTGTCAACGTATCCATGGTAACGTACGTAATATTACAGTTACACAGACAGGTAGATTTACACCGGTGTGGAGGTAGAAATAGTTACAGTTACACAGACAGGTAGATTTACACCGGTGTGGAGGTAGAAATAGTTACAGTTACATAGACTTGCAGATTTACATCGGTGTAGAGGTAGAAATAGTTAGTTACAGAGACAGGTAGATTTACACCGGTGTAGAGGTAGAAATATTACAGTTACACAGACAGGTAGATTTACACCGGTAGAGGTAGAAATAGTTACAGTTACACAGATAGGTAGATTTACACCGGTGTAGAGGTAGAAATAGTTACAGTTACAGACACTGGTAGATTTACACCGGTGTAGAGGTAGAAATAGTTACAGTTACATAGACTTGTAGATTTACACCGGTGTAGAGGTAGAAATAGTTACAGTTACAGACACTGGTAGATTTACACCGGTGTAGAGGTAGAAATAGTTACAGTTACATAGACTTGTAGATTTACACCGGTGTAGAGGTAGAAATAGTTGCAGTTACATAGATATGTAGATTTATACCGGTGTAGAGGTAGAAGAAGTTACAGTTACAGAGACAGGTAGATTTACACCGGATGTAGAGGTAGAAATAGTTACAGTTACATAGACAGGTAGATTTACACTGGTGTAGAGGTAGAAATAGTTACAGTTACATAGACAGGTAGATTTACACCGGATGTAGAGGTAGAAATAGACGCAGATACGTTCCGGTTGTCCGCCATCTTTGTTGCTATGCACGCTACTGGCAAATGGAGACATCGACATTGGCTCTTAAGTTAAATTATAATTTACTAGTAAGGCCGATTGTTAATCCCTGCTAGTTAAGTAGTAAGACATGTTGTTGTATATTGTATATTTTAAGAAACTAACAACAGCAACAAACAAACAAAAAAGACTGGGGGGAGAGAAAGGAGGGGTGGTCAGTTTTTCCATTGAAACTAATACCAAACTAATGAAACTAATGAAACTGAATGAAATTAATGAAACCAATGAAACTAATGAAACCAATGAAACTAATGAAACCAATGAAACCAATGAAACCAATGAAACTAATGAAACCAATGAAACTAATGGCAAACTAATGAAATTAATGAAACCAATGAAACTAATGAAACCAATGAAACCAATGAAACCAATGAAACTAATGAAACTAATGAAACTAATGAAACTAATGAAAATTAATTGCAAACCAATGAAACTAATGAAACCAATGAAACCAATGAAACCAATGAAACTAATGAAACTAATGAAATTAATGAAACCAATGAAACTAAGCAATGAAACCAATGAAACCAATGAAACCAATGAGAACTAATGAAACTAATGAAACCAATGAAACCAATGAAGACTAATGAAACTAATGAAACCAATGAAACTAATGAAACCAATGAAACCAATGAAACCATATGAAACTTTAATGAAACTAATGGAACCAATGAAACTAATGAAACTAATGAAACCAATGAAACTAATGAAACCAATGAAACTAATGAAACTAATGAAACTATTAATGAAACCAATGAAACCAATGAAGCTAATGAACCCAATGAAACTAATGAAACCAATGAAACCAACTGAAACTAATGAAACCAATGAAACTAATGAAAGGCCTAATGAAACCAAATGAAACTAATGAAACTAATGAAACCAATGAAACCAATGAAACTAATGAAACTAATGAAACTAATGAAACCAATGAAACCAATGTAAACTAATGAAACTAATGAAACTTAATGAAACCAATGAAACCAATGAAACTAATGAAACTAATGAAACCATTGAAACCAATGAAACTAATGAAACCAATGAAACCGATGAAACTAATTTACAGTTAATGGATTTAAAACCAGATACAAAAAAATCCAATTTCCCACTCTGGGCTACAAAATAAAAAAAGAAAAACGAGAGGCGGGATTCCATCTGGGCTGGGGCTTATGTGAGGTCTAATCCCCCCGCCCCCTCCCCACCTACCTCCTTTCCCTACACAGACAAAGTTCTGTCGCCCCCAGTCCTAAACAAATCTCAGAATCGACTGGTCGCTTCTGCCCGATGCGTGTTGGATTGTCTGTGTGGGAAGTCCCTGTAAGAATGCGATGTTCATCTCTTAAATCATATAAACCACTATAGGACTGTTTTGTGACTGTATGTGACTGTATGGGACTGTTTGCTTTTTTTGTATTGGCCCAGGTGCATTTCTTTTGCTCATCCCCACCTTTAACGGATAAGCCCGGATAAGGGGCAATGGCAGCACCATGGGAGGGGAACTTTCACCAAGACATGAGACATTCCCTCGGTTTTCTCCAGAGATCGAACCAGGGACCCTCAACAGCCAATCCCTTTACAACACGACCATCCGCCCTCGCCCCCCCCCATGTCCACATAGAAATGCTTTTTATTAAAGTACTTTGTTTTATTCTCAAAATCTTCCAAGACAATACGTTTCTACCAAGACAACACGTTTCTACCAAGACAACTCGTTTCTACCAAGACAACTCGTTTCTACCAAGACAACTGGTCAGTGTTCGCCTGCTATGTGTTGATATATTAAATACAATGTTCAGTGACATTACGCAAGTGACAAAAAATAATAATTCCCTATTGGCGCCGTGGTCACTAGAAACAGCGGCGAGGACAGGTTTGTAAGGGGGTGTGGTCACCTCTGGGGGAGGGGGTGTGTGAAGTTTACTTTCCCAAATTGCAAGTTAAAGGGGGTGGGGTGGCATTTCCACCTACATAAATATGTTTCGGCTTTAGGACGGAATGTCCCCAGGCACGACTAACGAGAGTTACGCTGGTACCGGGGGTGGTGGTGGAGAAGGTGAGGGAGGGGGTTTGGTCCGTGGAGGCTATTGGCCTTGGGGGTCATTTGTCCTACAGTTTAACTTTATCCCTAAAGTCACCCAAAGTCATTTACCTTTTTTTTCCACAACAAAAAAGAAGAGGAAAATATTTAACGTGTTAAGAGACATGTAAGCGCATTGTTATCTTTTCATTATTCACAGTGAGTAACAACAACAAACATCACAACAAGGGTAAAACACGTACACACGCACACACACACAAACACACACAGAGGCCTACAAGTTGTGGCGAGAAAGGAGAAAACGATTTAAAACAACGGTTGGGGACGTACACCCACCTTTTTACTGAAGACAGGCGTCCATTTTTTTACTGAATCAGACCGTGTCTGATCGACAGGTCAGGCCGACAACAGCCATCAAGCAGACGATCCCGGCAGACGACACGCGCCAGACTCTGTTCCGCCAGTTTCCCAAAAAACAAAAACAAATTTAAAAAAAATCTACAAGGGGGAACTGGTTGATTCTATTATTTTATTTTTCAATCGTTAAAACCTTCTAGATCGGATGAGAAGATGTTTTGGCTGTGTATATCCAAACAACCAATCAGAACTCTGGTGGCGGTTTCCATGGATACGGACCGGATTGGACTTCTGACGCTAAAACTATTAATTAAGATTTTTTGTTTTGTTTTGAAGTAACGTAGCACAGAATCAGATACACTGGATGCACCTTTCTGTAACTCTGCAACTCGAGAAGTTTTACATTGTTACTGTCACCACGCAAACACGCTCGCGCACAGACAATAGATTAAAATTGCTCACTGTGAAGGGTTGGGGTGGGGGGAGGGGACCCTGCAGCGTATCGGTGGTTGGATAAGGGCGTTCAACGGTCTAGATGTAAAAAAAAAAAAAGGAGCCATCTCTGTGCTTGACGGATCCATGGCCGTTTTAGCCTTATGAGCCCGCAATGGCTAGCTACGGCCCTGTTCGATGAAAACCCGCCAAAATAATAAAAAGGTGTAGAAACTATTTGAGCGGTGCCCCCCCCTCCCGGGCAAGCGATCGGACAGGGCCCATTGGTTATTTCTGCTCTGGTACTAACTATCATGTGTACGTTAATCATACATAAATAAAAAACTTGTGTCTGGCTAAAGTAATGTTTGTTCTTCAAGTATTTCGGAGGGGGAAAACCTTAGTCGAGACGAATTCGCCCGCTTGAATATCTTTACGTCGTTATTCAAGTTGACAGAAAGACGTTGTTTGTGTTACTTTCTGTTTCTCGAGACGTGAAATGCATCTTGAACTATGCCATCGGATCTCACGTGTTGCAGCTGGCAGCTCGCTAAAGCGCCATAGGTGGAAAGAAAGATAACCTCTGTCAACAAATCCGGAAGTCACCAAGCAGACGTCTGCTTGCTTTGCTTCAGGGTCAAGAGCCGAGGTCGTCAGAGTTCTCCCTCCTTTTTGGAAATGTTAGAGAAATAATCTAGCAGACGTTTCTGCGGGGCCGGCCACTTTAACAGAAGACAAAAAAGAAAAAAAGGTCGTTCAGGGCCGTGACGTTGTTGATGGAGGGAGGCCCCACAGACCCCCGGGGGCAACATGATCTGACGGCTGGTGGCGGCGGCGGCAGTGAGACATGGGCAGGCTGGAGGAGGGAACAATAGTAAACGACGTAAAGGTCAATGCAGAGTTGACCTCCGTGAACCTCGTGTAACACGGGGTGGGGGCGGGGGCGGGCGTTAAATCAAAATGAGGATTGCAGTGTTGTGGGAAAGGGGCGTGATGAGGACGGCACGTGAAGGCGCATGTGTGTGTGTGTGTGTGTGTGCGCGCGCGCACGGAGCGTGTGTGAGCCTGTTACTCGTCTTCGTCTCCCATTAAAATATACTCCCCCCCCCCCGGACTATTAACATTCATGCCGTTAATGTGATGTATCCAAATATTTATTAATGAGAAGTACAAGTCCGTTGATTGGGTTGAGGGAGGGGAGGGGGAGACTGTGGCGAAAGAGAGATGGGGGTGGGGTGGGGGGGGGCTGTCAATTTCAATTAGCGTACCATCGTGACACGTGACTCAGCAACTGCTTGTAGGTAACTTTAACCGACCGTTTTCATGAAATGTATCAACACACACCGCGTTTCAGCTTTGAATGAGACGATAGTCGATACTGCTAACAGTTGTAAACTATTCCGAAGCACTTCCATATCCCCCCCCCCCCCACACACACTTTAAATTCCGATACTATTCTCAATGCCGATTCCGATTACATTGAATAATTCCGATACTGCCTATTACTGGCTATGAGTCTGTGAGAGTATGAGATTTGTAGAGTGTGAGATTGTGAGAGTGTGAGAGTGTGAGATTGTAAGAGTGTGAGATTTGAGATTGTGAGAGTGTGAGATTGTGAGAGTGTGAGATTGTGAGAGCGGGGTGAGATTGTAAGAGTGTGAGAGTGTGAGATTGTGAGATTGTGAGAGTGTGAGAGTGTGAGATTGTAAGAGTGTGAGATTTGAGATTGTGAGAGTGTGAGATTGTGAGAGTGTGAGATTGTGAGAGTGTGAGATTGTAAGAGTGTGAGAGTGTGAGATTGTGAGATTGTGAGAGTGTGAGATTGTGAGAGTGTGAGATTGTAAGAGTGTGAGATTTGAGATTGTGAGACTGTGAGATTGTGAGAGAGTGTGAGATTGTGAGAGTGTGAGATTGTAAGAGTATGAGATTGTGAGATTGTGAGAGTGTGAGATTGTAGAGAGAGTGTGAGATTGTAAGAGGTGTGAGATTTGAGATTGTGAGACTGTGAGATTGTTAGGAGTGTGAGATTGTGAGATTGTGAGACTGTGAGATTGTGAGAGTGTGAGATTGTTAGAGTGTGAGACTGTGAGATTTGAGATTGTGAGACTGTGAGATTGTGAGATTGTGAGAGTGTGAGATTGTGAGAGTGTGAGATTGTTAGAGTGTGAGATTGTGAGAGCGTGAGATTGTGAGACCGTGAGATTGTGAGAATGTGAGAGCGTGATTTGTGAGAGTGTGAGTTTGTGAGAGTGTGAGACTGTGAGATTGAGAGAGTGTGAGAGTGTGAGAGTGTGAGATTGTGAGAGTGTGAGATTGTTAGATTTGAGATTGTGAGACTGTGAGATTGTGAGATTGTGAGAGTGTGAGAGTGTTAGAATGTAAGAGTGTGAGATTGTGAGAGCGTGAGTTTGTGAGAGTGTGAGACTGTGAGATTTGAGATTGTGAGACTGTGAGATTGTGAGATTGTGAGAGTGTGAGATTGTGAGAGTGTGAGATTGTTAGAGTGTGAGATTGTGAGAGCGTGAGATTGTGAGACTGTGAGATTGTGAGAGTGTGAGATTGTGAGAATGTGAGTGTGTGAGATTGTGAGAGCGTGAGTTTGTGAGAGTGTGAGACTGTGAGATTGAGAGAGTGTGAGATTGTGAGAGTGTGAGATTGTGAGAGTGTGAGATTGTTAGATTTGAGATTGTGAGACTGTGAGATTGTGAGAGTGTGAGAGTGTTAGAATGTAAGAGGTGAGATTGTGAGAGCGTGAGTTTGTGAGAGTGTGAGAGTGTGAGATTGAGAGAGTGTGAGATTGTGAGAGTGTGAGATTGTGAGAGTGTGAGATTGTTAGAGTGTGAGTGTGTGAGATTGTGAGAGCGTGAGTTTGTGAGAGTGTGAGACTGTGAGATTGAGAGAGTGTGAGATTGTGAGATTGTGAGAGTGTGAGATTGTGAGAGTGTGAGATTGTTAGATTTGAGATTGTGAGACTGTGAGATTGTGAGATTGTGAGAGTGTGAGAGTGTTAAAATGTAAGAGTGTGAGATTGTGAGAGCGTGAGTTTGTGAGAGTGTGAGAGTGTGAGATTGAGAGAGTGTGAGATTGTGAGAGTGTGAGATTGTGAGAGTGTGAGATTGTGAGAGTGTGAGAGTGTGAGATTGTTAGATTGTGAGATTGTGATACTGTGAAATTGTGAGATTGGTAGAGTGTGAGATTGTGAGAGCGTGAGATTGTGAGAGTGTGAGAGTGTGAAATTGTGAGATTGTTAGCGTGTTAGATTGTTAGAGTGTGAGATTGTGAGAGTGTGAGATTGTGCACAAAACCCAAGCGATTGTATAACGGAGAAATCCTGCAGAGAAACATTGATAGAATTTATGAAAGAAAAACATTTATTTCAAGCCTTTCAACTTGTCGTCTTCTATTTATAAAAAAAAAATGTAAAAAAATCTCAACAACAAAACAACTAGACAGCAAACATTAAAATAAAACAACAAAATTAAATTCAAAATATATTTTTTTATTTTTTACAAAGAAGTTGTTATAAATGAAATACGATGAAAAATTATACACACTCACACACACACACACAAACAAAATGTTTGTTATGGTTTCTATGGCAACAACGGTTCATTACAAAGAAACTAATCATTCATATGCTTTGGAAAAAAATATAAAATAAATATACACACAAAAAAAATGATTGGTTATTTCACGTCACGTGGACATTGACACAAACACATAAAGGGGAAACAACACACATTTTTTGAGACCCGCTGATATAGACATTCTGAAGCATTAGGGGAATCTTTATGCGCTATTACGTAATTAGCTCAAAAGAATGTTAAGAAATAATGAGATATTCAAGCTAACGTAATAACGAGGTCTTCATGCTAAGGTTAAAAAGAATGGAAACGGGTTTTTCTTTTGTGACACGTTAACAAAAAAATAAAAAAATAATAATAAAGAAAGCAAGAAAATCCATTTCGACAAATCGAGTCCTGCTCTAACGTAATCTCGGGCTGTGTATAAATTTATCTCATTTGAGCCAGGCAGACGTTTCAAGTCAGTGCCGCGGTGGGTTTTTTTTTTTTTAAAAAGCCAAAAATACCCAAAACTGGCAGGGCCAAATAAATTTCAACTGTGCAGGCTAATCCGGGGCAATCTGGCACGTTGATGTAAAACATCGGACGGAAAACAGATCCACCCCAACTTTTTAGGCTAAATGGTAAGTCAATTTGGCATTAAATCCCGAAGGAATCTGGCTAACTGCTCCCTGAATCACTAAATACTAGGGGCTTCGGTCTTAGCATTCAGCGCCAAACCCAGAACAATAAAGGAAGGGAACGAGAGAATGGAGGGGGGGGGGGGAGATTTGGACGAGTTCCAAAAGTAGAGATAAATTAAAGGATGGCGGGGAAAAGGGTGAGCAGGGTTTAAAGACAGGGGGGCGAGAGAGAGGTAATCATTGTTTGAATTCAGTTCTGGGAAGCAATTATGCTGAAAGATGTGATTGTATAAAAGCTTTTTGTCCATTTTTTTTTTGAAGCCAAATGTTTTTTTTTTTGAAGCCAAAAGGATTTAAAAAAAAACGTTTTGGTTGCATTTTTTTTTTTGGTGTCAACGAATGTAAACATGCTGTTGAAGACTTGTGACCAAAAGTGAGGCAATGTATATGAGGGCTCTTTGTGCGGGAGAAAAATCCGCGAGTGTGTGTGTGTGTGTGTGTGTATACAAGCGGCGGAGTCAAGTGTATTGCAGCCGATGACGCTTAAGTGTTATTGCTTGGGTTGAGGGGGGGGGGGTATTGGCGATGACAAATGAAAGGGAAAAAGGGAAGATGAAAAACACGAATAAGAAGAGGGCCCAGAGCCCTGTGGGAAATGAGACCGTGAACGGAGTGATGAGGAACAGGGGGGCCTGTGTTCTTTCTTGCAGGAGAATGTAAGGAAATAAAACATCAAGGAGGCATGGGGAGATAATCACAGATGTCAGAAATGTGTTCCGATTAAAGGGGGCGGGGTAGGAGGGGAGAGGAGAGGGTGGAGTGCTCATGGCGCAACTGAGGGAGCAGACATGTGCAGACATATACAAAGACGCACCAGGAGAAGGAATTGCCAGAAGCTGGTAAATTGAAAATTTATGATCTGCATTATTGTGATGTGAGTGTTATATGCACAGGAAATATGCACGAAAGTAGGTTTTAAAAAATGGTTTTATTATCTTACTATTCTTCAAAGACTTTATATAATACAGATTAGCAAAGCAGGAGATTTTAAAAACAAAGGGGGTGGGGGGGGGTCCAGTTCATCGACTACTATACACTGCCATTAATCAAACAGAATGTCCAAATATTGCGCGACTTAAACACTGGAGGGGCAGGTCCAAATTCGAAAGTCCCCCCCCGGTCCCCAGCTTGAGGGAGGGGGGCAAATAACATTTTTTACATTAAATATTTAGTACATTAACTCATGTCATGGTGTCGAATGTCACAATGCTGGGGCCCCCAAAGAGGCCAAGTCCCCCGGGCCATCAAACCCCTCGGTTCGGCACTGCATGTATTATTGAAATATTTGTAAACATATCAGTAACAGAAATACTTAGAACATGTGCATCGTGTGCGCTACATAGCGGTAACGTTGAGGGCGATTCCCCCGGGGGGGGGGGTAGCACTTTGTCGTCAGCCACTGGTGGCATTTTTCAGGATCCACCCTGGGTGCTGAAAGATTAATTATCGCCTCTGATGAACGTTCACTACGTGCTTTGATGTTTGTGGAACTGGTGATGATGATAATTACGATGATGATGGTGATGATGATGATTACCATGACGACGATGATGACGATGATAGTGACGTCGAATGCTAGTTATGAATAAAAATAAGGTCATGGGCAGAACGAGGCTGACGATGATACTAATTATAAGGATAAATCAGGTCAGAGGCAGAACGAGGCTGACAATGATACTAATTATAAGGATAAATCAGGTCAGAGGCAGAACGAGGCTGACGTTGATACTAATTATAAGGATAAATCAGGTCAGAGGCAGAACGAGGCTGACGTTGATACTAATTATAAGGATAAATCAGGTCAGAGGCAGAACGAGGCTGACGATGATACTAATTATACGGATAAATCAGGTCAGAGGCAGAACGAGGCTGATGAAGTGATGAAGATGCTAATTATGAATACAAATGAGAGCAGACCCACACAGAGGCAGACGAAAATGATTATTTTTTTGTGAATAAAGTCAAAGGCAGCGCCATAGCGAGGCGGCCTGCGAATGACGAACACAATAATTCTAATGAACGAGGCAGCGCGCGAGGGAAACAAGCGATAGTGCTGACGACAAGGCCAGATAATTCCAGAGACGTGAAAACATTCCCCCTCCCCTTCACCTTTCCGTTCCCCCCATGCCAAGTTCCCTAACAGACGTCAACTCCTGTTTGAAGGAGATCAAAGGGATCACCTGAAGGCCAAGCCGCCCGTCCAGCGCCAGGTGAGTGTCACGTGATCAGATTTAGGAACGGTTCTCACACAATCCAGTGACAGTTGCGAGAGAGAGAGAGAGAGAGAGAGAGAGAGAGAGAGAGAGAGAGCACTCGGAAGTTCCGTCGACGGGATTATCTCGTCGAGTCAGCAGGTTATCTTGACGTGTTGCCCCCCCCACCCCCTCTCCCTTCCCATACCCCCACCCCAACACCCCCACCCCAACACCCCCACCCCAACACCCCCAATAAACAAAAATGATGACTTATCAGACATCAAAGGTAGAAAGATGTCAGGTGTAATAAGAACAGTGCGTCCCTTCGTTTGTCCTTAGGACATAGAAAGAAAAAGGGGGAGATAATTTTTGTTTAATTAAGTTTTGAAACCGTGTGTAAAAGAATTACTTCCCCTATTCACACACAACCGCCACCTACAGGACGTTACACAATTGAATCGTTTTTTAACGGGAATCTATTCACAGGTAAGTTCCCGAGACCTCACTGTTCCCCCCCCCCTCTACCTTCCTTCTGGTAAAGGAAAAAAATAGAGAGAGAGAGAGAGTGAGAGAGAGAGAGAAAGAAAGAGAGAGTACGGAGATGGTAATGATTATAATGGGAATAAAAATTGTACAAAGGAAAAACGAAGATCAAAGATGAGACTAGGGACGGAGGTGGGGGTGAGGGGCGGGCGTGGAAATAGCCTTCAAGAAGAGTTAAAAAAAAATAATTCAGTATGCACGAGATGCCATTATTTGTCTGTGTTTTATATAATCAGACGCCATGTTTCTTGATTCGGTATGGGGGATGTGAACCCAAAACCTCTGGCTCGACAGGCGAATGCGTCGACTTGATAATCTTTCAATATTGTATTTACAGACACTCCATTAATGTTAAGCACCCCCCCATCCACCTTCCTACACACCTTTTACTTAACCCACCCCCCGGCCCACCCCCACATACGTACATCCTAGTGAATTATAATTGTTTTGTTGTTTGACTTTATACAAGTGATCCTTTTTTTTTATCTCTCAAGGTAAATATTTGTATTACATTGAGAGCTATTAAAGTTTATGTAACATTTAAAACATCCACAATATGTCCATGGTGGGATTTAAAACAGTGAGATCAAACGATCTTATGGATTGATTTAATTTAAAAGATGGGAATTCTGGTCTTCTACTTACATACATAGTACTAACCCACTTTCATTTATATCTATCTATCTATTTAGATACGTCCCAGATAAATATATACATATAAAGACAGACAGCAGACAGATAGCAGACAGATAGCAGACAGATAGACAGACACATAGAAAGATATATAGGATAGATCGATAGATTAGATAGACAAACTGACAGACTGACAGATATACATACATACAGACAGATAGATAGATAGATAGATAGATAGATAGATAGATAGATAGATAGATAGATAGATAGATAGATAGATAGATAGATAGATAGATAGATAGATAGATAGATAGATAGATAGATAGATAGATAGATAGATAATCTATCTAACAGGTGTAAGCGAGTGAGTGGATGGGAGATGGACGAGGGACGGGTCAAACAGACGTACTCGGCCCACGGGCGTTAATTTGCCCCTGTGCCTGACAAAACAGGGTCTTTGGGCATCGAACCACCCACCCTCCACGCCCTACATAGCCCACAACAACAATACAACACAATCTAAAGTTGATGTGTGTGTCTGTGTGTGTGTGTCTGTGTGTAAAGGTGGTGGAGGGGGGGGGTTCTCTTACCTTTATCGGAGATGCTGAAGACGAAGGAGTCCGAGGTCACGTTGACATCAGGCAGCAGGATGTACTCAATCAGATGTCTGTTGATGTCACCTGGAGATCAGAAAGTACACAGCGTGAGTAACATTATACCTGACTAGTGTATACATTACTTAAAGGTCATTTAGAGGTCACAGCTATTTCAACAATTAGAGGTGAATGTAAAAAAAAAAAAAGGGGGAGGGGGTTGTTATTGTGTTTGTGTTACATTAAACCTTCTATCTGTTATTGTTAATGTGTGAGAAAACTGACCTGTTCATAGACTAATGACCTATATATTCCATGTGTTATTTTAGAGTTTTGTGGGAGGAAAGAGTGGGGGGGGGGATGTCGGAGAGAAAGAGATATCAGTTCCAGCTATTCTATCGCCAACAAAAGTAGTAGCCGTTGTAATTTGATTCACAGTGAGACAATGAATCGGGCATAACATTACACCGGAAGTCGGACGGAATTACGTTCAGTTTGTTGTGTGCCAGCCACACCTCCCTTGAGTACATATTAAAAAAAAAGATGGACATAAAGAGCGGGGGTGGGGAGTCAGGGAGGGAGGAGGGGTTGAAGGAGACTTAAGAAACAAAGTAAGTAATCAAACGAAATCAGAGAGGATGAAGAGTATAAATTCAAAGCCCAGCTATTCCACCCAACCCTCACCTCTTGACCTTATCGCACGCACAGAAACAGGTTTTGGTTTATTTTCTGTGTAGCGGTCACTCGCATGGGAGGTCTAGAGCAGGCGGTCATCACCATCAGCACAGTCGACTCACCCTCTACACAGACAGAGGTTCATGGCACCACGCGGAGAGCCAAAAGGTGACCGGACATGCCTTGTTAGAGGGGATTTGAACCAGAACTGTACGCACAGCGTCTATCAGGCTAGCAGCCTCGCTCTCACCGAGTGACCCCTGCAGCCATATTCAAACCAAAGGGAAAGCAACAACATTTAAAAGAAGAAAAAAAAATGAAAATATACACCTTCAAACAAGAGAGTCGTTGGAGGGGGAAGAGGTGGAGGGCAAGTCAGTGAAAAGACGAAGGCAGGTAACCAAGATCAAGAAATTACGCACACTTACCTAAGTTGTCTCCCCATGTTTTCCCATCATTCAAAGTATACATTTAGCATAATTTTGTTTCATTGTTGTTATTTTTTAGGGCGCAACGCAAGTGATAAAAGTTCCATGCAAATAACTTTATTTTTGTAGGTCGAGTTATCGTCATTAATTATAACCCTTTACAATCAATAACTGTTCTGATTGTGTTTTTTTTTATCAACCCAATCGATTGATTTATTGCCCTAATGAGTCACTCACTTCTGTCAGAAATAAAGGAACATGATATTAACCGAATGTGCTTTAGAGAGAGAGAAAAAAGAATACAGCATAGCGCTCGAGAGCGAGAAAGAAAGAAAGAAAAAAAAATATTCAGCAGAGACAATGTGGCATGTGTCAGGTCTAAGTGCTTGCACCTGGCCAATGATTCTAAAGGGGCTCAATGACCGAAAAAAAATTATGGCCAAATCAATTCTAGATTTGGCCAACATTGCCAGGATGGCAATAAGAGCACGAAGGAGTTGGAATAATTTGATTCACCCTTTGCTTTTGAACGGTTTTTACTTTATCCCTTGAGTTAGTTCTCGCTATAAACCGGGCAACGAGAGTTGTACGTGGGCTTAAAAGAACACGCGACCTTTCCCCCTAATTTTTTATGTGAATCAATCTGGTGCATTTATTGAACCTTAAAGAAAGAGACAGAATGAAGGGGAAATAAACCTTGAAATAAATGGGCATGAAAATCTTTTGATAGAAAGAAATAGAGCATAAATCCGGAAAAGTTAAACGTACTAATGAAATTATACAATGTAGATGTGTGTGTGTGAGGGGGGGACACTGATACACTGACTAAAGAAAAGGTTTTAAATTGTAATTACCTTCACTTATAACTTCTCACTTTTTGTCTCAATATTTCCATCAAAACATAACAAAACTATTTATATCGAATGGGCTCATGACTCACGCGGATCTCCAAAACAATCAAATAAGGATCCAGTGATGTAAGTGGGAGCTCATTGGATTAACAGAAAAACCGCATCCCTTATAATAATGTACATTGTTTGCAGCGGGTGTTAGGGCTCAGGGGCTGGCTAAAATTGGCTGGTGGGGGGGGTGAGGGGGAAGAACGCTGCATCAAATACTATGCCCCATTAATATATATATAAAAAAGAAGAAAAATACGTTGAATATAAAGCTGCAAGTATTAAAACTACGGCATTGTGTGCCCCCCCCCTTTGGTTGGTAACCAGGGCCCAGGGAGGGGCGTCAAATCCGCCCCTGATTAATTATTGCCGTCTGTATTTACTGTTCAATGAAAGTATAACAACATTATTTGATTGGACGCCTTCGAATGTTGAGAGAAATGCCCATGACGGCTTGAGCCTAACATACCGACGTGTGTGTGTGTGTGCGTATGGTCATCTCAATATGAAGTAGGAGGCGCATGCCGTGCCACTAGCCATTGTATTGACCCCCCTCCACCTACTCCCCCACCCCACCCGCCACACACACACACACACACAAATCTCTTTCATCGACTAGATACGTATATATTTTTCCCCCCATAAAACGTTTTTGTTTTACTATCGGAAACTTTTTTTTCCCCATTGTAAACACCGCAGTCACATGATGAATGACCCGGTGTCACTTGACAAGCTCTAAAAATAGACACGTGCCACCTTCCCCCCCCCCACACACACCCACCCCACAGATCTCCTGAAGAAGCCAGATATGCCACTTAGCAGCAGCACGCTGACCAAACGCTTAAAAGAAATAAATTCAATAAAAATATTGTCTCACCCCCCCCCCCAGGTCTCCTTGCTGTAAAGTCATCTGGACAATGTCCGGCGATGACCAGTCCGACAAAAAACTGGAAAGGAGGGGGGGTTTATGAGATTCCTACAATATGGAATGGATGAATCTGCTAGTCAGACATCGTCCGAGAGATTTAAAACTAAGCGGGCTTAGGGAGGGGGGTGGGGGGAGAGGCTGATGGTGGTCGGGCTGGGAGTGTGGGAGGGGGGGGGGTGGAAAGGTGTGAGCGACGGCGACTGACCGATCATTCGTCACTGAACGTTTTTACGAGCACCACCCCCCCTCCTCCCTCCCTCCCGCAATTTTTATGGGCAGTGAATCGGCCATGAGGGTCATTATTCATTTTCTTTTTCGGTCAGGGTCGGCGGATGATTTCAGCACCGGCATGATACGGACATGGTCGTTAATGGGGCGCTTAAATGGGGGGCGTATGGCGGCGCCAAGGTGGTGAAGGAATTGGGGAGGGGGAGAGGGAGGCGTTTATAGTTTAAGGAATGGGCGTGTGGGTGGGTGGTGGGGTGGGAGAAGATCAGGTTTTTCAAGGTTTTACGATCTCGTCTTGAAGGCATTTTGACGACCTTTAAAGTCGGACTGAAGACTTTGGCAACACGAAAAATGATCTAGCGTTTCAGAAAGATGTCCTTTCAATTAGCCTATCACTGCGATGAAGTTATTTCTAACTATAACATTTCTGGGTAATGGGAAAGGGGGAGAGGGGGGGGTGAAAACGTATTGAAACCAGTAACTGCTGGTTCTGTACGTATTTTTTTAAACACAAGTTACAGCTAATCGTGAAGTCACGCGTATCAATATAATAATGAAGTGCGTATCAACATAAGAATACGCGGGCGCACCCACCCACCCCCCCCCCGCCCCGCACCCCTTCTGATCAAAAGACAAGTTATCTTCATGTGCATCAGTGAACCAATACCACAAATTACTTCTACCAAAAAGCATACAGGGCAATGGAAGTTTGCAGTCTGATTTGACGAGAGAGATACTACAGAGAGGGCAATGGAAGTTTGCAGTCTGATTTGACGAGAGAGATACTACAGAGAGGGCAATGGAAGTTTGCAGTCTGATTTGACGAGAGAGATACTACAGAGAGGGCAATGGAAGTTTGCAGTCTGATTTGACGAGAGAGATACTACAGAGAGGGAGATCATGCAGAGAGAGGTGAATGTGATGATTCGAACCCAATGACTGCACCACACTGACCGCCCCCTTTTTTTTTTACAACCACACGACGACCAAACATTGCATCTAGAAAACATTGACCGCCTTCGCTTAATGACCCGATTCTCGCGCAACTTACCAACAAATTGAAACAATTAACGACATTTTGATCCAAGGAGTTCATGGATTGTATTCAAATAGAATACTGAACACAATCAATGCAATATATGATATACATAAACATATACTATACACAAAAAATGCAATATAATATACATAAACTTATGATATACATAATAAACATATAAGAGAAGTTTGTTTACGTGGAAGTATCGGAGACATTTGCATTTTATTAATTGAACAGGAGAGGGCGGGGGGGGGGAGGGGGGTCAGTTGCGCGACTCTCTCTACGCCCATGTCAAAATGTAGAAATAGAACTCTTCTTGTCGACGAGTTAATTAACTTCCCCACATACGACGGAAGGAAAATAGCGAAAGGGAACGAAATGAAAAAAAAAAGAAAATAATGAACTGGCCAAAGATCAGCGGAGATTGTATTTAGCCCGTGGATGTGGGGGGTGGGGGTCGGGTAAAAATAGAATTTCCTCCCGGGTAATGAGCAATCAATTAGTTACGATTACAAACCAAATTACAGTTCAATGATCCAATTGATTGTCCGCGGGGAGCATTGTATAGGAGGAATCAGAGAGCGGATGAGCGAATGTGTGTGAGAGACAGAGACAGAGAGAGAGAGAGGGGGGGGGAAGAGAGAGAGGGGGGATAGAAGAATAGATAATTGAATCCCCACGAGTCGAACAGCGGCTGTACGGCAGTAAGTAACAAGTTCATTGTTTCACTCTACTGGGCTCATTGATTGAAAGGAGGGGGGGGGGGGGGGAAGAAGATCCTCATTTTTTTCTGGCTGTATGTTCTTTTGTTTACGTAGCGCCATGTGTCATGGCAGACGAGTTCTTCTGCGTCCTTCGCGTTATTTACAGAATTCCACACAAAATACGTTTACAGTTACGCTAATATCGTCACGAGGTCATTTAAGCTCAACCCTATAAGCATATAAACGCTTACATATACAGCTTATATGCATTGTGTATGAACAGACCAAATAAAGTATTTTACCATATACATAGTCAATGGTTGGGACGGATGGCCGAGTAGTGTAGATACTCGAAACTGTCGACCTGAGAGTCAGAGAGTCATGGGTTCGATTCTCGGTGAGAACCATGGAATTTTTCCAGGTGCTATTTGGTGCAAAGTCGTCCCATAAGTCCACCCAGTTTTAAATCGATACCTGACTTAAGTCGGGGGAGTAAAGGCGGCTGGGCGTTGTGCTAACCACACAATCCCTTCATATGCCGAGGTTATAGAAACAGATGAATTCTACACTTCATCTGCCCCGAAGGGCTAAGGGAACAAAAAAAATAGTCAATAATTAGGCCTTATCATATAACATCACATGATTACCAAATGATTGTGTACAGTACACATACACATACGAAAGTCTAACACAGTAAAATAAAGAGTTGTGCATGTACAATGAATAAACTAAAGGCAGCCGCGCAGGATAGGCAACTATGGAGAAACTAGTGGAAAAGCCTGCTGAAGCTGGTTGAAATCCGACAGAAGGGATAACAAAGAAATATACGAAAATACTGCAATAGAAAAGAACATGTGGCTTTTATTTCCATGAACAGAATACGATATGAACAGAAATAACAAAAGAAATGTATGAAATACAACACATACACCGATATGAAAACTACCTGCGAGGGAGACACAGTGTTACAACGCATACACCGATATGAAAACTACCTGCGAGGGAGACACAGTGTTATATACAACACATACAACGCATGATATGACCCACGGATATGACTGTAGAGGTTGTCCATGCGTTCCCCCAATGACCACACCGGTTTAAGGGTATAGTGATGATGATGTTGACATGTACATAGTTGTATGTGTCACACTCAATAACATAAAGAGCTATGTGCATATACATATTTTTACCACACAAAAACTCGCGAGTTTTACGAGCCACACAATGGGTCTACTGATGTATATTCATTTGTATTGTTTATTTTTTGCTTTATATGCATTCAATCATCTCAACGAATTATTCACTTGTGCGATTATAAAAATTGAACTAAAGATGTTTTTGTTCTTTTTCTAGTTTAAAAACAAGACAAAACAAAATCAACCCATCTTCTTTTGTTTACATTCCCCCCCCGCCCACCCCCACCCAGCCTTCAAATAAGACACTAAGTGAGGAAACTACAATTTCGTCCAACTACTTTCAGTTTGTGGAAGTGAAACGTCTCTGGGGTCGTTGTCCCAACTCCATACTGGCGTACAGGATCTTAGAAAAATGAGAAAATAAACGTATGTGTCTGCATGTGTCTATATGTGTCTGCATGTGTCTATATGTGTCTATATGTGTCTGCATGTGTCTGCATGTGTCTACATGTGTCTATATGTGTCTACATGTGTCTACGTTTGTCTATGTACCTATATGTGTCTACATGTGTTTACGTTTGTCTATATATGTATACATGTGTCTACGTTTGTCTATGTGTCTACATGTGTCTACGTGTGTCTACATGTGTCTACGTTTGTCTATATGTGTCTACATGTATCTACGTTTGTCTATATGTGTCTACATGTATCTACGTTTGTCTATATGTGTCTACGTTTGTCTATATGTGTCTACATGTGTCTACGTTTGTCTATATGTGTCTACATGTATCTACGTTTGTCTATATGTGTCTACATGTGTCTACGTTTGTCTATATGTGTCTACGTGTATCTACTCTTTAAGCCCGAAATGTCTGTACTTAACTGAGATCTCCACAAGGGCAGATAAACTCATTTCTGTATTTACAAAATAATAAAATAAAAAAAAAATTACAAATCTGCAATCAGCAAAAGAAAGTTGAGAAAATATTTGAAGCAAACTGGATTTGCTCTTAACACTGTGTTAGAAGTTTTGGTTTTTTTTTATATATATAAATATATTTGCAGGAAAAACAAATTTTGTGATGGAGAACATAAGAGATAAATCCCAAACAATTTCATACTTGGGTTAATACGGCAGGAGAGAGAGAGAAAAAAACCGAATCTAAAAAAAACTTATATCTAACAACAACAACCAAGAAAAAAAAACCCAAGTCGAAAATTAATAGCCTTGAGGGATTCAACCTTATCGTTTCTGGGTTTTTTCTGGGTTTTTTTTTCTATCAACATAAAGCGAAACATGGCGTTATTAAGGGTCAGTGAAAGGTTTTTAAAAACCAAAGTGAATCTTCAACGAGTTGCAAATAAGATTGTCTCTTTCATCTTGATGTCGTCATTTCATCTCGAGTGAGGTAAACAAAAACAAACAAAAAATAGACTTGTCCTAAACTAGAATGTTTTTACTTGTTGAATTTCAAGTAATTTTTTTAAATTTTCGACTGTTTTTTTTTAATTTAAAATTTTTGAGAGATTTAGTTTTGGGCTTTGTAAGTGTCTTGTTTGTTTGATTATTTTTTTCAAACTCTCAATATTTTATATTTAATAGAATTGTAATATTGCTCTTCGACTATCAGGATAAGCAAAAAAAAAAAAAGTATCTATTCTCCAGGTTCTGACCACAGGGGTCGGGGTGGAGTGGGTGGAGGGGGTGGGGGTGGGGGGGTCTGTTTTTAAATGATGTAAGAATAAAAAAGGTGTTCACACACACACACACACACACACACACACACACACACAAGTGATAGCTGGTTGTCCCTGAAGTGTTTTTGTGGACAGAGACGATCTTATCAACAAGCAATCTAGAGCAGTGGTCCCTGCCCGACCCCCCCCACCCCGGACCGTCCAACCTTCCCCCCCCCCACACTTCCAGTTGACCTCGGTGAAACTATCAAACGCTGACCGGTCCGTGGCGAGAAAAAAGGATGAGGACCACTGAGCTAGATGACCACCTCTGTAGGGTGACGCCCCCTTTAAGTACTGGCCCGCTTTAAGTACTGGCCCGCTTTAAGTACTGGCCCCCTTTAAGTACTGATTCCCCATTAAATACGAAACTAAAAGGGTTCCCGACAAAACATTTAGACAAGTCTCTGCCCAGGGCCCCCTAATCCCTGGATGCCCCTACATGGGGCCCCTAATCTCTGGGAAATCCCTTCCGGGGGCCCCTAGTCTCTGGAAGTCCCTAAAGGGGGTTTCCCCAATCTCTGGAAGTCTCTACCTGGAGCCCCTAATCTCTGGAAGTCCTTACATGGGACCCCCCTAATCTCTGAAAATCTCTGTTTTGGGCCCACTGAATCTTTGGAAATCCCTTCTAGAGCCCCCCTAAAAATCTCTTGAAGTATCTGCCTAGGTCCCTTAAAATCTCCGGAAGTCTATGCCTCAAGCCTGCCTCGGGTCCGTACATACATAGAAACGGCTCTGTCTACAGAAATCACACCCATCCTGATGTGCGTCACAATTTTTTTCCCTGTTTAATATGAAGCGTCCCGGCAAGTGTCTGTCTCTGTGACAGACAATTTACTTTTATTAGACATACAATTTCGGTTCATAGTGATAGATGCATCTTCCGGACCGATATTTACAGAATGCTACCCGCCTCTCACCATCTCCTCACACACACACACACAGAGTTCACACACTGGCAGGTCAATTGGCCCCACTGACAGACAAATGTGTGATATTACTTTGAGATGGTGAGCGAGTAGTCGCTGCGTTCGGCTCTGTTCTGCTCTGTCATTTGTTAGACAGCAACAAATGCAAATGGCAATAGAAACATATAAATACTGTGCAGGCCTGTAAACATATAAATACCGTGCAGGCCTGTAACGTTATTTCAAACTTTGTTTTGATTATCTCCATGCAAGGAGTGTAGTGATGCAGACAAACGATTAGGCTCAGATGTCGATAATAATAGCTGCATGTTTATTAGGTCTGGGGGAGGGGCGCTAAAAGAATAGTTCAAAAAACAAAAACATTAAAAAAATAATATTAGAAAGACAGGCAACCATTTGGTTGGTTGGTTGGTTGGTTGGTCTCGTTGGTTGGTTGGTTGGTTGGTTGGTTGGTTGGTTGGTTTCGTTGGTTGGTTGGTTGGTTGGTTGGTTTCGTTGGTTGGTTGGTTGGTTTCGTTGGTTGGTTTCGTTGGTTGGTTGGTTTCGTTGGTTGGTCGGTTGGTTTACTTGGTTGGTTTCGTTGGTTGGTTGGTTGGTTTCGTTGGTTGGTTGGTTTCGTTGGTTGGTCGGTTGGTTTACTTGGTTTGGTAGGTAGGTTGATAGAAATAATTTCTATCTTTAGTTTTTGTATCGATTGTTGAAAATGTAAATAGAATCAATGTACAACAGTCGTATTTTGTGTAAATTGAATGATTGATTGGTAAACAAAACATCTTTAAGTGTAAAATAACAGACACAAAAACTAATCAGAGTTTGGACGGTTCATTAAATTTCCAATTAGGACAACAAAATAAATTTGACAAGAAATTAAGATGGCGAATTATTTTTTTTAATGAGGACAACCCTTACATTATTATTTTTATTAGGTGGGAGGAGGGGTGGGGGGGTCAATTCAAAGGCACCACCCCATTTTCTACTGAAGGCTTTGCTCGGGGGATTATAAATACAATAATCTTCCATATAATTCAGTTAAATAAGTAAACAATATATATTTGATAAGAGTCAGTTCCCACATTTCACCGAAACTTTTTTCTGTAACCAATTTTAAAAAATCTGGCAATCGACGTATTAAAAAAAAAAACAAAAAAGGCCACTCGGTCTCTCCGTGACAGGGTCTCAGCGTGCCACGATGGATCTCTCCAAATAGCCTGGGTTGGCCGACCATTAGCGTCCAGCTAAATAACATTTGTGTACCTGACTTAGAGCCATTAATAAATTACCAGAGTGAGGATAGCTTCCTTTCTTTCTTTCTTTCTTTCTCTCTCTCCATCCTCATGTCGTGCTTTTAAAACATTACGAATAAAAAATACAAAATCGATGTCCATTTAGTGTTGTGTTGTTAATGGAGGTTTTTTGTGTGTCTGTTCTTAGATCTGTGTAAATAAATGTAAGCGATGGCCAATCTATTTTATAAGTAATGACCCAATTCTGTTAGAAGTAATGACCGATTTTTCTGTTAGAAGAAACGACAAATATCTGTTAGAAGCAATGACCAATATCTGTTAGAAGTAACGACCAATATCAGTTAGAAGTAACGACCAATATATGTTAGAAGTAACGACCAATATCTGTTAGAAGTAACGACCTATATCTGTTAGAAGTAACGACCAATATCTGTTAGAAGTAACGACCAATATATGTTAGAAGTAACGACCAATATCTGTTAGAAGTAACGACCAATATCTGTTAGAAGTAACGACCAATATCTGTTAGAAGTAACGACCAATATCTGTTAGAAGTAACGACCAATATATGTTAGAAGTAACGACCAATATCTGTTAGAAGTAACGACCAATATATGTTAGAAGTAACGACCAATATATGTTAGAAGTAACGACCAATATCTGTTAGAAGTAACGACCAATTTCTCTTTGTTACAAGTACTGACTTCCCTGTCTTAACAAAGATTATATATAATGTGCCACCTTCCATTTCCCCTGAGAGAATCAGCTAATGCCTCTCACCCCGTTAAAAAAGATTAACGTAATACCTTCCAGTCTGGTATGAGAATCAATTAATTACCCCCCCCCCCCTTTCATCTGCGTTATCTTTTTAAAGTTACATTTTTAAAAAAAAAAAATTCTTTTGCAGCCTGTTTTTAGTCATTCAATTCAATAAGGGGGGAAAACACGTTACGTACAAATTGCATGACTGGTGCTAGCTTATTTTTACCCCCTCTCCCCCCCCCCCAATCTTTCTTTTTATCAAATGTATGCTACATTATTAGATAACAAATCGCTCCTATGCGGCAGTCCGGCGCATGCGCGATCATGTCTGTCACACACACACACACACACACACACACACACACACACACACACACACGCGCGCGCGCGCGCGCGCGATGACTTGAAAAAGTTTTTGTTTTGATCTCTGAGAAAAAGCGTTGATGGCATAATGGAGCCATTAGAATGCCCCCACCCCCAAATACTTTTCCTTTTTGTTCAAACCATGTTCTTCGTCTCATTCTCTCCAGCATTAAAGTCTTCAACCCCCCCCCCCTCCCCCACAGATTTTTTCCACAGTCATCCACCCTTTTTCTCACATTGACTTACTTTCATATAATCGAAGTGCTAAGGTTTTTTTACACTGGTGGGGTGTGTGTGGGGTGGGAGGTGAGGGGGGAGCTTGTAACTTTGTTACTACAGAGTGCTACCCCCGAGTGCTGTTAAGTTTAAGTTTGGCTGTATCAGTGTTAGGATGGCACCGTTGTTAGGTTAAGATTTAATCAGTTTAGTGTCACGGCCACGGTTCTGTTGTGACTGCCTCAGGGGAGTGTCTGGAAACTAAGGGGGCAAACCCCAGCAGACACCGTTGTATGAGCAGTGCCGCCTAGAGGGGGAAGGGGGGCGAGAATGCCCAGGGGCCCGGCGAGTTTTAGGGTGAGTTGTAGAGGGCCCGGACAGCAGCTGGCCAATCAACTTTTGAAAATATTATTATCAGCACTGGGGGGGGGGGCGTGAGAGCCCTGCCCAGGGGCCCGAAATTTCTGCCTGTGGGCCTGGCTATGAGATGCTGCTTTCGTGACTTTACTGTAAAAAAAAAAATAAATGAATAAACAATTGGCTCTAAGGAAAGACTGAGAAGGCCCCGCCCTAAGCCCTCGATTTGACATTCAATTTAGGCCACGCATATGATACTAGCACCAGGCCCCCTTGAACTGCTCAGGCCATTTCCGGGTTAAGTGTTACTATTTTTAGTAGCCAATCGTGTTACTTGAATAAGCGATCGTATATACACTGTATCACAGTAATAATAATAACTGTAAAAGATCAGATCGCTGCTAACACCGCCTCTTCTTTACAATCGGTTAGTTCTAACCTGTTGACATTTTGCTCCCCCTAACAGCCAGTAAGTTGCAGACGACCGCCAATACACTGAACTGAACAATATATTCTTCGTCTAAGGTCAAGGCCAAATACATACAGGATTTTTTTTTATAAAAAAAAACGAAACAATATTTACATCTAATGAATTAATTTGTTCATTCATCTACACTGCATAATCATACAAAATAATGTGTAGCCAAATAAATAAAATACGTGTTTTAAGCTAATGTCAAATTCGTAGAACAAGTCAAAATCACGTGATTTATTATGGGTAACAGTTTGATTATTTTTGTTATTGATTGCATGGCAGGGAAAGAAGTTCACGTCATAAATCAAATTCAACGAAATTTGCCTAAGGATATTTTTTTTTTATATTTTGACTAAGAATATTAGAATTATTTCTTTTATATTTGATTTTATTATTATTATTATTATTATTATTAATGATTGTTATAATGCTGTTACGTAATGAATGTTTAGTGAATTGGGATGATCAGCATGATTTAAGGCCTGACAAATTTCGGGGCCCAATTCAACGGATGCTTGCGAGGCCCCCCTCTTCTAACTGACAGTAAGTTGTATTTAACGTTCAGTTTATGTTATGTCGATTGCTGAGTCAAGTGATGGACTAAAGATGGTGGTCTCAAAGAAAATGTAAATTATACAACAACAAAAAATCATTTCTGTAAAAAAAAAAAAAGCGAGCAAAGGCTAACAAATGGCCATCATCGAACTTTTTTTTCCATATTTTACATTTTTTAGATGTTTTACATTTTTAGATGTTTTACATTTTTTAGATGTTTTACATTTTTAGATGTTTTACATTTTTAGATGTTTTACATTTTTTAGATGTTTTACATTTTTTATATATCTTATCTCTACATAAAAACATATGTACACATGGTAATGAATTGAGATGTGCAGGCAAAGACTACAGATGCGGATACAGAGTGATAGACAGAGTGATACACAGAGTGATACACAGAGTGATACACAGAGATAAGTAGATTAGAGATTGACAGACAGGTTTATGGTTAAAAATATTTATAGATTGATAAATAGATATACATCAAAATAGGTATATAATTAGAATGTGCAATCAATTGATAGACAATCGATACAGAGGAAAAAAAATTGATAAGATACACAAAATGACAGAAAGAGAAATAAATTAATCAATAGGTAGATGACAGACAGGTAACCACAGTGAGACGGAGAGGATAGACAGATCGGGAGACAGAAGGACGGACAGGCAGACATATAGTCAACGCATACATTTTTTTGAATTTTTCAAAGTATTTTAAAACAAATTAGAAATTTAAGGCGATAAATCGATAAATCGAACACAATAATAGGCTGAATATTGAAAGTGTAGCTTGTTGATTTTTTTTTTGTAAAATAAAAGAATAAAATTGTATCTATATTAAAAAAAAAATCGCGAGGTGAACTTTGACTTACCTGTACTTCTGTAGGTCTGTTGCAAGCAGCGGGCGTCCAGTGGCGAGCCAGCAGTGTCCACAGTATGTAGGTAGCTGGATGGTAGACGAAGACTGCTACCCGATGACGAGGACGCCAAAAATCTGCCGTCCTTTTGCGCATGCGCCGCGACCACGCCGGCCTGCCAGACGCGTCCCTGTGGCGATAAGGGAGGGGTGACGGTGCTGGCGCTGCTTCCCATGATGTGGACCCGAGGAGGTCAGTAGCGCGCGCCCGCCGCCGCCGTCACTTAAGAGCTTCGTCTTGAAGATGTGCGTGTGTGGGGTGGTGGGGTCAATATACACCCTCAGTGTTCGAGTCACAGGTCATACAGTATCTAGACAGATAAAAATGTAAAAAAAGATATGTTAGTTGGTATCACGATATATCGTAATAGATGGTACATTACAATGGCGTCATGAATGGCAATTTCGGAGTTTAATATTCAGTCCGAAGCTGTGATAAAACGTTAAATAAATTAAAAGTATAGATTGCTTTGTGCCTGAAAATGGTCATAATTAGTTGAAATATTAATTATATTAAAGTCTATGTCTTAAAACAAAAATATTACTACATAATATTTCTACGTAACAGCAAATTGTACTGTTTTAGATTCATTAAAATTTTAATTGCTCTGTTAATAATAATATGAGGTGGGTGTGTGTGTGGGGGGGGGGGTTACTTTCACAGGAGAAAACATCCCTCGGGGTGCCCTTTGTGCAGTGGCGCAACAGGGGGGAGGCCATGGGGGCATTTGCCCCCCCACCCCCCACGAAATAAAAACAAGCAATTAAGCCTGTTCCATTCTGGACACAGGACGTGTTAGCGCATTTTCATGTTATCTTTCAGTAAATATTTGTAAATTTTGGAAATGTTTATAAATTCAATTGTATAATGCATATATCTGAAAAAAAGATATTAAAAGGACGAGTAAGTCATGTTGAATAACTGTTACAAAAATAAATAATGATTACGCCCCTTTGATTAGCTTTTATTATTTATATTTAAAATATAAGCAAAACGGTACATAACAAATTCTTATATTTTGGCCCTGAGAGGTCAAATCGCGAAATGGACTTTTGATGTACACTTGGCAGGTCAAGATCTACACAATGATATATACATCATGGGTCTAGGACTTATGGTTGCTGAGATATAGGGCGGTCCATTATTAATATAGCTTATATAGTAAAAAACGGTACTTTATAAGGCCCCTTTTACGGCCCTGAGAGGTCAGATCGCGAAATGGAAAAAAGTCATTTCTTGGCAGGCCAAGAACTACAAAATGATATATAGATCATGGGTCTAGGACTTATAGTTGTTGAGATCTAGGGTGATGACAGACAGACAGACAGACAGACAGACAGACAAAACGGGGACAATAGAGCATTTTTTTTTTCGAAAATGCTCTAAAAATTAAAAGATCAGACCAAAATTAGTCACATGTTTGTAATGTAAGTAAGTTGTATCTCATGATGTTGAATGCAAGTGATTTTTTTAACCCCCCCCCCCCCCAATCCCTGAAAGTTTGGTCTAGTTGCGCCACTGCCCTTGTGACAATCTATGCAACATTTGTTACACGGAGCAAATCAAGACGGTGCCTCTACTTTAAGCATTTACAACAGACAATTCTTTATTGGGCTTAGTGTATCTATTGATGATGTCCATATAAGGTAGTAGTTTATTCGTGTCCATAAAGATTTATATTTCTAGTTTCCATACAAAAATGCATATGTGATGTCCATATAGACGTTTATTACTGAGGATTGTGGGGAGGAGGGGAGGGGAGGGGACCATGCCCGCTTTTCATTTATTCATTATTTCCACCGATTCGTCTATTCGTATACATATCTAATGGAATCTTGAACTTGTGAATTGTCTTTGTGGACACATCGTATTAAAAGTACATTACAATAAGGCTAAAGAATTGTTTTTTGAATAGCACACTACTGAGTACGTCATATAATCATCGGCGTAGCGTGGGTATCGGCCGCCCAGGGCGGGTGACGATTTTGTCGCCCTCTCATTTTGGGTATTTGTATTTTAACCTATACATTTTTGCGCCCCCCTCCTAAAAAGTAATAAAAAGTGCCGCCCGGTGCGGACCGCACCCACCAACCCCCCCCCCTCCCCCAGGTACGCCACTGCATATAATTGTTGCTGTGTTTGAATCTTTATAGACACTGACTTTTAATGGATTTTTCTATAATTTTTTCCCCGGCATCCCCGACAGTAAATCGAGCCCTGCATGTAGTACCCACCAAATGTACACACTAACAAAACAAACGAACTGTGTGGGTCGACAACGTCACTTGCCCCGAGGCCCGTAGTGTAGTAGAACGACCCCCCCCCCCCCATGATCATTTATTATGTATATTTCATTATTGGTGTTGTCGTTAGCGGCTTCAACACAGTAGTTTAACCCAAAGGGTGGGGGGGGTGGCGCATTAATTATGCTGCCCGTGAGTACCAAAGTTTAATCATTCGGTATGTTTATACAGTTAGTATCATTTGATTAGCATTCTAAGGGAACCGTTCAATACATTCCCATTGTGACACTCAGCGAAACATGTTCGTAACATGTTCGTAAAATTTATTTTTTTACTGAATGATATAGAACAGCTGTCTGCATCCTATTAGATAAAGACATGTCTTATTCCGCGAAGACCAGACCAGCAGCTAGCTATAGTGGCGTCTTGTGTGAGTTACATTGGACCAGTAGCTAGCTATAGTGGCGTCTTGTGTGAGTTACATTAGACCAGTAGCTAGCTATAGTGGCGTCTTGTGTGAGTTATATTAGACCAGTAGCTAGCTGTTTTGGCGTCTTGTGTGAGTTACATTGGACCAGTAGCTAGCTATAGTGGCGTCTTGTGTGAGTTACATTAGACCAGTAGCTAGCTATAGTGGCGTCTTGTGTGAGTTATATTAGACCAGTAGCTAGCTGTTTTGGCGTCTTGTGTGAGTTACATTGGACCAGTAGCTAGCTATAGTGGCGTCTTGTGTGAGTTACATTAGACCAATAGCTAGCTGTTGTGGCGTCTTGTGTGAGTTACGTATTTATTTTGTTCCTCCACAATCTGAAAAAAACAAAAAAAAAACAAAACAAAAACATCAACAGCTCACTTCTACGCCCCTTCCTAGTTTGGCGCCATGTGCGCTACTGTCGAGCTCCACAAAATTCACGTGATTATTTGCAATGACCACTTAGTTATTAATTCGTATTCCTGTGGACTAATTTTATTTGCGGATGTAGCTACAACCGTGGATGTAGTTACGATTATGTAACTTTATATTTGTGACGATTTAAAAAAAAAATATAAACTTACATTCATTAATCGTTTTAACGTGATTGTTTTTTTTCTTTATGTTCTTATGCGGGCCAGAAATAAAATTTATCAAGGACCACTGATTTCCGACCGCTGGCTTGTCGACCGCTGACATAAAGTATACACGCAAAGGTCAAGAGGAAAAAAAAAGGTAATTATGAAACAGACATATAGACGTGGAGACTTTTTTTTTAAATCAAATGCCAACTCTGAAACAAGAAGAACACCAACAAATTAAACAAATTGTCATCCTTCAATTAAACTGTCTGCATTTAACAATGGCTAGTTAAAATTGGAGATTTGTATTACGTTGTATCACTGGTCGTCATTTTGCAAATAAACAATAACTGGGTGTGAGGGAATCCGTCATTTAAAAGAAACAGAGGAAAACTAACAAACATTTTCATTGGTTGAAAACCATTTGTGCCATGACTGGATAGAAATCAAACAGAAAGAGAATCGCTTTTTTTAAAAGTCATCTAATAATGACTAAAACTAAAATGCTTCGTCATTCATGCTATTTTTCCTTTTTGATAGTGTAAAAATGAAAGTTTTCACAAGTCCTCATCGGGGCAGATGGTCTTGTGAAGGAGTGTGTGGCTAGCACACAGCCCTGTCGCGTGAAAATTCTACAGCAGGGGCCAGGCATTCTACAGCAGGGGCCAGGCATTCTACAGCAGGGGCCAGGCATTCTACAGCAGGGGCCAGGCAATAGCAGGGGGGGCCAGGTAATACATTTTACTAAGTAGAACAAATAAGCGGGGGGGGCAGACAAAACGCAGGGAGGGAGGGGAGGTCCCCCTACCACCACCCCCCCGCACGCTACGGGCCTGCTAGCACAACGCCAAGAAGCCAATACTCCCAGAACTTAAAGTCTGCACTCATTTAAAGTTGGGTCGACTTTGGGACTTTCCCCAAGACTTGGAAAATATCCCAAGGTTCCTATTGAGTTTCGAACCCATGACAAAATGACGTGATGGTATGAGCGCTGAAAGACACCAAGTGTCGGTTTCAATGTTCCCACTGACACGAATGTTTGCACGTGTTGGTGTGTGTCAGGGATGGCACGATGGACTTCTTTTTCTTTCTTTCTATTTAATTACTTGCTTTCTTTTTCTTTCTTTACACAACTTATACAAGTTCACAACACTTCCGTTTTATGAATCAAATCACTTTATTGACTGATCTAAAGCACTAATATCCAAGAGTGAACATCAAATATGAAATCAATTCTACACAATAAATTACTACATCAATTGTCGTTCCGTCAATACAATATTTACCGTTCCTAATCATCCCTTCGTTTCTTCCGTATTAACTACCTTCCTTAAACTTAACAAAAACTACTCTGACCCCCCTCTCTTTCTGTCGTGACCTGTATATCTCCGCGTCCCTACAACTGACCAACGCTGTCCCTTTCGCCCCGCCTTCGTCTTCCCACCTGTCTAATTACGTAATACCTAACTCTACACACTGCTGCTATTAATTAATCATCAGTCCTGACCTATTTTCACTGTCCGTGCAATTCGTTTGTCTATTTATCTATCTATTTATCAATCTATCACTCAATCTATCTGTCTATCTATCTAAACCAGTGCTTCTCAAACTTTTTGAAGTCACGCCCCCCCCCTTAGAACGCCAATTATATGTTGCGGCCCCCTATTTTTTTTGTTTTAGATTGCTTAGATTCATAATTTTAAACTTCTATATGCAATCTTTTACTAGTCAATACACACTTTTTCTAATGTTAACAATGAAAGAGTGAAAGGATGCAACATAAAAAATAAACTAGATTTTATTTTAAACATATATTAATACTATTGACATACAATGCATTAGGTTAATTATATTTTATGTGTCACATTTTTCGAAATTCCACGGCCCCCTCCGGACAGTCCACGGCCCCCTAGGGGGCCGCGGCCCACCACTTTGAGAAGCACTGATCTAAACAATATGTCTGTCTATCTATCTATTATCACTGTCCTTACAGTGTGTAAATAATAATAGAGGGTGTTTCATAAAGTTCGCAGTTTTTTTAATTGCGCAGGATTTTCTTGTTTGAAGATTCTCAGCACTGTTCCTATCATTTTCATTATCTATTATCACTCCGATTAGAAGACCATTTGTCGTTTTTTCCATTTTGTAGCCATGGAGCGGTTCATCATCGAGCAACGCATTCTTATTGTGAAAACTCATTACAAAAATGGGGAGTGCTACGCAGAGACTGTCCGTAAAAACTTCGCGCGATCTTTGGATGTGACAATGCCCCGACCGCAACAACAGTTTCGAGATTGGTACAGAAATTCGAAGAAACTGGGTCAGTTGTAACCAGAAAATCGCCCGGTCGAAACCGTAATGTTCGAACGCAATAAAACATTGCGGTAGTGCAAGACAGTGTGAAAAAAGATCATATGCACCCATGGGCAAATGCCCCCCCCCCTACATTTTGATAAAATGTCATATAATAGGGGGACATTTAAAAAAATGTCATAAAGTTGTTATTTGCCCCCCCCCTGGAAAATTTTTGCCCCCCCCCCCGAAAAAATTCCTAGCGACGCCCATGTATGCACCCCTACAAGATTCAGTTGACACAAGAGCTGAAACCAGCAGATCATGCAAAACGGCGAAGATTCGCCGATTGGATTTTTAAAAACTGCGTACTTTATGAAACACCCTGCACATAAGTTTCAATGTTCAGTTTTCGTGTACAATTATGTGTTCAATATGTTTCGATTAAATTTTTTTTTGTTATAAATTATTAAAATCTTGAAGCTATCATGGCACCCTTTAGTTTCCGGAATATTACCCTGAATTATAGACCAGGACGGGACAGGTGGTCGAGTGGTGTAGAGCGCTTGACTGTCGACCATAGGGTCTCGGGTTCGAATCTCAGTGAAAACCTTGGGACTTTTCAGGTCCTGGTGAAAGTCCCCAAATCCACGCAGCTTTAAATGGGTAACTGACTTTAAGTTGGGGGGAGTAAAAACGGCTGAGCGTTGTGCTAACCACACAATCCCTTTATATGCCGAGTTTACTGAAACAGATGAATTCTACACTTCATCTGCCCCGATGAGCTATTTGGAGCTTAAGGGAACTTTACTATAGACCAGGGGTGGCCCTACATTTGGGCCATGAGAACCACACTCATGTTTCTTGTATAGTAAAAAAAAAACTGTCCAGAGCCACATTATAATCAGTTCATCAAACTTTAGTAAATATATATATATGTAAAATTGGAGGTGCACAGAACTCTTCGAAGAGCCATATTGGGCCACCCTTGGTGTATACTAAAAGAAATAGTATCCCGAGTTGACCACGCCTAGTTTAACCTTAACTTACAACACACACACACAAACACTTTAGAAACATGCCCAATCCTGTTGTCCAGCAGTCTGTGATGCTGTTAGTGTGGCGTATGAAGGGTACTGCGGGTGATGAGACGCACATGGCGCCGAACCAGAAAGAGGCGCCGAAAGAGCGCTGTTAAATAATTTTAGCACTTTTTACATTGGGAGGAGGGTGCCGAAAAAATGTTACTCGCACGGGGCGCCACAACAGCGTGCTACGGCTCTGAATGACGCCACAATAGCGTGCTACGGCTCTGAATGACGCCACAACTGCGTGCTACGGCTCTGAATGACGCCACAACAGCGTGCTACGGCTCTGAATGACGTCACAACAGCGTGCTACGGCTTTGAATGCAATTAATTTGTTTTTTTTTTTGTTTTTTGTTAACCAATGAAATCGATTTGAGGGAGGAGGGCGGCACTGATTTAATGTTAAACGGGGCCCAATGGCCACTGGGCAAGTTGTCCTAATGGTCAGTCTGCCACTGCGGGTGTCAATTCGACACTCAATACAGACACATTTTTTTTTGGGGGGGGGGGGGGGGAGAAACGAGGCCACACCCGTGCAAGAAGGGGAACCAAATCTAGAAAAACAAAAAGTCAAACTGGCAAGAAGGGGAACCAAATCTAGTAAAACAAAAAGTCAAACTGGCAAGAAGGGGAACCAAATCTAGAAAAACAAAATGTCAAACTGGCAAGCTATTATGTAAATAAATTGACATGTCACACCCCCATCCTGGCCAGCCATATGTCAATACATTGACAGATTATCTCCGTCCACGATAGCACTATTTTATTTTATATTATCTTATTTCGGCTGAATGCTTATCAAGCTAAATATAACCTAAATTGACAGAGATCTAATAGGATTTACAGCATGCACCAAAAAAAAAAATATCAGTCACTTACTCCAGTAAGCGCGAGGAATAAGAAACCGAAAAAAATTTAGAGCAAAGAAAAACTATTTTTGATGAAAGTAAATTTTTTTTTCTCATAAATCTGACAACGTTACAAGGACCAGTAACTCACCTTACGACTGGGAAAGAGGGTGGTCTTGTGAAATGTGTCAATTATTTTGTATGATTGCTGTCGGCACGGACGGTACTCCAATCCCGAGTCAATAGACTCTGTCCAGTTAAGTGGACTGGATGGAAAGGTTTTGCCGTCTCGCACCCGTTTCTCTCTCCGCCTCCCCCCTTCCTCCTCCCCCCCCCCAAACCACCACCAAACCATCGCGCCACCACCACCACCAGAAACTCTACCCATTTCCCCATTTGTCCAGCTCAGTGTGTGTGTGTGTGTGTGTGTGTGTTTGTGTGTATGTGTGTGTGTATACAAGAGATGAGACAGTGAGATAAGGTCAAAACACAACGGGTGGAAGTGGGCAAAAAAAAAAATAATAAAAAAACAGATTTTGGTTTTAGTTCCTGAGTAAATGAGGTTCTTTCGTCCATTTTCAGTGCCAGGGCCAGCCTTAAGTAGTCGCGTGGTCCGATCGGGAGAAATTTAATGTGTGCCGCATGATGACAGGTGGCGATACGTTGTGGAAACCCGTAATTTGTTCAAACTTACACAATGGGGTCGTTATGAACATATTAATCTAAATACATAGCTTTTAAAAAAAAAACAAAGTAACGGGAAAAAAAATTACAATTTAATTTCGTGGGACGGATGAACAAGTGGTGTAGATGCTCAGCTGTCGATCTGAGAGTCCTGGGTTCGATCCTAGGGGAGAATCAAGGAAACATTTCCAGGTCCTAGTAAAAAACTGAGTGAGTGGCCGATCCATCTTCATCGGCCACTCACTATGGAGCCTCCAGAAGACATCACAAAAATGGCTCTGCAGTGGAAACCCCCAAGACCAGAGAAAGGTCGGCCACCCAAAAGACCACTTGGAGAAGGTCTTGCAGAGCAGGAAATGAAATTCTGCAAACAGACATAGGGGGAGAATTGATTGAGGCCTCCCAAAAACAGAGCGCGGTGGAGAACGGTTGCAGAGACATTTTGCTCCGCAAGGAGTTCAAGCTGGTTGAAGTCCCACAAGTCCACCAATCTTTGAATGGATACCCGACTTAAGTTAGGGGAAGTGAAGACGACACAACACAGAATATATCTTCATTTAAACGTATGTGTTGATATCATCAATTTCTAACATGTTCTGGGTGCCTGAAACTTTTTTTTCTATGGGGAAAAGAGAATAACTATTCCTTTGTTTTTCCTGTTCTATCGATTCCATTGTACAACGTTAGTTAAACTTAACGCAAGTCAAACACACCGCAGTGTGCAATAAAAACAAAAACACCATTGCATAAATCGACAGGTTTCTTTTTTTTTTTGGTCTTTGAATGTGTCACGTGATTTGGCAATGTGGACGGGTACAAAATGTCGGTTTAATGTTTCGTAAAGCCGAAAAAAAAAACAACCGTCTAGCGTTTAATTGTTGAACACCGACTGCGAATTTTATCGGATGAATAAAACACGGACTGGAGTCTATTCTTAATAGTTCTTGAGCTTGTTGTGCCGATAGATAAAATGATAGACATGGGAAAGTTTCCCTTGTAAATCTTATACAGACCATCGGGCTCAGTGGAAGTAGAGTTCATAACCTTCTGTAGCCACTGATATATTATGTCTATGGCTAGAACAATGTCCAGCCCACTTTACTTGCCCCAACAAATGTCGGGTAGCCATTGGTAAGTTATTATTGACATGGATCTGAGTCTCAGCCAATACCGGGACTCGAACTCCAGACCTTTCGGCTACCAGTCGAGCGCTCTACCACACTGCCTTGATGTAATGACTTTTAAAAACATATAATAGTGTCTCTAGCTTAGGAGTGTCAAGCTATTCGGGATGGACTCTTTTAATTCTAGTAATTCATTGTTAGTTACATTTTTTTCCTTATATTAGCTCAGTGGTTAATTTTTTTTTGTACAGTCACTGAAAGGATGGGATGTTTTAAGTCTCAAGTATATTCCGATAATTCACCGTATGATAAGACAGTTTTTAGTATCAGTTGAACATCCACAACATATCAAATAGAGTAAAGGCAACAAAGGCACCACTGGAGTGACAGGTAGGTGACTGAACACAACGGGAGTTGAACCCATAACCAACAGCGTGCAGTTCGAACATCGTAACGTTATGCGGGCCAATTTAAAGAGACATTTGTGCGCAAATTTAAGCTTTGTAGGTCTATTGAATGAGAATTGTGTGCGCTCTTTTTATTATGGACGTGAGTGCAAGGGCACCGTGGTCAGAGGGAACACTGAACATGTGATACTTGCAGTTTTGCTTTGTAAAGTTCCCTTACACCCTAAAGAGCTGATAAAGTGAAGAATTCATCTGTTTCTGTACCCATGGAAAAGGAAGGGATTCTGTGGTTAGCACAACGCCCAGCCGCCTTTACTTCCCCAACTTACGGCCAGGCACTCGTTTAAAGCTGGGTAGACTTGTGGGACTTTACACACAATTTTACCTCGGATCGAACCCAGGACTCTCGGGTTGACAGTCAAGTATCTACACCACTCGACCATCCGTCCCACTACTTTGATTGGGGGGTGGGTGGGGGAAGGGGGATTAAAAATACCGCGCACATGTTGAGACTGTGTATTATTTACTAAGCAGTCTGTGTTTTTAAAACGCAAATTTGTGAGAATTTGAGCCGCTTTTTACCTTAACGGACTGAATCTGTTTGACTGGGTGTGACTGTGATGCAGTTATCACCGACTAATCACAATATGATTCACAACGTTGAACTGATTCACTTTTGTGTCGCGTGTGGGTGACAGTGATGGCCTTGCAGTTGTTTTTACCTGCGATCACGCCCCCTTTGTGTTTCCACGTCAGCTACGCCTGCTTACGTTTGATTGGTTGTTTCACACGTCTGACCTGGCGTGACCAGCTGATTGAAATGTTATGATCTGCGGGGCGTGCGTGCGGGCGGGAAGGGAAGTGAGGGTCAAACATTGATACAGGGAGACAACTAGCGTGTGTGTTTATCTTTCGACCACTCGGCATTCGACAGTAGCAGTCACGCTTGATTGATTATTGCTATCTGACACGTTATGTCCTAGACACCGTGTTATAACTCATTCGCAAACAATTAGTTCCTTGTGATTGATGCATCCAGTGTGAAATCAAATGGAATATATATATACAAGCTGTACCCTGCAAAACCTTTGCATACAGTTATATCCCCTTAGGCTTGATCGGCAGGCGAGGTTATTTTTTGGTTTCGGGCAGATCCGATTTTTTTCATGATTATATTTTAAACTGGAATACTGTTGTATTAATTCTTTACTTTCGATTTAACGCACACTGGAAATGAGTATTATTATATATGATATATATATGTGTGTGTGTGTGTGTGTGTTTACTGTGAGTCAATATTATGAGTTAGAAGTGATTTCTTCATCGTACAATAGGAATGGACATGTTATAATGAAAGTCAGTAAGATGGGAATGTTGACATGACAGATACATTCAAATAAATGTGCAAACGTACATTAAATTACATTACATACATACTTTACATCACGTTACTTAAGATACAGAAAAGCATAAATACATTTCACTACATACATACATACATCTCACTACAGACAGACAGAAAGGACAGAGAAGGCAGATAGATTAGATAGACATATCGATTAGGTAGAAAGATAGATAAGAAATATGGTAGATTAGACAGACAGACAGACAGACAGACAGACAGACAGACAGACAGACAGACAGACAGACAGACAGACAGACAGACAGACAGACAGACAGACAGACAGACAGACAGACAGACAGACAGACAGACAGACAGACAGACAGACAGACAGACAGATAGATAGATAGATAGATAGATAGATAGATAGATAGATAGATAGATAGATAGATAGATAGATAGATAGATAGATAGATAGATAGATAGATAGATAGATAGATAGATAGATAGATAGATAGATAGATAGATAGATAGATAGATAGATAGATAGATAGATAGATAGATAGATAGATAGATAGATAGATAGATAGATAGATAGATAGATAGATAGATAGATAGATAGATAGATAGATAGATAGATAGATAGATAGATAGATAGATAGATAGATAGATAGATAGATAGATAGATAGATAGATAGATAGATAGATAGATAGATAGATAGATAGATAGATAGATAGATAGATAGATAGATAGATAGATTTAACTATTCTTGTTCAAACGTTTTCACTGTTTTTGCTTGTTATTGCTGTTGCTTTCATTTTATAATTTTTTTGTTTAGTTTTACTAAATGAGATGATCCTGAACCAAAACACAGCTAATCCAGACGAGATCCAGACGAAGAAAAAATCTGACCACAAAAAGTAAGCACACACAGAAAGTGCAACTGGCAAAGACTTCCCATTGATTTTGATTTCATTCACATTTCGCTATCTCCGGAGCCTGTGTCTGAGAAAATCAATTCATCCGGTGTCAGCACATAAAATATTCCCAGAAATCACCCGGTGTCAGCACATAAAATATTCCCAGAAATCCAACATCTGGGTAACAGATTTATTACCTGTAATACGCAGAGGAAAGGACATCATTTTTTGTTGTTTTTTTTTTTAGTTCTTGTCGTAAAAAAAAAAAAGATATTTATAAAGTGAAACAAAAGGAACGTGTCTAAATCAGGGGTGACAAAAAAGGGGAAGCAGAAAAAAAAATACAACTGTCGAGAAATGTAAAAAAAAAAATGAAATAATAAAGTATTGAGGCTGAGATTTACTCTCGGTATTTCCTCCCTTAGCGAGTCCTCGTCTCGCCCTCAACCCGGACGCGATTTCCCCGAGAAATAACGAGGTCATCTGGAGGGTTGAATGAAGTTTTTCTTTTAGGGTGAAAATTGATGACGTCATTCTGTGCGGGGGAAAAAAACACACACTCACACACAAAATAAAGGGAGGGGGTAGGGAGAGATGAGAATAACATACAGGGTGATAACAGACAAAGGATGTTTTTGGGACTGTTGTGGCAGACAGTGTGATAACAAGCACGGAAAACGGAGAATTGTTGAATCAGACGGTGGTTTGATAAACAAAGAAAGTTGGACTGTACAGAAGGGTGGACAAATAGCTGTTAATTACTTCAGGAGATGACCTTCTCGGTGATGACATAGACATCAGATTATACAAATCCATTTTGGAGTCACCGAAACAAGAATACATTTTGTGTCAGTTAGATTCCTGTGAAATTTTAGGCATTTGTGTTGGTCAGAGTTGTATGAAAAGATGTTTCCCCCCTGACGTGCATCTTTGGAAGGGAACATTTGTGTGCGCAGCATAACAAATACATTGTGCACAGCATAACATCTAGATTGAGCGCAACATAACAAATACAATGTGCGCAACATAACACACATTGTGCGCAAGAGAACACACATTGTGCACATCATAACATATACACTGTGCACAGCATAACATACAAAGACCTACTCATGAAAGCCCGTGTGCGCTACCTTGTAACATAATAATACAGGGGACGGATGGTCGAGCGGTAAAGCTCTCGACTGTCGACCTGGAGGTCACTGGTTCGATCTTCGATCGATATTTCAGGTCATGGCTTAAGTTCTCGCTATGTCTCCAGCAGTGCCTCCATGGCCATTGCACTATCGGCTTAGGTGGAGATGAAAGAAGGGCACCGCAAAAACCGTCCCATTATTGGCTAATAGGATATAAAAGATTTCATCTCATCCTTACCGGGACATCACTAAATTTGTAATAAATGTGTGAGCTATAGGCGAGTTGTGTGCGCGCTCACGGGCACATATTTTAAGGAAGGCTGGGGGGAAGGGGGGGTACACTGGCATTAAAAAATATAATGGAACTTTTATAAGATGAAGAAATATTAAAGTCAATCTTATGAGGGGGGTGGCATAAAATGTGGTTAGAGTGGGTCAGTGGTCAGTTTGGAATAATGGAAAATCAATAACAGCTTTGAAACGAATCATCTACTAGAAATACCCCATTTCGGAACGGCGCAAACAAAGTTTGAATAACTCCCGAGCTGTCCCCCCCCCCTCATCTCCTTCAGGATGATCACTTGCTGGACAATATGAGAACTCTTGACCGATGACCGGTCGATGAGTTGATCCAGCTGTGTGACGGGGTGAGCAAGTGTTTGGCAGAGACGGTAACATTGGTGGACAAAGTGGGGCCGAGCGAGTGGTCAGTTGTTGGGCCCAACGATGTGTTCTAAGTAGCCGGAACGTAGCGAGAGTAACATTTCGCCAATAAAGATAATTATTGCCTGGAGCCGTCGTTAAAAAACTCAGGATATCAAATTATTCAACCAATCTTTCTTTGATGTTTGTACTAAGTATGGAGATTTTATTTAAGTCCATGTGTCTACCAAGTATGGAGATTTTATTTAAGTCCCAGTACGAAGGGAGATCCAATTATTGAGACCACAAATTGAACGGTTTTTGTGGGACGGGTGGTCGGATGGTAGAGCGCTCGACGTGAGGGTACCGGCTTCGATCTCAGGTGAGAACCAAGAGGTTTTTTTTTTTTTCAGGTCATAGTGAAAGTTCAATCCATGTATCCAGGGGTTGCCTCAATGGCCATTACACTCCCGTTTATGGTGAAGATGCAAGAAGGGCAACTACAAAAATTGAAAAGTGTCCTATTCAGGATGGGTTGGCAGTTGTTTTTTTTTTTTGGGTGGATGGGTGGCGCTTTGGTAGCGAGCCGGATTTACATGCTGCAACACGACCTGAATGCTATGGGTTACGAGTTCGACTCCCAGCAAGACACATTCGCCTATATATGTCTCCCTATGTGTTTCCATGGCCATTGCACTATCGGCTATGGGAGGAGGGGGTGTGGGGGGTGAAATAAGGGCACTGCATAAACCTTCACATTTTTTTAATTATAGGATCCAAGAGACAAACGGCTGACCACTGGCTGTAAGAGTGTCCATGTCTGGAGAAGTCCACGTTGGACGTGGGATAGCCCGCTGGACATAGGGCGTTATGGCAGTCACCAACATTTACGAGACACTCACTCACGAGCACTTTGGGACTAAGCCTCGGTTCGATTCCATAAGAGTTAAAAGAGGACAATAGCTAAGAAGGCACCACGGGAGACGTATGTTAAATCCATCGATAACAATGCAGTAGTAGTCATTCAGGCATTCAGCTTGACACACAGAGTGACACGAATACAGTTAGTTGGTGGCCTACGTTTTTGTTGTTGTCTTTCGATGATAATTTATTCCAATGAGATTGTCAGGATAAACTTCATTGCGATGTTTCTGTCACATTCTCCAAGAATACATTCAACTAATTTCGGTGATTGCTTCGAAATACTTCGACATGCTGGTATTTGAATATCTTGTTTTTATTTATAAATGGTAAAGCGTTGTCTTTTAATCCTCTCATCAGCATGTCTATGTATATTTCAGACATTAACATTTGTCCCATGCATATTTCAGGAGGGTAGACAGTAAAACAATGGGCTGTCGTGTCACGTGAACAAAATGTCCACCGGTGTTGATGTAACGCTGACCTATTTATTTGTCATGCATAGTTTATGTTTCTCATAGGGATGAAACGTTAGAATGTCAAATCGATGCAATCTGTGAAATATCAAAAGTCGTGGGACATTGTTGTCTGTTGTTCTCATGTCTCTTAAACAAACACCACTTGATGTAAAAATAAAAATAATAGGCGGATTTAGGTCGTCTGAGGCCCGCGTCGCATTGGAAAAAATTCGGGACTGCGATCTTTATGACAAGGCAAATGAAAAATTCTAAGTAAACCCTACTTTAAAACGTAGTTTAAAAAGAATATTTACTACTTATATATATAAGCCATGATTCAAGACTATAAAAGTATAGTTTAAAAAGAAATGTTTAATATATATATATATACATATGTGTGTGTGTGTGTAAGCCATGATTCAAATAAAGTTCCCTTAAGTCCCTGAGGGCTCAACGGGGCAGATGAAGTGTAGAATTCAACTGTTTCTATAACCTCGGCATATGAAGGGATTGTGTGGTTAGCACAACGCCCAGCCGCTTTTATTGCCCTAACTTAAAGTCAGGTCGCCATTTAAAGCTGGAAGGACTCACTGAGGTTTTGAACCCAGGACCCTCCGGTCGATAGTCGAGCGCTCTGCACCGCAGGACCACCTGTCCCCTTGGACATTGCAAGTATATGGTTTAAAATAAATCGAGTTGTATGCCCAATCGTCAATACTGTGTGTCACATCGGCCTTAGTGGGTGTGTCCAGTCATCACTAGTAAGTATTAATGTATATCATATGTCAAACTCTAAGTATTAATGTATATCATACGTCAAACTCTAAGTATTAATGTATATCATATGTCAAACTCTATGTATTAATGTATATCATACGTCAAACTCTAAGTATAAATGTATATCATACGTCAAACTCTAAGTATTAATGTATATCATACGTCAAACTCTAAGTATTAATGTATATCATACGTCAAACTCTAAGTATTAATGTATATCATACGTCAAACTCTAAGTATTAATGTATATCATACGTCAAACTCTAAGTATTAATCTATATCATACGTCAAACTCTAAGTATTAATGTATATCATGTGTCAAACTCTAAGTATTAATGTATATCATATGTCAAACTCTAAGTATTAATGTATATCATATGTCAAACTCTAAGTATTAATGTATATCATATGTCATACTCTAAGTATTAATGTATATTATATGTCAAACTCTAAGTATTAATGTATATCATATGTCAAACTCTAAGTATTAATGTATATCATACGTCAAACTCTAAGTATTAATGTATATCATACGTCAAACTCTAAGTATTAATGTATATCATACGTCAAACTCTAAGTATTAATGTATATCATACGTCAAACTCTAAGTATTCATGTATATCATATGTCAAACTCTAAGTATTAATGTATATCATACGTCAAACTGCAACCGTTCGAGTTTGAATGTTAAAAGGGTCAGTCGAAAACAAGCAAAAGTATGAAGTAAATTGTATTTTTTTTTATTCTTATGAAAGCAATATGATATCAACACTTCAGTGCAAGGATTTCATTGTGTCAACCCGACCCTTTGAAAACACACGAAACGAATGGGACTTTATTTATGTACGCAGTAGTACGCTCGTTGAATTACACAAATAGCATTACTATCAATTACTATTTTGATTTTTTTTCTGAACCTCTTTCTAAAACCCTTAATTACTAAAACAGAAATACGCTTTTTTTTAATTTAGTGAGAGAACACTCACAAACACACACAAACACACACACAAACACATAAACACACAATACAAGATTGTTTTATACACGATTTATAAATGATCGAAACGGATTAGTTTCTTTAAGCGAGGAAAAAATTCACAATAAAACTGCTGCCTCTTCTTTTAAAAGAAAATATATTTATACAATAACTTCGAAAACTCTCAATCCACAGTTACCAGACATATAGTGTATACACAAACGGAAGTTGTTTTAGGCGTTAAATAAATTGTATGTATATGTCCTTGTGTACTGTCACAGTTGTCAGACATATAGTGTATACACAAACGGAAGTTGTTTTAGGCGTTAAATAAATTGTATGTATTTGTCCTTGTGTACGGTCACAGTTGTCAGACATATAGTGTATACACAAACGGAAGTTGTTTTAGGCGTTAAATAAATATTATGTATATGTCATTGTGTACTGTCACAGTTGTCAGACATATAGTGTATACACAAACGGAAGTTGATTTAGGCGTTAAATAAATATTATGTATATGTCCTTGTGTACTACTGTCACAGTTGTCAGACATAAAGTGTATACACAAACGGAAGTTGTTTTAGGCGTTAAATAAATATTATGTATATGTCCTTGTGTACTGTCACAGTTGTCAGATGACGACTTTTAAATTACAACCAGACGCCAAAACTACTACTATGGATATCTTTTGGGAATACACAACAAAGACTGGACAATGTATTACTGATAAAAGTGGTCACTGAAGAAGTGGTGTAGCGAGCTTAACTCGCGCCCGGGGCACAATACTTTTTTAGCGCCCCCCCCCCCAATTCGAACACCATATAATATTATATGTAAAATATACCATTTGGCGCCCCTTTGTGAGTAGCGCCCGGGGCATGATGCCCTCCCCTTGCCCACCCCTCGCTAAGGCACTGCACTGATGTGCTTACATGACAGGTCAGGTCAGTGTAATAGCTAATGTACAGATGACTATACTGGCTACTGTGTTGTTGACCAACATTGGACTGTTATATTTATTTATTTATTTATTTTTACAATATAATTTATGTTAAATTGTCCCTCTCGCCCCCTTCCCTCAAACCATGTTACGCCGCTGATCCCGCCTTCGTGAAAAATAAATGAGCTCAAAGCTGACCTAATTGCCAATCATTCCAATAAACATGTTTACTTCGATTCAAGTGGCCAAGTTCGACAACTCATAAAAGTCATCTAACTGAAAACCAGCTGGTATTAGTTCGCTTGTTGAATATTTGATTGAAAGTTATTATTAGTGAATAGCTTTCATAAATGTGTGACTTAAATGGTTTAGGTAAATAGGTGCAAGGAAACCAGTCTAACAGCCTTGACCTCTGCTATAGCAAACGATTCCCATTCTAATGTCACATAAATATTTCACGACTAGGAGGACTCTACAAAACTGAACCAGGGATTGAACATTTTCACAAAAATCAGAGAATGTTCATTTGTGTCTTTCTTTTACATTAATTATGTGAGAACCTTTTCTTATTAAACTGAACATTCTACGGTCACGTGACTAGACAGAAAAATGAGATATAAAAACAAAAATTAATTCGATTTTTTAAACTTAGAGATGAAATTTCACGACTTAACGTTGCTATTCCGTGTTAGCCATGGCTATTAATTAATAAATTTTTTCTTAGCTGGAATAAAATGAAAGGGATATGTGGATATTTTTTTTTAAACTACAGTTCACTTACGATTTCCTTTCGGTTTGCAACTATCCGGACTTCAGAATATCGGGTCTAATTTTTTAAACGAGGTTTTGCAGAAGATACAGTGCAAGACCTTAATTATTCAAATATAAAAAAAAAAAATTGCATCGTTAAAAATGATTGATGGAATCACAATTTCTTTTCCTCAATAAAAATAGTTTTATAAGATATTTTAAAAAGAAAAAATTGTCGTGTTAATTAACAAAATCATAAAGATTCTTAATCTACTGAAGTTAATGTTAATAATGCCAAGAGAGATAATCATAATTACTATTTAGAATCAACACGTTATTTCCCTTGCACAATGTCCAATTTTTTTTTTTTTGTTACGGGCTACGTAACATTTACGTAACTTTTTATAAAACTGGGAAACCACTGAATGTCTCGGTGGATCAAAACAAGCAATGTCAGAGCCGCTTGTACTCAAATGTCAGGGCACAATGACACAAACACACACAAAAGTACAGCGCGCCGACTCACACCATTGCCATGACTTATTTAACTTCAATATGCGCGCGCACCAGGGCTCGATTTACCGCCGAGGATGTCGGGGAATTTCCCCGGCACTGAGAACTGTCATCCCCGGCTCTGCTTTAGCTAATATATCCCTGCCGGGGATGAAATCATAGACATTTATCCCCGGGTCTGTAGAATTTATTTTTTTTATTCCCGGCACTGGTTTTTTTTTCTTAAATCGAGCACTGGCGCGCACACACACACACAAAAACACAGACACAGATGTACTTACAGTCTGGGGAACAGGTTCCCCCCACCCCCTTCCCCCATGTATGCCTCCAGTCGAGACTTTTTTTTTTTTCTTTTTACAGTCATCCACTAAAAACGTAAAAGTTTATTCTGTTTGGTTTGTAAAAACTGCACATGTTCCAGGACCATGTTCCTACTTAAGTGTTGACCAATTCCTCAACGAAACGGACTCAGGCGAGTTTCCACCTGTCTGGCAGGTCTACATCTCTAACAGACAAGGGGGCGCATCGAAACGGAAGGGAATCTAAAAACTTGTCGGGGGGGGGGGAGAGAGGGGCCCAGGCTGACATGAATTAACAAATGGTCAGGGTCGTTGGGTGTGCCACAATGGTCACAAATCTTTTGCGGGCCTAGGACTTAAAAAAAATAAAATTGTGCGTTTGATTCAGTTTGTGGTGGAGGATGGAGTGGGGAGGGGGTTGTGTTGGAAGGGGGGACGACGACACCAATATTAGTTCGGGGAATTAATCCGGCACTGGTTGCGACCCACCAGTAGTCCGCGGGGTCACGGGCTATCCTTTTTTTTTTTTTCTACTATACAGGTGGGTCGCGAAAAATAAAATGAACAGGTTTCCTAGCGGGTCGACAATCGCCACAGGATTGACAACCACTGCTGTAATCATGTGATGAACGCCAACCACGTGACAATGGGCCAATTACAATTACTCGCTCGACGCTGGGAATCCTTGAGCAAAGATCGGGAAACTCCTATGACGGCTTTTTTTTTTTATGTGCTCACACATTTCAAAAGCCTCCACCACACTTGTGTTATTCTGTGGTGAGCTTCTTACTTTGAACGATACCGTAGAGTGTAATCTCCACTTTCTGGTGGATGAATCACTAAAAGTCACCATTAAAGCTGGTGTTTAGAGAGTACACTTTTAACAGGAAGTAGTATTCTTCGTTGACCTAGATTCATTCAATTCATTCAATGACAAGCTAACACAGACACACCGGGGGTTGGGGGGGGGGGAGAGAGAGACATTGAAATGATTTTAAAATTACCATTAATGCGAAGTAAACTTTATAGAAAATAAGTAAAAAAAATAAGGAAGTAGAGAGTACGTCATTCTTTGAGTAAACATGAGATATTAAGGTATGTGTAACCAGTACTGACATGGGCAAAGTACGGCTCTCGGACAACGTACGGCTCTCGGGCAAAGTACGATTCTCTGGCAAAGTACGGCTTTCGGACAAAGTACGGCTCTCTGGCAAAGAACATCTCTCTGGCTAAGTACAGCTCTCTGGCAAAGAACATCTCTCTGGCTAAGTACGGCTCTCTGGCAAAGAACATCTCTCTGGCTAAGTACGGCTCTCTGGCAAAGAACATCTCTCTGGCTAAGTACGGCTCTAATGCAAAGTACGGCTCTCTGTCAAAGAACATCTCTCTGGCTAAGTACGGCTCTCTGGCAAAGAACATCTCTCTGGCTAAGTACGGCTCTAATGCAAAGTACGGCTCTCTGTCAAAGAACATCTCTCTGGCTAAGTACGGCTCTCTGGCAAAGAACATCTCTGGCTAAGTACGGCTCTCTGGCAAAGAACATCTCTCTGGCTAAGTCGGCTCTCTGGCAAAGAACATCTCTCTGGCTAAGTACGGCTCTCTGGCAAAGAACATCTCTCTGGCTAAGTACGGCTCTAATGCAAAGTACGGCCCGTTAGCCTGTTTGATCCGGCAAGCGCTTTTAATTTATATTAGTTCATATGAAGAGTTCATCAATCAGCTCATGGTCCGGCAAGTTTGACAAATTTAAGAACCAATGTGGCCCACGTTTAAAAAAGAAATGGCGGCATTGTCTAAAATCGGGATCCAATAAAATTCTCGAGAATTCACTGGTCTTCGAACCCGAGACCTTCAGCAGGACAGCCAGTACCCCAGTTCACGGTGATCCTATCATACATAGTACAAGGGACGGGCATCATACATAGTACAAGGGATGGGCATCATGCATAGTACAAGGGATGGGCAAACATTTGTGAGCAGTGGGCCACAACGGGCTAATATTTGACCTGTGTTGACATGAACCAAAATATGAATGAAAGTTCGGCCTGATATAATACAAGTCTAGTTCTGTATATACCTGGTGTGTATATATATATAGAGGTTTATGCTTAGTAAAAGGCGGGTAGGGGAAGGGGATTGATACGATACCTTGAATTGTACTATAAATAGAATGTTAAGAAGGGGAAAAAACATTCGTTGAACCGAGTGGATTAAAGGATAACGCTAGATTAATGAATGAAGAAAATGAAATGTGTGTGTGTGATTACGTCATGATTTTGTACGTCTGACCAGCGCAATGATGTGAATTAATTGTAACGACCTAGAGAGTAAAATTTAATGACGAAACAGATGGGGGATGTATTGTTGTGGGGGGTGAAATGTAGTTGGCGATGTATTGTTGTGGGGGGTGAAATGTAGTTGGGGATGAAATGTAGACGCACCTGGAAACAAAGTAAGCCTACGAGTCGTCGTTTAATGACCCATGTAAAATGTTGTTTCTGTTTTTGTTGTACATAAAAATACACATATTAAAAACATAACGATAAAGGATGTACATTTATATGAAATACTTTACTTCCATCATCATCATCACTATATCTCGCCCCCCCCTCTCTCTCTCTCTCTCTCTCTCTCTCTCTCTCTCTCTCTCTCTCTCTCTCTCTCTCTCTCTCTCTCTCTCTCTCACTCTCTCTCTCTGCCTCTGTCTCTGATTTTGCTCTTCTGCAATTAATCACCATTTCTATAACACACCCAGTGAGTCATGTGTTTTAATATACCAATGACCTACTTCAGGCAATAGACATTGGATTCAAACCCTATAACTAACTACATGTATATCAGTTCACAATTCATATCCAATCGCCCCCCCCCCCCTTTAAAGGGTTCATCGTGGCAGATGAAGTGTAGAATTCGTCTGTCTCTGTAACTACGGCATATACATGGATTGTTTGTTAGCCGCCTTTACTTTCCCAACTTAAGACAGGTACACATGTAAAGCTGGGTGTACCTGGTGGGGGGGGGGAGACTTTTTAACCCAAATTTCACCAGGACCTGGAAAAATTATCACGGGTCTCACCGGGGATCAAAAAACCCGGGACGTCACAGATAGACAGTCGAGCACTCTACACTAGTAATTTCGCCCCCCCCCCCCGGGCCGCGTATCTACTGGTAACCGGGCCGCGCCAAGAAACATAAAATTATTTCCTTTTTAATCCGGCACTGGTGAGCGGCTTTGAGCGGCATTGTAAATCAAAAACTATGTGAAATAAAATAATCCTCGCCGCCCCGCCCCCCACCACCCCCTTCCCAGTGGGCCGCAATGAAATTATCAAACGTTGGCCGGTCCGCGGAGAGAAAAAGGTTGGGGGGACCACTGCTCTACACCACTTGGCCACCCGTCATCTCTGGTGCTTTGTTAGAGTACCTATACTTCTAGTACCATATGAAAATACATATATACTTATAACTCAAGTCTGTGCAAATATTTCAAAATATTTATATGCTTAGCTCAAAATGTAAAACACCATGTCCAGCTCCTTATTAGAATATCATATACAACAAATCTAATTAAAAACAGTTTTCTAGTTCCATTTCAGAATAAATTATGTTAATTCTCATGCCAAACTCTGCAACCAACCAATAGTATTTGCACACAATGAAAAAAGTAACCCAATAAATTTATTTTATCAAAAAGTTGAGCGCCCTATAATCTTAAAATTCGCTCGATTCCCGCTCACACCCAACACTGGCCACACCCACCCCCACCCTAAATACACCCAATCTTTATGAAGATATGCTCCAAACCGTTAGCGATTTAAGGAAAACAAATAAAATAAATGGCATACCGGAAATAAAATGTATCCTTATCTGTGTCACGTTAAAACTTTCCCTTCATAAAACTGATGAATTCTAGCTCTATAGTAGGTTACTTGTCTGTTGCTAATGAAAGGTCAAAGTTGATCTAATATCAGCAAGTAATTTGGCCCGAGGCGATGAGATTGGGAAGGGGGGGGGGAGCGGGAGGGGGGTGATGTGTAAGAGAAATTCGCTCGGGATCAAAGTGTAATTGTCCTCCGTGTGCTGTAATTGGTCATTGAATTAGCTCGTGGCCTCTATAATTCATCTTGCCATCGGCTAAGATAAATAGTTGGCAGTCGGAGGGAGAAAGGAATTAATCGGGATGGGGAGGGGGGGCGGAGATAAAGGAAATATGCTTAAGTGGAAGTTGTCTGTGACCTCCCTGCACTAGGGGGTGAGTATTTTAGTGTATGTTTCATCGCACTGTTGAGTTCATGCTGTAATAATACAACTAATGTAGGTGACATATATATACATACACACCACTTTCCAGCAACTGGGACTAACTGCTTAGAGAATTGAAAAATAATATACTTGCACACATTTACTGTGAACTTGAATATGTTACTGGCAATGTGAGTGATCCGGTACTCTATAGACTAGTGTTGTTTTAGTCCCAGGTCATATTTTAGTTTCAGTTTTTTTGCTTTTTCTGTAATAATTTTAGTTTTCGTCTAGTTTTAGTCTTGCTTCTAATTTTAGTTTTAGTTTTAGTTCTCGTTGACGAAAACAACACTACTATAGACTTGACTCAAGAATGTTTTGAAATGGGCTGAGTGGACTTGATAGTTATATTTGTATTACGATGGATGAGAATTTGTTTATTACTTGTATTAGACTGTGGCCTCAGTTACAAAATATATTTATAGACATGTTTTATTCTCGGCCCTCATGATGAAGAAAATTGCCTTGGCCCAAGCATCCCGCGCCGCCTTTGCATTTCCTAATTTGACCTTTCAACCCATTAACCTTTCAAGCGATATGAGAATCGGGAAAAGTATGGGAATAGTTCAGAATGTTGATACCGTCCCATCGATACTTTTGAGATAGACTGAATTAACTAATGAATGACGGAATAAATGAATGAACGAACGAATGAATGAATGAATGAATGATTAAACGAATGGACAAATGAATGACTAAATAAACGAACGAAGACATGAATTACTGAATGAATGAAGGAATAAATGAATGAACGAATGAATAAATAAATGAATGATTTAGCGAATAATGATTGAATAAACGAATAAATGAATGAATGAACGAATAACTGAATGAATGTACGAATAAATGAATGAACTAACGAACGAATGAATGAACAAATAAATGAATGAACGAACGAATGAATGAATAAATGAACTAACGAACGAATGAATGAATGAACTAACGAATGAATGAATGAACGAATAAATGAACTAACGAACGAATGAATGAATGAACGAACGAATGAATGAATGAACGAATAAATGAACTAACGAACGAATGAATGAATGAACTAACGGACGAATGAATGAATGAATAAATGAACTAACGAACGAATGAATGAATGAACTAACGAATGAATGAATGAACGAATAAATGAATGAACGAACGAGCGAAATAATGAATGCTGATTAGTAAAGTGCTTTCCCACTTTCCCATGTCCCATCACTACAACTGAACAAAAAAATGAAGTGGGGGGGGGGGGGGGAGGGACTTCATAAAGAAAAATAAATTGAGTGTAGGGATAACTATCAATACCAATCAATTGGTTATCAATTGGTTATCACCGATGTCGCTGGCTGTTATTCTAGAACCACAATTCTCAACCATTTATCGCGACTGTACCCCAAATGGGTTCCAATCGGAGGTGTGCGGATCTTGAAATTTAGCGTCCGCGTCCGTCCATGGATTTCTATCAATGATCCGCGTCCGTGTCCGCAGAATCTTACAACATTGGTTTGCAGTCAGTCCGCGCGTCCGTATTGCTGAAATTTAGCTGTAAAAATGACTTGAAATTTTTTATGGTAACGCTAAAGAAGATCCGCGTCAGTCCGCGAGTCCGCAACTTAACCGTACGAAGCGTCCGCTGTCAGTCCGCGGATTCGAAAAAGTCTGCGGATCTGCGACCGCAAGCGGACGCGTTTGCTGTCCGCTCATCTCTGGTTCCAATGTATATTCGCCGGTAAACCTTACACGCAACTTCTTCAAATTCTTGGTTGTATTAAACGAGATTTATATGTCCCTGTGTACCACACCCCCCCCTACCCCCTGCATAAGCTTTTCCCGTACCCCTTGGGATACATGTTCTACTGGTTGAGATCCGAGGATCTAGAGTGGATTAATAAAGATTATTGTCCCCCCCCAACCACCACCACCACCCTTCCTCCCTAAGACTAGTTTCGACCATTGCATGTCACATAGACATTGTCTCTAGCACAGATTAGATATCATACAGATTGCGCAAGCCTCGTTTTGAAACAATGTTTTCAACGCCGCCATTAATTATATTTACACACTCATCAGTCCATTTATTGAATAGAAATGTTTATTATATATATATATATATATATATATATACATATATATATATATATATATATATATATATATATATATATAACGCTCCTAAAAACCCATGAACTCATTAATTGAATAAAATATTATCGCTTTTTTATATTTATAAAGCAAATTGAAAGTTTTTCATTCACATTTCATGTCTTGAAAAAGAAAACTAAACAAAGAGGTGTACGTAGGTCTGTGGGTTTTTAATGAATAGAAAGCGTCATTGGAAACAAAAGCGAATAACAACAATGGCGCGAGAGTTTTTAACACAAAACCGAGGACTATTTATATATCAATGCGCTATCTGTGTAATATATAAACTGTGGTGTTTATTGGCGCAATGCCCAATTTGATCGTAGTAAAAGCAAAACTTTTTACCATTTTTGATGCCCCCCCTTCTTTTTTTAAGGGCCCCACATTTTCTTCTGACCCCCCGGGGCCTCAACCAACATAAGTCCGTCTCTGCATAAGTAAAAAGACACATCGCTTTCTAAATTCAAGTTGTGTAGGTCCTCATCTACAGCTTGAAGTGGTGGATTCCTGCACTGGGATGAAATATTATAATTTGTGTACACTCTCCTTTCCCCCAACCCCCCTTCACGCCCCGTCCCCCACTCCCGACGACCCCCTTCCCCGTTGAAAACTTCATTTCAAAGTACATGTTTTGTACTAGATCCCTGTTTGAAACATCATCACAAATTTTATAAATCTGTTTGAAACCTCTTCACAAAACTATAAATCTGTTTGAAACTTCATCCCCAATTGTATAAATCTGTTTGAAACCCCATCACCAATAGTATAAATCTGAAACCCATCACCAATTGTATAAATCTGTTTGAAACCCCATCACCAATTGCATAAATCTGTTTGAAACCTCATCACCAATTGTATAAATCTGTTTGAAACCCCATCACCAATTGTATAAATCTGAAACCCATCACCAATTGTATAAATCTGTTTGAAACCCCATCACCAATTGTATAAATCTGAAACCCATCACCAATTGTATAAATCTGTTTGAAACCCCATCACCAATTGCATAAATCTGTTTGAAACTTCATCCCCAATTGTATAAATCTGTTTGAAGCCCCATCACCAATTGTATAAATCTGGAACCCATCACCAATTGTATAAATCTGTTTGAAACCCCATCACCAATTGCATACATCTTTTTGAAACCTCATCACCAATTGTATAAATCTGTTTGAAACGTTCAAGTACACGTAGTTTTGTAATTGTTGTCATTTTTTTTTTTGTTTTTTTAAAGCGATCAAATTGTCTCTGTTCCATTAAACAGCCTTGCATTTAAATTTAAGAATTATCCTTGCCTGATCCAGTTTAATCCCTGACGGAGAATTAGATTTAGACATGGCGTAACAGGCCTGGTGGATCTTGGAGGAAAATGTGCTTCACAACAGGGGGAAGGGGGGGGAGGGGGTTGGTTTAGTTCTTGTTGTTATTTATGCATGGATTTTTTCCCTTTATCATTCATATCATTTAAAAAAAAATTTTCATGTGTGTGTACAAGTTTGAATGTGTGTGTGTGTATTGCCCCACGTAGCCTATTCGCCATCCGGGTACATTCAGTATTTTTGCCACCCCACTCCCCATTTGATGTGACCATTTTTTTTTCTCTAATTGAACATTCTGTCATCTGAGGTGTGATTTTTGCCTCCTCTGATAGGGCTGCCGCTGGAGTGTTTCGCACCCCTTCATGCCACAGAACGGCGCGGGCCTATATATATATATATATACACACATCATCATCATGTGGGTGTTTGTGTGTGTCTGCGTGAGCGTCAGCTGGTGTATGTTTGTTAGTCTGTGTGTTTGTGTGTATGTTTGTGTGTTTCTGTGTTTGTGTGTGAGTGTGTGTTTGTTAGTCTGTGTGTTTGTGTGTATGTTTGTGTGTTTCTGTGTTTGTGTATGAGTGTGTGTTTGTTAGTCTGTGTGTTTGTGTGTATGTTTGTGTGTTTCTGTGTTTGTGTATGAGTGTGTGTTTGTTAGTCTGTGTGTTTGTGTGTATGTTTGTGTGTTTCTGTGTTTGTGTATGAGTGTGTGTTTGTTAGTCTGTGTGTTTGTGTGTATGTTTGTGTGTTTCTGTGTTTGTGTTTGTGTGTGTTTGTTAGTCTGGTCTGCAAGTTTCTGTGCGTGCTTGTGTTAGTCTGTGTGTTTCTGTATTTGTTGGGTGTGTGTGTGTGTGAGTGTGTATGAGTGTGTGTGTATGAGTGTGTATGTGTGTGTGTGCGTGCGTATTTATTACTGTAAGTGTACGTGAGTGTGTAAACTTTGGAATAAAGAAATGACGTCAAATGAGATTGTTTGTTATTGTTGTCTGTATACAAATGTTGTATACTCAATTTTTGTTACATTAACTCACCCCAAACACCCAATCTGCCAGGATGGCCTTGGGGTGTGTTCTTTAGCTTAAGAGAAATAAAATCAATTAAACATTAAAGGTTGAATTTCTTTCTGAAAACAGCGCCGCGTCAAATCTTTATCTTATATGAAGGTCGATAAAAAAATTAAAGAAAATTTTAAAAGTTTATTTACAGTATTTACATCACTATCAACCTAACATATCTACGGGAAGAAAAAAAATATTAATGTAACAATGGTCTTTCTGAACTAAGGGAGAGAATTTTATCCCTCCTATTTCTCCGGTTATTTCCCCTCAATGCAACATACCTACGTAAGATCCAATGTTTGATGGCCAGGTTAAAATAAAAAGATAATTATTGGTGAAACTTCATGACAACTATTTGCTTCAACAACAAGCAAATATATCGTTTTTCCCTCTTTTTTATTCTCTCCTCTCTCTCCTCTCCTCTCGTCTCTCCTGTCTGCTCTTCCCCCCCCCCTCTCTCTCTCTCTCTCTCTCTCTCGTATTTTCTCTTATTCTATATAAGATCTAATTCAATTGACGCTGACATATGACATTCTCAATAAACACAAAAAGAAACATTAAACAAAAGCCACTTGTCTCAACTGACCACTGTATTTGTATATATGTCAATTCATTTAACATTCTGATCGGTCCAGGTAATTCGTTATTGGCATTTTTGAATAAACACAGTAAATAAATTATTATGCAATTTCATTTAATGTAAACATTATCAGTACTATAGTAGAATTCTTGAAATGTATCACTCTATGTACAACATTTTTGTAGTATAACTCACATATATAAATCTTTCTTGAGTTTAAACAATCTTATTTGCTTCAGCTGAGTGCGGTGACTCAGTACTAGCCACAGATGGCGGGTCACCCTGACATTAATGAATGCGCGGGGGCCCAGGATGAGTGTAAAATGTGAGGCCTATCACTGGAACTATAGACTGTGTATATCGTACCGAAATAAAGACTGATATCAAATGCAAAATAAAAAAAAAATATTTACATCCGTGGCAAAATTTTAATTATCGTCTGCTTACATTAAGAATGGGGTTAACGCTTAACATTGATTGTATTACTGGCGTCGATATGAGGGTGGGGGGGGGGGGCATGGGGAGTCTGGACCTGTAGGGCGGAGAGCTGGGACTTAAGAGCACCCTCCCCCTTCCCCATTCCAGACAAGTTTTAGAAATGCCCCACTCAAACATTTCGCGAAATTCTCCCCCCCCCCAACCTCACTTTTCCCTTTTTAAAGACGTCATTGAATGCCTCCCTCCCTCCCCCCTCCCCACCCACACACTCCCTAACTAATCGAAATCCTGGGTGTTGTTGGTACTGTGCGTGGCTTTGATCCACAGATATATAGCAGCTCCCCCCCCCCTCAGGGGCGAGGCGCGAGTGTTGCCAGTCATAACTCTTACAGAAAAATTTATGGATGTTTTTTATGCTGTATATTTTAGCACAAACGAACAAAGATCTATATATTTGTACAAAGTATAGGACTAACAACATATAGCCTACAATTTATGTAAACTGAATGTTATACATATTTAAACTTGTGGTTATTTTATTATGAATCATTATGCTAACTATATTCACTAAACACAAGACCATTTTATAGTTAGTCCAAATTTTTTAAACAGATATATAGATCTGTAATCGTTTGTGGTTTGAATATAGTATAAAAACATCCTTACATTTTTCTCCAAGAGTTATGACCGGCAACACTCACGCCTCGTTAAGTAACCTCCCTCACTGTACACTCAGCCTACACCTCATTTAAATTTTATGTTGCTCTATTGACATATAATCAGCGGAATGTCTTATTGTGGTGTTGAATGTCTCAGCGACATATTGAAACGTGGTACACAATAATAAGTGTCGATGTCTACAAATGGAATGATGTCACCTGGCTGTTCCGTCACTTAGCAACAAACACGCAACGCGAAATTATTGATCTTGTCGTGGAGAACTCAAAAAAGAAACGATTCAGTGAATGGGACACATTCCGGGGGCAGATGTCATTTAGGGCGGACATGGCGCGAATCCCGGCCAAGCTCTTAAAATTACAACTATTTTATTTATTTTTTGGGAAATTTTCATATTTTCTCCTGCACCCAGGGCCTCATTCAGCCCAAGTCAGACAATATACCAGGGCTTCATTCAGCCCTAGTCAGACAATATACAACATCAACTAATCAGCAAGCTTGTCCATGGGACAGATTTTTCTGTCCCATCCTATCCCATCCCATGGTAATTTATGTCTGTCCCGTCCCATGGGATTCCCATGAAATCCCATGGAATCGCTGATCGATGACTTATCGCTGATCGATGACTTATCGCTGACCAATGATTTATCGCTGATCAATGACTTATCGCTGACCAATGACTTATCACTGACCATGACTTATCGCTGACCAATGATTCATCGCTGACCAATGACGTGTTTCTGATCAGGTTTAATCCATTTACCCGCCACCATCCCCAAGGTCACCAAACTCTAATAGAGACCTTTCAACTCTTTGTCCTTCAACCTAATTAGACGTGGACACGAAACATCACGTGATGTTCTCTTGTTTGCTTGTTTATTTTTTTATGAAATATCCTGTTAACCCGGGGGCGGGGAGATCCTTCATAGTTTTTGTTGGGGGGGTGGGGGGGGGTAGGTGAGGGCTAGTTGAAGACAAATGTCAAATACACAGAATGAATTAAAAACAATCTTCTTTTTAATTTGATAATAATGTTTCTCCTTGGGTTTTTTCATCTCCAATCTCTCTCTCTCTCTCTCTCTCTCTCTCTCTCTCTCCAATCCTCCCCCACCCCCATCCTCCAGTCTTCCATCCTCCTGTCCATATAAAACAGATCTCCACGTTCCAGCTGTCACTGGATGCCATTGTCCCCCCCCCCCACACACACACACAAGGTCTTGCCCTCCGGGGTATTCCGTGTAATTGCCCCCCTTGTGATTCAAGTTCCAGGACAACTCGTGTCTAACAGCCAACGGATCTACAGTAAAACGAGGTCAGAACGAGTAGGTAGGTCCTGTGAGTTATGGGTCTTGATATGGATTCAATTAAATGATTTGTTGTTTTTTATAATAGTTAAATATGAGGAATTCCATTTAGTCAAACAATTTAAAGTCTTGCGCACAGCCGTAGATGGCTATTGTAACGGCTGATGGCTATTGTAACGGCTGGTGGCTATTGTAACGGCTGCTGGCTATTGTAACGGCTGATGGATATTGTAATGACTATTGTAACGGCAGACAGTCATTGTAACGGTTGATGGCTATTGTAACGGCTGATGGTTATTGTAACGGCTGGTGGCTATTGCAACAGCTGGTGGCTATTGCAACGGCTGGTGGCTATTGTAACGGCTGATGGCTATTGTAACTGCTGACGGCTATTGTAACGGCTGATGGCTATTGTAACGGCTGATGGTTATTGTAACGGCTGATGGTTATTGTAACGGCTGATGGCTATTGTAACGGCTGATGGCTGTTGTAACGGCTGATGGCTATTGTAACGGTTGACGGCTATTGTAACGGCTGATGGCTATTGTAACGGCTGACGGCTATTGTAACGGCTGATGGCTATTGTAACGCCCCGTGCGAAATTACATTTTTGGCGCCCTCCTCCCAATCTGCTAAGTAAAAAAAAATTTAATCGCGCTCGTGTGGCGCCCCTTCGTATTTCGGCGCCCTGTGCTGCCGAACAATCCACAGTACCCCTCTTAAAGTACTGGTCATGTGTTACTTATTCTGCTTCCATAACTCATTTTTGTGTTCAGAAACCAACACAATGATACATTTCAAAAGGATGACAACCAATAATACCTATTTTTTTATTATTTAAATTAAGCACGTATAAGCTTCAATAACTTAAAAACAATAAAAAAAAAAGAATTGAATCTTGAAGGGGAAAAAGGAAAAGAAAGATAATATTGCAATCAGCTGCAAAATAACCAATTCATTATTGCGTAGACACAAAAGTGTACATGTTTTCTTGGAGGTCCCAGCAAAGGTTTATAGTGCGCTATTTCAAATGACGTCATTTTAATAAGCGGGAATGACTTAAATCGGCAACATCTGCGACTGCTCAACAGCAGACACCATCACCAGCTGTGACGACCTCTACACGAACAATGTATGCCACCATCATCAGCTGTGATACCCTTTAAAAGACACCCTTTACAAAAAAAAACAGTGTTTGCCTTTATCACCAGACGTGAAAGATTTCATTGCCATCTTGACAGCCAGGGGAAAATCCTGGGAAGGTTTCATCTGAAAGCAAGATAAGTTTTTAAAAACATCCGAACGTTCGTCATTTAAGAGACATTGACTGGGTCTACTTCACCATGCGCAGGCATACAAGGCAAGAGCGGACACATCTGCTTGGACCTTCGGTGCCAAGGGGACATCTAAGTAGGACGCTGAATATTATTGCCCAGGAATACAGAATGCCGTCTTTCTTAGATGTCTCTGACTATGTCTGCTTGCGCCGTTTATCCTGTGAGGCTGGTCAGCGGCGAGGTCATCTGCCACAAGGCTCAAGGGATGACCTCGGTACAACAAGGAACAGTGACGCGTCAGACAAGGAAGGGAAGACAAACCAGGATCACAGATATTGTCGGCTAGGGCACAGCATCTTATTGCACACTGATGCACAGCCTGGCTTCAATTCTTTCCTTGTCACATGAAATAACTAGTTATGTCTATTACAACATAGGAATAGTAAATATGATATAGCAGATATGACTGGTAGATATGACTAGCAGGTAAGACTGGTAGATATGACTAGATGTTTTAGTATCATTGTTAAAAAAAAATAGCTCGACGAGACTGCTTATTATTTTTAACTAAAATAAAAATGTTTTTTTTTAAATGTTTGACCCCGTTTACTTTTTCTACACAGGTTCTACCCACGGCCCTTATGAGGGCCCTCTCCTAATTAGGTCAGAAGATTGTTTTCTCGCTATTATAACCATTACAGCTGTAGACATCACTGGTAGGTTTGTGAAATACACAGAGGTCACCATCAGCACTGGCCCGTTGTAGGATGGACACATCAATACAATCGAGCTTGCAGGAGCATCAGTTGCAACTGTTGTCATTTGTTGTACAGTACTCTCCAGTATACTACCCAACTTAGCCCAGGACACGGCCCAGTTTAACACAGTACACGGCCCAGTTTAACCCAGGACACGGCCCAGTTTAACCCCAGTACACGGCCCAGTTTAACCCCAGTACACGGCCCAGTTTAACCCAGGACATGGCCCAGTTTAACACAGTACGCGGCCCAGTTTAACCCAGGACACGGCCCAGTTTAACCCCAGTACACGGCCCAGTTTAACCCCAGTACACGGCCCAGTTTAACCCCAGGACACGGCCCAGTTTTTTATATCACTGTCCCGGTGACCCCAAAAGTTCAGGAAATGTTCTGGATATGTAGGTTGGTGGGTGGGTAGGTTTAAATATTCACCCAGTCCATTCCCGATACCTCGGGATCACCTAACGAACCTGTTTAGCCCGGGACACATCCCAGATTGTTTCACGATACGTCTCAAACATGTATGAAAATGTCCCGGCCATAACATGAAGTATAAACTAATTAGTCACAAAACAATTCTGGTACTTATTTTTTTAACTTACACTAGCGGTTCCTGAAAAAAATACCGTACGATTCTGTTACGTCCCCAACATAGTGTACACATTGTACATAATGTATATATTGTACATACTGTAGGCCTATATACTGTATACATTGTACATGGTGTATATATTGTACATACTGTAGGCCTATATACTGTATACATTATACATGGTGTATATATTGTACATACTGTAGGCTTATATACTGTATACATTATACATGGTGTATATATTGTACATACTGTAGGCTTATATACTGTATACATTGTACATGGTGTATATATTGTACATAAGTGTATATATTGTACGTATTGTACATATTGTACAGTGTATAAACCGCACATTTTGTACACTTATGAATTTGTTCTAGCAATCCATTCTCATTAACTATTTGTCATATTATAAGATGATAGCACAGCTCGACGCCCCCCCCCCCCGACTCCCCTCTCCTCAAAGAATAATTTAGTCATCGAATTAAAGAAATCCCTTTCTTTTTTCCAGAGCATCATTTTAACGTCAAAAAAAAAATAAAATTAACACAAGCCGGCAAAAAAACAAACAGTCTTAACACTCGCAAAGCCGGATAGTCGACATTCACAAGCCGGATAGTCGACATTCACAAGCCGGATAGTCGACATTCACAAGCCGTAGTCGACATTCACAAGCCGGATAGTCGACATTCACAAGCCGGATAGTCGACATTCACAAGCCGGATAGTAGACATTCCATCGTGACTAAATGAATCAACCAACGTACACTAATGATTCGATACTCGGCACCAAAGAATCGAATCCAATTTTTTTGTTTTTATCCGAATTCAAGTTGACTGGGGTGAACTTGATATCGATTTCAATTATAAGAAAGTTTTTTTTTTTTTTGTGTTTTTGTTTTTTTTTTTTTTTTTTGATTTAAATTCTTTTCTAATGAAGAGAACTTTAAAAAATAAAATAAAAACATCTCGGAGATTTAAAAGGAACAAAAAAAAGAGAAGGTTTCTCATTGAGCTCGAAGACAAAGAAGATTGTTGAAAGAGAAAATCCTGCATGTCAATAGGAGAGGAGAAGAAAGAAAAGGTTTGGGAGTGTCATTTCAGAGGATAGCTTGGATAATAGTAGTAAGTAAGTAAGGCTGTAGGTATCAGGATCAGTCTTAGAGAACTCCCCGAGATGGAATAGATGCAAGACGACGTACAGCCAGAGATGAGATGAAGCCGTGTTACGTTATAGGGGGGGGGGTACATTCGAAATGGGGATAACGTTGACTGGTCGGACGGATGTCGATGGGGCGTCAGTCGTGACATGGTCGGCGGTTCTCCCTTTAGAATGTGTCAACGACATAATGTTATTGACATTGAACAGCGGAGGAGGTTTCAGGGAGTTGGTGCAGTGAAATCAAAGCTTGACAGTCTATATGAGTAGAGAGGGGTGGCAATCTCTGAGGGGCGGCAATCTCTGAGGGGTGGCAATCTCTGAGGGGCGGCAATCTCTGAGGGGCGGCAATCTCTGAGGGGTGGCAATCTCTGAGGGGCGGCAATCTCTGAGGGGCGGCAATCTCTGAGGGGTGGCAATCTCTGAGGGTTGGCAATCTCTGAGGGGCGGCAATCTCTGAGGGGCGTCAATCTCTGAGGGGTGGCAATCTCTGAGGGGTGGCAATCTCTGAGGGGTGGCAATCTCTGAGGGGCGGCAATCTCTGAGGGGTGGCAATCTCTGAGGGGCACTAGTTGAGGGGCGGCAGTCTCTGAGGGGGCGGCAGTCTCTGAGGGACACTAGTCGAGGGGCGGCAGTCTCTGAGGGGGCGGCAGTCTCTGAGGGGCACTAGTCGAGGGGCGGCAGTTTATGAGGGGCGGCAGTCTCTGAGGGGCACTAGTCGAGGGGCGGCAGTCTCTGAGGATCGGCAGTCTCTGAGGGGCACTAGTCGAGGGGCGGCAGTCTCTGAGGATCGGCAGTCTCTGAGGGTCGGCAGTCTCTGAGGGTCGGCAGTCTCTGAGGGGCGGCAGTCTCTGAGGAGCGGCCAAAATCGCGCCTCGGAAATATCCTCGACTGTCGACCTGAGAGTCATAGGCTCGATCCTGGGTGAAAACAATGGGAATTTGTCAATGTGAAATTTGTTTTAAAGTCGTCCCATAAGTCCACCCAGCTTTAGATGGGTACCTGACTTGAGTTGGGGAAGTAAAGGCGGCTGGGCGTTGTGCTATCCACACAACACCCTACATATGCCGAGGTTATAAAAATGGATGTATTCTACTCTTCATCTGCCCCGATGTTCCTTTAGGGCTAAGTGACACTAACTTCAACAAGAGATTCTATTGTTACCTTCAATGTTCAAGCATTCATTCCTGATTAATATCCACACTCTGAATGTCCTGCACAATATAGTTCATATCCACACTACTACACTGACCTCAAATGACCAGTTCATTCTCAAGCCACACGTGAATAGCTTCAAGTACACAAAAAAACTGGGGTTGTGCCCAGCGGTGCATGAGTTTCATGTTTCTTTTTGGTCAATGCGCACTGCGCATGCTCAATGTTTGTCTGTGTTATGTGTACTGTGACATAATTGTTCTGTCGTTGTTGTTTAACTTTAAATTGTTCAAAACAAAACTCTTAAACATTTTTTTTGTTTACAAAAAGATTACTTGTTCATAGTTTATAATTATTATCAACAAAGCGAAACAAAGTAGATTATTCATTACCACGCACAAAGATTATGGCATTCTTAGTTTCATTCAGCAGACAGTCATACAAAGATATTATTAAACTTTTTTTTTGTAAGCTTGTTTACCAGCACTATCCTCTGTCCACAGTTTATTAGGTCAGGATACAATTCTGGATATATTGGTGGGTCGGGGGGAAGGAGGGAGGGGGGGGGCGAAGAGATGTGAATATTTAGTTATTTAGACAGTAAATTGCCAATTTGGTTAATTGTGGGTGTGGCCCTGTTTAGAGCCCATGTGTACAGGAGAGCCATTTATTTCAATTCTGTTCTATTTATGAGTTGTTTGATTTTAGACTGGAAGTCGCTTGTAAAGTACTTGCATTGCTCCGTAAAGTAGACGTGGAGTCTTTAGTTAGTCACCGTGGAGCCCCCAGCTAGTGCACATGGAGCCCCTAGATAGTCACCGTGGAACCCCTGTGTAGTACTCATGAAGCCCTTCGCTAGTGCACATGGAGCCCCTAGCTAGCACACATGGAGCCGCTAGCTAGTACATATGGAGCCGCTAGCTAGTACATATGGAGCCGCTAGCTAGCACACATGGAGTCCCTAGTTAGTGCACATGAAGCCCTTCGCTAGTGCACATGGAGCCCCTAGCTAGCACACATGGAGCCGCTAGCTAGCACACATGGAGCCGCTAGCTAGTACATATGGAGCCGCTAGCTAGCACACATGGAGCCCCTAGCTAGTGCACATGGAGCCCCTAGCTAGCACACATGGAGCCCCTAGCTAGTGCACATGGAGCCCCTAGCTAGCACACATGGAGCCGCTAGCTAGCACACATGGAACCGCTAGCTAGCACACATGGAGCCGCTAGCTAGCACACATGGAGCCGCTAGCTAGCACACATGGAGCCGCTAGCTAGCACACATGGAGCCCCTAGCTAGCACACATGGAACCGCTAGCTAGCACACATGGAGCCCTAGCTAGCACACATGGAGCCGCTAGCTAGCACACATGGAGCCCCTAGCTAGCACACATGGAGCCCCTAGCTAGCACACATGGAGCCCCTAGCTAGCACACATGGAGCCGCTAGCTAGCACACATGGAGCCGCTAGCTAGCACACATGGAGCCCCTAGCTAGCACACATGGAGCCGCTAGCTAGCACACATGGAGCCGCTAGCTAGCACACATGGAGCCGCTAGCTAGCACACATGGAGCCCCTAGCTAGCACACATGGAGCCGCTAGCTAGCACACATGGAGCCCCTAGCTAGCACACATGGAGCCGCTAGCTAGCAAACATGGAGCCGCTAGCTAGCACACATGGAGCCGCTAGCTAGCACACATGGAGCCGCTAGCTAGCACACATGGAGCCGCTAGCTAGCACACATGGAGCCGCTAGCTAGCACACATGGAGCCGCTAGCTAGAACACATGGAGCCCCTAGCTAGTACACATGGAGCCCCTAGCTAGTACACATGGAGCCCCTAGCTAGTACACATGGAGCCCTTAGCTAGTGCACATGGAGCCGCTAGTTTAGTCCCTGTGGAGCCCCTAGTTAGTATCTATGGTAACTCTTCGCCCCATTAGCTGATAACTGTATGCCCCATTAGCTGATAACTGTATGCCCCATTAAAGGGTAACAAGCCGGCAACGATAATTAAAAAAAAAATAAAGATGTATATTTTTCATACACAAATGATAAAAAAAACTAATGATTATCAAATTTGAAGCCGGTCGTCTGCATCTGGTCAGATCTGGAACATCCACTTCCGTTTGTGTCATTACAGAGTTCTCACATAATAAAGGCCAGAGAATTATAGATGTCAGGACATCCGGCGAATTATTTTTTTTTTTTCAAAATGTCTTTTTTAGAAAAATATAATTATGTGGTGGTTGCAGGTTGTTGGTTTTATTTTGTGTCCACGAGTTAACCAGACATTGGACAGGGTAGTGTATTAATGTAACTGTGATGTATTGGACACGGCAGTGTAATAATGTAACTGTGATGTATTGGACACGGCAGTGTATAAATGTAACTGTGATGTATTGGACACGGCAGTGTATTAATGTAACTGTGATGTATTGGACACGGCAGTGTATTAATGTAACTGTGATGTATTGGACACGGCAGTGTATTAATGTAACTGTGATGTATTGGACACGGCAGTGTATTAATGTAACTGTGATGTATTGGACAGGGCAGTGTATTAATGTAAATTTTATGTATTGGACAGGGTAATGTATTAATGTAACAGGGATGTATTTCAAGTTGTGGATCATTATTGAGCACAAATATTTTGTTTTTCATTACATACAAACTCCACGATGATGTTTTTAATTAGTGCATGTCTCTTCTCTCTAAAATTATAAATTGTAAAACTCCTGTATTATGCCTCTCTGTTCACGTATCAAAATAAAATTTACATGAATCGTTATTTCTTGGATCATTTGTAGTGTTGAAAATAGACTACTTCCGTGAACATGAGAATAGTAGATGGATTACATAAACATAATTATTGTTCAAATGACGTTAATCAAATATTTGTTAAACGATTTTTATTATTGTACGTTTATAAAGCTTCATTTCGTTTAGATTTTAGAAATGATAAAAAAAAATAATTTTGCTGCATTAAGGCGTAGTTTATTTATACACTGAGTTTATTTTTATGTCATTTTTTTGTAAATTTTTAAATAACATTATTATTTAAATTATTCTTCGAATATCTAATAAGATCAAAAAAATTCGTTGATTCAGAAACTTGCCGATCGATCCGGTTTCGTACCGTATCCGGCCTACCCCTGCCTTTAAACTAAACCTGTCAAATGATTTGTACAAAAATGGATTTAATGAAAAAAATGGTCGCCAATGTTAGCCGTGTTGATCTCTTTTTACGAATGTGTTCAAAACGTTTCAACTATCACCAGCGTCGCCTTAGGGTCGTCGCGGGCCCAAGGCACTTTTGCATTATAAGGTTAAAGGGGGACGCTTACTAGAGAATAATCATGACTTGACAAGCAAGCTAGATACATATTTCTTTATTTTTTTTTGTACAAAGTCCCTATAAGTCATTTTTAGCCATGACTGAATGAAGCAAGATCTGATATTTAGGCACTTAATACTAAAGATAAATTTCAGGAGCTATAAGAAGTTTAGTTTGAAGAAATTAATAAATATCAGGGCCGATGACTGATTCAAAGAAATTAACAAATATCAGGGCCGATGACTGATTCCAAGAAATTAATAAATATCAGGGCCGATGACTGATTCCAAGAAATTAATAAATATCAGGGCCGATGACTGATTCCAAGAAATTAATAAATATCAGGGCCGATGACTGATTCAAAGAAATTAATAAATATCAGGGCCGATGACTGATTCCAAGAAGATACAACATTGAACGTTATTAATTATTATCACTGAGAAAAAAATAAACTTGACGAGATGAGAAATATTTTTTCACCCAGGTTACTATATTTCACTGCGGCAGCGAACGTTTAAACTGTTCGTGAGGCGGAAGAAGTCAGCGCGCATGAATCATTAAACAAGTAGTGCGACAAATTTAGGGCCGGACTGGCGTTAATGAGTGCCTGTGAGAAATATGACCGCGGGGGGGGGGGGGGCGGTGGAGAAATGTTTAGGTCACCAGATGTACACAAGTGGGTCAGGTCAGGACTACGGCCGGACTCTTTTAGAGAAAAATTGACAGATCGCAGTTGCAGTGATTGACAGTGATTGATGGATCGATATCTATATAATAGGTATTTATGTAAAAGTTTACACTGGAAAAATTGAGTTAGTACATTGACAGATAGACATTGATTTATACATTCAGAAATAAATGATTAAATACACAGATTTTTAGACGTTCAAATATACAACGGAAACAAATTAGTTATTACATTGATTGGTAGACATTCAAATATAAAATAGAACCAAATGAATGAATACACAGATTGGTAGATATTCAAATCTACAACGCATGCAAATTAGTCATTACATTGATTGGTAGACATTCAAATATACAATAGAATCAAATGAATGAATATACAGATTGGTAGACACGTCTTAAATAAAGACTTTTGATTGGCTAGCATGAAGAAGAAACTGAGCTGAGATAATGCGTCAATAGCTAGACATGTTTATAGTCGAGTCGTATGATCCAAACATGAGCTTATTATCTGAAGTGTGGGCGTGGTGCTGATGGTGGAGAGAGAGGGGAAATTACCCACAGGACGCTGGTCAAAAGAGTCGTTACAAATTTACGAGTATGTTAGGTATATTAAGTAACAGTCTGTTTAGTCTCTCATAGACCCACAACCACATATCTCAATTCTCTGTCTCTCTTTCTCTCTCTCTCTCTCTCTCTCTCTCTCTATCTATCTATCTATATATCTATCTCTTTCTCTCTGCGCCTCTTCCTTCTATCCACCCATCTTTTATGCCCATACATAATTAAATTCTGACATACAATGCTCCAGTGCTCTCCCATGTCGTTTCTGTTGTGTCCAGCAACCGGGACTACCGATTTGCTTTTGTCCTTTGTCTCCTCCCTGTTGTTTGTACATCAAATATATTTCCCTGAACTCTACCCCCCTCCCCCTCCCCTACTCCCGTCTCCACACACTCACGCAGCCAGTCACACCAACGCCAGTGTTGCATTGAAATATTGATATCTGCCGCAAGATATGGCAAAATATCCTGGTATCACATGATTAGTAGATGATTCTTCTTGTATCAATACTGTAACCAATTATGGTTTCTCGTCATCCGGTTAAACAAAAAAAAAAAAGGAAACATTGATTTGAAACGGACGATTACAGATGAAGATGTAAACAGGCTAGAACAGATGGATTGTGGCATACTGGCTAGAGTTTATGGATTTTGATATACTGGCTAGAACAGATGGATTGTGGCATACTGGCTAGAATTTATGGATTTTGATATACTGGCTAGAACAGATGGATTGTGGCATACTGGCTAGAACAGATGGATTGTGGCATACTGGCTAGAACAGATGGATTGTGGCATACTGGCTAGAAAAGATGAATTGTGGCATACTGGCTAGAACAGATGGATTGTTGCATACTAGCTAGAACAGATGGATTGTGGCATACTGGCTAGAACAGATGGATTGTGGCATACTGGCTAGAACAGATGGATTTTGATATACTGGCTAGAACAGATGGATTGTGGCATACTGGCTAGAACAGATGGATTGTTGCATACTGGCTAGAACAGATGGATTTTGGCATACTGGCTAGAACAGATGGATTTTGATATACTGGCTAGAACAGATGGATTGTGGCATACTGGCTAGAATAGATGGATTTTGGCATACTGGCTAGAATAGATGGATTTTGGCATACTGGCTAGAATAGATGGATTTTGATATACTGGCTAGAATAGATGGATTTTGATATACTGGCTAGAATAGATGGATTTTGATATACTGGATTGGGATGACAAATGGACAGGATGAAATCTAAACAAACAGGATGAGAGATAGACAGGTTAAAATCCAAAATGTAGACAAAACATGACAATAGAAATTATCATTCTGTCCAACGAATGAAATATCTTCTCTTTGCAATGTTATGATTTTTTCAAAATCTTTGTATCAACAGATAATAAACAGATAAGAATTAGAGATTATCATCAGGGCACTTATCTCGTTTTAAACAAAAGGTGACGACTTGCCCGTCTAAATACATGGGCCCGTTGACCACATGCCCATCTAGACACATGGGTCCGTTGACCAGTTGCCCGTCTAAACACATGGGTCCGTTGACCACTAGCCCGTCTGGACACATGGGTCCGTTGACCACTAGCCCGTCTAAACACATGGGTCCGTTGACCACTAGCCCGTCTGGACACATGGGTCCGTTGACCACTAGCCCGTCTGGACACATGGGTCCGTTGACCACTAGCCCGTCTGGACACATGGGTCCGTTGACCACTAGCCCGTCTGGACACATGGGTCCGTTGACCACTAGCCCGTCTAAACACATGGGTCCGTTGACCACTAGCCCGTCTGGACACATGGATCCGTTGACCACTAGCCCGTCTGGACACATGGGTCCGTTGACCACTAGCCCGTCTGGACACATGGGTCCGTTGACCACTAGCCCGTCTGGACACATGGGTCCGTTGACCACTAGCCCGTCTAAACACATGGGTCCGTTGACCACTAGCCCGTCTGGACACATGGATCCGTTGACCACTAGCCCGTCTGGACACATGGGTCCGTTGACCACTAGCCCGTCTGGACACATGGGTCCGTTGACCACTAGCCCGTCTGGACACATGGGTCCGTTGACCACTAGCCCGTCTGGACACATGGGTCCGTTGACCACTAGCCCGTCTGGACACATGGGTCCGTTGACCATTTGCTTTGGGGCACTAGGAGTATGCTTTGCATTATTGTGAGTTGTTGTTTTGGTCAGAACAGTCACCCCCACCCACCCACAGACCCTTAAATGCACATCATACAACTGTGCCAACTTATCAACCTATTTTTTTAAACCCTGCTTATTTTCACAATGGAAATCGAAGTTCGAGTTTTTCTTGTGTATGTACTGTAAAGGACGTTAACTCTAAATCTTCGATAAATCATGCGATTTATATATATATATATATATATACGCGAGGATATTTATAGGTTAGTATTGGTTACAGTATTTACAAAATTAAAAAAAAGACAGGAAGACAATTCAGGCCCGTAGCGTGTCTCCCCCCTCTGCTTATTTGTTCTGCTTAGTAAAATGTATTACCTGCCTCCCCTGCTATTGCCTGGCCCCCTCTTGTAGAATTTTCACCCTACGGGGCTGGGACAATTTGAAGTGGCACATCCAGACAACCACGACAATTATTGATTGACACGTGACACCAATCACCACAATCATATTACCTGTAAGCAGTGATATAACCGTGACAAAAAATAAATCCACTCCTCGGCACGTATTCTATGTGATCACATCTGCGCAGAAGTAGAACAGAGAAAAGAAAATGTAACACATTCAAAAAAAAAAGATGAATCAAATTTAAGAACCAATTTCCTAAAAGACTTTGGCTCCAGACGACAAGTTCACCGGGGCCGGTCCGTGTAACCACCTACCCCCCACCACCACCCCAAGCGATCACGACTTGTCACACAATGGCGGAGGGTCGTGTGAAGGGTTATGGGGTGTGTGGAGGGAAGGGGTGGAGGGCAGAGAGTGAGAGAGAGAGAGAGAGAGAGAGAGAGAGAGAGAGAGAGAGAGAGAGAGACAGAGAGAAAGAGAGAGGCAGAGAGAGTAAGGGGGTATCACAGGGCGATGAGGCTAGAAATGAAGGGGGAGGGGAGGAATAAGGAGTTTGGGTGTTGAAGAGGCTGGGAAGAGATAGTGGAAGACCCCGGGGGGTGGTTGGGGGGGGGGAAGAGGTGTCTGTGTGTGTTTTTAAGTAGACTGCCGTGTGCTCACCCGCTTAGTGTGACGGCGATCAATAGCTCTCACCAACCACGCGCGCACAGATACCACACGCACATTTAAAATCAAGACACCTGACTTTCTCCCGCAACCCCCCCCCCCCTCCCTTTTTTTTTTCAATCATTCTTCCACCGACACAAATGTTGTTTTTTTTTCCCCCCATTTGGTTTCTATGACAACGGAAAACCAATGACGAAATCACAGAAAATGAATAATTTGAAAAAAAAAATCTCCCTGTTTGTGTTGTGCATTCTGTGTTTGTGTTGTGCATTCTGTGTTTGTGTTGTGTATTATTCTGTGTTTGTGACAGTTTGTGTTGTGTATTCTTCTAGCGATGCTGTCGATCAGATATTTATTTATCTATAAAGAGTTCGACGACGTGAAGTACAGACCAACCGATAAATTCAGCCAATAAACAAGCGAGGCATATTAAACGAACGCTACAGTAAATTGTCTGAGACCACGATAGATTGATAAGAACTCGCAAGGTTAAAAAAAATCCAGGTCAAGGCAACGTTTATTTACGGATACTACGGTTTAAGGCGATGGAAACTTTTACTCAATAGCAGATTGATTCAATGATTCTTGGTCATTTTTATCTGTACAAGTCAACCATAGCATTCATTAGTAGTGACGGGTGTTTATTATTTCATTATAAAATGTAAAAATGAGATTCCCAAGAAAACACATGTAATGTAATGAGCAGTTCTAATATATGTGTGTGTGTGTGTGTGGGTGCGTGTGTACGTGTGTGTGTGTGTGTGTGTGCGAATGTGCGCGCACACACTAGGCAAAGTGAGTTTGGATCGCTTTTCGGTGAAGACCCATTGGGGGTGGGGGGGGGGTGCAGAGGCGTACCTAGGGATTGGGGGGGGGTCCAAATTTGAAAGTTCCTTCCGGGCCCCAGCTAGAAGGGGGGCCCAAAAATGTTTTTACATTAAATATTAAGTACATTATCTCATGTCGTGATATCGAATGTCAAAATGCAGGGGCCCCCAAAGAAGTCAAGCCCCCCCCCCCGAGCCCCCAAATCCCTAGGTTCGGCACTGGGGGGGGGAGGTTAGAGATTTCATTTAAAATAAGATATGACTTAGGGGCCGTCCATAAAGTACGTCACGCTCCTAGGGGTAGGGGGGGAGAAAGTGTGACAGTTTGTGACAGGGGGGAGGGGGCGTCAGGCCAAGTGTGACGTCACATTTTTAAAATATATTTCTAATTTTCTTTCTAATATATTTTTTTTTTTATTTTTATAGTAAAACTTAATAGTTTTAAAAATAATTTTCAAAAAAATTTCTGAAACACTTGAATTAGTTTTATGTCAAAATAGCATGAAATGCATATCTTTTCAATGTGTTGTTCACAATTCCTCATGCTAATTAGGAGCGCTAATACATGTTGCGATGCCTTGTTTTATGTGTAGCCTTACCGAGAGTGTTATTATTTCTTTGTTGTCTGCTGCATAATTTTATCACTGATCAAGAAATTTGGAATTTGTATTATAATACAAAAAAGTAATTGAAGTTGCAATCCATAACTTCGTTTAAATAATCTTGATGCCTTATTCCTTGCAACTAGTGCACCAGGAAGAAGTGCTTATAATGGCGTGGAGCGTCGAATGGCTCTATTTAGCAGAAAACTGTCTGATGCCATATTGCCAAATGAACATTATAGCAGTCACTTTGTTTCGCAGGGCAGAACAATAAATGAGGATTTGGAAAGAACAAACTTCAAGTTTGCAGGTGAAACTTTAGCTGAAATCTGGTCGCATGTGATTGTTGACCGATTTCCAACAGTTGCAGAACATATCAACCCTGAGAAATCTGAATTGGATGCAGCAGGACTGATGTCGAAGGATAAGGAATGGTTTGACCACCATGTTCGCACTAGCCAGTGCTTCACTTAAAGTGTGAAATGTCAGGACATAAAATGCTGCGACAAAGTTAGGAGCTCATTTTTCCAACGTTTTACCTTCGAGGTTATTTCCTCCTCCAAATCCAATCAACCAAACAACTGATGGACTCAGAGCTTCAGAAAGAGCAGATGCAGATGCTCATTAATTTCCTTCATTGTTTGTGGCACAAACTCTCAAATTTGATGACATTATGCCAAGATCAACTGGAGTTTTTAAAGTGCAACCATATGATTTTTTTTGTCCATCTTTGCAGACCCGCTTACATGATCGAATTTGCTAAGTGTGTCACTTATACTTTGCCTCACAAACAATGTTGAAGAAACATAAAGGATAACACAGAGCTCGGGTGCAGGAGAATGTAAAAAAGTAAAGTTCCCTTAGCCCTAAAGGGCTATCGGGGCAGATGAATTGTAGAGCTCATCTATAACCTAGGCCCAGCCGCCTTTACTCCCCCAACATAAAGTCAGGTACCCATTCAAAGCTGGGTGGACACCAGGACCTGAAAAAGTCCTAAAGTTCTCACTGAGATTCCAACCCGGGACCCTCCGGTCGACAGTCAAGCGCTCTACACCACTCGACCACCCGTCCCCTAGGAGAATGTGCTAACCCCAAATGTTCCAGAATCAACTCAGATAAAACGTATCCGTCCTTTGAGAATCGCTGCCAGAAGGCAAAGAGAAATCATGGCAATTATTGGCAGAATGGGAAATGCACATTCAGAGGATGTTGAGTGGCTAGATGAGGATGAAGTTGATCTGTCTGCAATTATTCTTCTAGAAAACGATGATGGGGAAAGATTTATGTCATTCGTAACTATGGATGAACACTTCAATTCACCATGAATGGATGATGTCTAGTGAATATTTTTTTAATAAAACATAATTCACCGGCCCACTATAAACATATTCAATATAGCACCAGAGCTGGGCACATAATTTGTCAATCTAGTCCTTTTTTTAGTCGCATTGTTTTGTTTCCATTTTTATTATTTAATCACTGGTTGAGGTCAAGTTTCGCTAATCTACTTCTTAACCTGTGTCAATGGAATGCATAATCGGAAGATTATCTCAAAGTTGACCTCACTCATTGTAAATGAATAGGTAGCAGAGAAATGATGTTTATTATAATTTTTGCCATTTTTTTTCAAATTCAATTGATTGAGTTACTGTTTCAAAGAATAACTGAGACTACTATTGACAATTAGTTATTCTACTATTAAAGTCATTTAATAATCTGATAGTTCTTTTAATATTTATATTTTAAGGCAGTTTAATAGTGAAGTGCGATTTAAGTTTTCGATGAAATTTTAATTAGTTGTTAATTAAATTTTTTTTCGAAAGTGTGACGTACTTAAGGGGGGGGGGTCCCGAGATTTGTGACACTGTGACAGGGGGGGGGAGTAAAAAATCGTCAAAAATAGCGTGACGTACGTTATGGACGGCCCCTTAGAGAGAGGTGTAGAGAGAGAGAGAGAGAGAGAGAGAGAGAGAGAGAGAGAGAGAGAGAGAGAGAGAGAGAGAGAGAGAGAGAGAGAGAGAGAGAGAGAGAGAGATAGCATACACACATTCATGTATATTGGCCATTGCTAAAAAAAAAAGTTAGCACTTGTATCATAGGCCACTCATTAACAATGGTAAGGAAATATTATAATCAGTGTCGTAGCTAGCTGTTGTGGCGCCCTTTGTGGGTTTAACATTGTGTCCCCCTCTGCCCCCACCCCACTTGAAAAAAGTGCGAAAACGTCGATTAACACATAGCTTGAGCCCTTTACCAGCTCTAGAGTCGCGGTTGACTCTGCTGTAATTGTAATTATAAAGTTCATAATTGGCTGTCTCGTGTGGTCCCGTGCTTCTTTGAAAAAAATATCACGTGCCATGTTTTGTTTTGGGCTGATGAAACAAAACAACTAAAGAATGGGGGTCATGTTCTTTTTTTTTTGGTGTGGCTTCTAAGAAAAAAAATATAAAAAAAAAATACATGATAATCTTAAACTGAAGTCGCGAGGGGACGTCCTTAAGTCCGCCGCTTGGGGGGGGGGGGGGTGAGGTGAAAGTGAATGTTGTAACTGGTGAACAGAGAAAATTCTCCTAAATACAACCCTCCTTCCCTATTTTGTAGGTGACTGTTATAACTATTTGTTCATTTATTACTTCATCATTTTAAACGGTTTACATAATATACGGACCATCAACATAAACAAATATCAAATTTTGGCTATTTATGTAAATATAATGTGGAAGGGAGGGGGGGTGACGATTGCAAGTGAGGCTCTCACAGGTGAGGATCTTTTTCATCAATCAGTTCGCTTTTCCTCCAACGGAAGTGTAGATTGTCTCCACTTGATATTTAGGCACATTTCGATTTAGTTCGCTTTTCCTCCAACGGCAGTGTAGATTGCCTCCACTTGATATTTAGGCACATTTCGATTTAAAACGTGTACAAGTAATAATTCATGTGAAATCATTCACCAGTGTGGTGGTGTTCAGTAACTGATATATTCGCTGATAGGGATATTTTTGTTTCAAAACTGTTCACAACAAATAAAAAACAACGAATGCACTTTTGATTTTGATTTTTATTTCCATATTTAATGCACAACTTTAAAAAATACAAAACTATAAGACTCAAAATGTTTAACATATACAAACCAGAAAAGGTTTTTTTTTTAAATCCTTCAAAAATTAACATATACAAACATGGATAATTTTTTATTAACCAGCTAACAAGCATGAAGAAATCTAGCAGGTTGACACATTGGGCAAAGCAAATTTTTAAATTATAAATATCGATGTGATGAATGCTTACAGTTTGATTTCACTTGTTAATTATATTTAATACTTTACTGAAGAAGTAAAAATTCTCAAAGAATTCTGAATATCATAGACAGTTTTCAGTGATTAAGGTAAGAAATTTGCGGTACTTTCTAAGTTTAAGATGAAACCCAGATTTTTTTTAATTCGTTCGACCATCAAATTCTTTTTTTAGGTAGCAGAGCATGGGGGGGGGGGAATACACCAATGTCAGCAAATGAGCGTAGACAAGCAGATAAATTAACACTAAACTGGGTCGTCTGCATTGCAAACTGGTAGACATTGAAGGAAAGTCAAAGTTTGTAAAGTTTACAGCAAAAAATGAAGCCGTTAATATTTTTTTTTTAAACCAATGATAACATCAGAAAGCACAGAAGATTATATAAAAGAAAAAAATATTTCAATCCACCATCTAAAAAAAAAAGGTTTCAATATTTTGAGGTGATCAGAAAAAATTGTTGCTTTACGAAAAGACAATGTTGGGAAAATTCTCATGGAGGAAATCCCCTACAAGCTGGCCATTGGTTGAGACACTATAATTTATGCACAATGAAATAACAAAAGGAAAATTTGAAAGAAGTCATTTAAAGCCAATGTAAGTCTGGACTATATAGAGAACCAACAAGATCTGAACATTTGAGACACACACACACAAAATGTTGAGATAATTGGGGGGATGGTCCACTTTTGGTGAAAAGATATTCAGGTATAAAAATGTCAATCCAAGCTGACAAAAATAAAAACCTAAAAGTTTTAAGTGAGTATAACCAGATAAATCTGGGTCAGTGCATGTGTGACAAGGTAGGTTAAAGGTCAATCAAAGGAAATCTCAAAATTTAGTTCAAATAACAAGCGTTGAAATTAAAAAAAAAGAATGATAAAAAACACTGTAATTTCACTGCATTTAACAAAAAAATAAAATAAAATGGGACAAATTATTTAAAAATCTGACAAATTATGGAGAAGATGATAACAATTTAAGTGTCAACCTTTCCTATATCTGGCACACTGAGTGGCAGAAATGACACTAATCAACATATCAGACAGTTAAATAAAAAATAATTTTCCCTGATCAAAAATTCTGCCGGGCTTGAACATTTTTGTCTTATGTCAAATTATGTCTAAATGTCTAATTAGGTAAAATATGAGTCTAATATTTGGGTCAAACATTTCATGAAAAAAATTAAAAAGAGAGAAAAAAAAATTTTCCAACTCGAACAATGCAATGTAAGAATTAAAAACTGTAAACAACGTGATACGAATCATGTGATGCTATCATTGCCACTGGCAGTCTGCGTCAAACGTCCACTATCTTCAAGGTATGCTCTGTAAGGTGCTCTTGATAAAATCATCAGGGCTGCTGATTTCTTCTAAGAGACCTGGTGAACAAGAAACATCTGTTAACTTATTACGTTATGGTGGGACGGGTGGCGGAGCGGTGTAGATGCTCGACTGTCATCCTGAGGGTCCTGGGTTCAATCCTTGGGAAGAACCGAGAAAATTTTCCCAGGTCCTGGTGAAAGTTGGTTTAAGTCCACCCAGCCTTAAATGGGTCACCTGACTTTAAGTTGGGCAGTAAGGACGGCATCGCGTTGTGCCAACCACACAACCACTTCATATGCAGAGGTTATAGAAACAGATGAGTTCTACACTTCATCTGCCCCGATGGCCCATCAGGTTTGATGGGAACTTAATTTTTTTTTTTAATTCAAGATAATACAATTTATTCAGTTCAAGTTTACATAAGTAATCAGCTTATTCATTTCAAGTTATTTCATTTAGCTAACATTCTGTAAATCAGCCCTTCATATTTAACATTATACACTAGTTTATTAACTAGAAATGTTCCACATGTAGCAGTACTCACCACTAACGTCAACAAATTCAGCAAATGACTCAGAGGTCAACAGTTCCTCCTGGTAAACCCTCAGGACATGGTCGCACAGTTCCAAGATTTGTTTGTCATTGTGGCGAATGTATTCAAACAGGGCTTTAGTCCACAGGACGTTTTCTCCCTGGTGGACCTTCTGTTAGAAAACATTAAGATACCAAGATTTGTACAAGTTTAAGATTGGAGTAACCAAGTACTAAGAGAATTAGCTTTCAGACAAGTACTAAGAGAATTAGCTTTCAGACAGACTTCCGGCTAAAATAATAACTATGCTATTAGTCAGTCTTCTGGCTTTAATAACAATGGCAATTTTTTAAGATGGTTCCTCAAAGTCAATGAGATGATTCATTATTATGAAAAAATTACACAAAGGATGTCTAAGGGGGGTTTTACAAATAAATAATACACATTTTTTTTTTAAAAACTGTGATAACATTTAATGAAATTACTTGCCAGGTATTTAACGCAATATTTGGCTGACTAGAATGAAACTTATGTTGACCTTACCCCAAAAAGTTGTTCAAAGAATGTATTAGCCAGGCCAAAGTAAACTAGGAAAACTTTGTAAGTGGAATAGGGATGGACACTTCGGTCAGTCAGAGGTGGGATGCTGAAAGAAATCAAGAAAAAAAATGAAAGGCAATGTAGTCAAGTACTAAATAAATGGTCGTTATATAAATGGTGGCCAATAAAAAAGTTATGCTATGAGCCACAAGTCTCACACAAGGTGACACAACCAATGGGTACATAAAACAAAACGCCAAGATAATTAAATCAAACAGAGCAGTGGTTCTCAAACTTCTGCAACTGGTGACCCACTTAGAGACGTACGGTTTTCGCGACCCACCTGTAAAGAAAGAAAAAAAGGATAAAAGAAAGAGAGGCTTCAATTGAGCGAATGAAGTCTTAAAGAAATTTTTAACGACCCAATTTTCAACCAGCTAGCGACCGACTGGTGGGTCACAATGCTAACTTTGAGAACTGCTGCACTAGAAAAAATAATAGTGAAAAAAAAAGCAGGTTAAAAATATTCAGGATTCAAAACGAAAAATCATGAGCCAGATGGATTCAATTCTGCTATTTCTAATAATCTCCAATTTAAAAAAAAATTCACTCTTTCTGAAGTTTACAGTTTATGAGTGAACCGGTAAAACGCCTTTAAATATATACTGGTTATATAAAACAATGAGCGGAAAAAAACAACAACTCTGCATTTACCTTTGCTGGGCGTCTAGTGGACAGAGGGCCCTGACATGAGCTGTGATGATGATCCTCTCTAGAACTTTCTTCCTGACTTCCTTCCACCTTGCAGGAGGCAAGATGTGCATGGCCAGAGCCATGCTGTACAGGACTCCCTCGGCCTGCAACACAGATAAACATACAAACACTCGTACATTTATCACACACCAGATCTCTATCGGATGGGATAAAAAAATATCTTGAGCGCTAAAAGATTGTGGAGTTCCCTAGTCAACTGGGAATATGAAATGGCTGGAAACAATTTTTCTTTCATGTGTGATGTGTTCTTCAGGGATCACAGTGCCAGTTAAATCTAAATCTGAGGCTGCTAAAGCAAACTGCTATTTACTAAACTGGGAAATGCAGCCTTGTGTCATGTTCATTCACCTCACACTTAAAAGTATCACCAAAGGCTATGATCATATAAATACATACAACCATTTAAGACACATAACTGATTTACTAAAAATGATAATTTTACAATGTTCTGATATTAATACATAATAATTTGAACAGTCCATAATATCTGATAAATGTTGAGTTTCCTCAATAAACAAAAAAGGAATGATGAATATAGTAATTATTTACAATATTGCACAAACTAACCTCTCCTGAATTTTCCACCCATTTCTGAGCTGGTAGTTCAAGGAAACTGGTGAAATTTTTCTCCTCTCTACTAGATGTTCTTGTTCTGAAAATTAAATTCAATACTTGTGATGTTTTTTTTCAAAACAGAAGCAAAGTCTAAATTAAAAAACTACTTTACTGAACAATGTTTTAATTTTTTTCACCCATTTAAATAAAAGAATATTTTTAAGTTTGAAAGCTGAAGAACTAAGTAGAGATAACATTCAATGCAATATTTATTTACTAGCTGTACCCTGCAAAACCTTTGCAGTTATATCCCCTTAGGCTTGATCAGTAGGCTAGATTATTTTTGGTTTCGGGCAGATCCGATTTTTTCATGATTGTATTTTAAACTGGAATACTGTTGTATTAATTCTTTACTTTTGATTTAACGCAGAACCCAAATCTCTTTTATTTACATTATATTTTCCATGAATTTATAAATTAAACCACAGTTTTAGTTTAATGTAATTTCAACGATCTAAATAGTTATTCATTAAATCCACACAAACTAAAAAACTATCTAGCTCTTCCATTTTCAGGTCAAGACTTATCTGCCAAATTCTAAAGTCAATGTTAGCAATCAAAACTAGAAGTTGGTAGACAAACAAAAAAAAACTATTGGGTGGTACCAAAACTACTGAGTGGCACATAAGTTACGGAAACCTACGTGTTGACAGCATAAAGAACATTGTGCATGATGAATGGCACAAGGTACATGTTTGACTGTGGTCCTCCACCCCCACTGTCCTCACTGAAAGACTTCTCCTGGGCAAATCTCATGAGCAGCAGCTTCAGGTCATGTATATTGTAGGTGTAGTTCAAGTCTCTGATCCCAGTACACTCTTGGAGGTAATTGTTGTGTCTATGGGGAGGAGACATGGAATAATAAAGTGTGTGGCTACCAACGTTGTGTCATCTCATATGTTTATATATACAGGGGTTGGGTTTTTTGGGGCGCCCCCCCCTCGGCCGGCCACTTGCTTCTTAGCACAAACCAACAAAACCCACCACCCAGCAGCCAATAAATATGTTTGATGGTTTAGCACCCCAGCCGCTTAATAGGACAAACACCCGCTCCCCCCCTTTCCCCCTAATAGGAGGAGTGTATATATTAATACAAGAAGCTTTTTAACCCATTTTAGCCTATTCAAATACTAAAAAAAGAGCTTTTTTCAGTGGATATGTCAAAAAAAAAAACAATAATAAAAACAAACAAACAAGGAAATAAAATTAAAGCCATGTTAATATATAGGAAGGAATTATTTTTTTTTTATTACTGGTTGAAAAATGCTATATTTACCTGGCAAGACAACTTGCAAATGCACTTTCCTGCACCTGAGGCCCCCAGAGCGGCAACAAACCATTGCACCTTGTGTTGGCGTTTTGTAAAGCTGCACTCTCCCACTCTTCTCTACCCCTGGCATGTCTGGGAAATTTAGAAATACATGACACATAACTAACGAACATAATGAGACCAGAATTCATTAAATATACATGCATTAGCGGTGTTGATGAGTTACAAGAAAATGTTCTCTAGCCAATGCTGTTTCGCATGGTGAAAAAGTTCAAATGTTTTTTCATTAAACTTTCCTTTACTAAATAAATGTCAAGTCAAATGGCATGACTGGATTTACTTTGGGGGGGGGTTTAAAAAAAATGCAACCAGTCATATCAGGTCCTTAATGTTACGACATTGTACATAAATAGTATTATGATACAAATCATCTTGGATTAGATTATTTGAGTCGGGTAATATTTTCAATAACTATCAGAACGAAACAATTTTTCTGAGACTATTATATTAGATCAAAGACGATTTACTGAATGTTTGACATCAATATAACACATAAATTTACAGAAACAAAAATCGCAACTAGCAATTTTTTTTAAAAATAATACGTTTAGCATGTAGTGGGACGGATGGCCGAGTGGTGTAGATACTCGACTGTCGACCAGAGAGTCCTTGGTTCGATCCTTGGTGAGAACCATGGGAATTTTTCCAGGTGAAGTTTGTTTCAAAGTCGCCCCACAAGTCCACCCAGCTTTAAATGGGTACCTGACTTTAAGTTGGGGGAAGTAAAGGCGGCTGGGCGTTGTGCTAACCACACAATCCCTTCATATGCCGAGGTTATAGAAACAGGTGAATCCTACACTTCATCTGCCCCGATGGCCCGTTTGGGCAAAGGGAACTTTTTTTTAGCTTGTATACTTGTGTATATTAGAAAAATAAATAAATTGAGAAACAGTTGTGTTTTTTTGTTATCGGCCTGACTCAGTAGATTGAGTAAATCAGGCTTCACTATTTTGATGACTGCTAAGAAACTTTTTTCATCTACACAAAGAACAGACCATGGAGAACTCCATCTCTAAGACGCAAGTGACAACATTATTGGATAGTTCTCTCAAGACTTAATATCTCTTAGGGACAATCATTCTGCAAATACACAAAATGGAAACTTGTGCCCAACATTTACTGTGGTTTTACCTGACAGCCGCAGTGTGGCAGTCCACGTGAATGACATTGAAATGCGTCACTGTTGAGTAGCCGATAGACTTCCTGGTCTTACTTTCATAATCCTCCATGTTGCTACGTCTGGAAAATGTGTAAATGGCAAGCACCTGGAGAACAGGAAAACATTCAAACATTAACAGGATTGAAATTTTCAAAAAGTAACACACCATAAAAAGGTTGTAAACAATATTCAAATACTGCACATAATCCATGTAGCATGTTTCTGTATGTATTTCAAAGAAAATGCCTAATTAACACTGGATGTACCACTTATGTACATACCAGCCTATGTATACATTTATTTTTTTGTCACTTTATAGACTATTTGAGCAAAAAAAAAGAGAGAAAATATTTTTTTCTAAATTGAAAAAAATCAACTAATGAGGGAACATTCAATAAGGAACATTCACCTAGAGGGAACATTGTATAAGAGGAAAAATCAGCAACAGTGGGAACATATTATGAGGAACAACCAGTAACAGAGGGAACATTGTATGAGGAACAACTCACCTTCTGAGGCTGGTACCTGTAACCTTCTCTACAGATACAGCAGGTCAGACCTGTCTCCTCTTTCAGGTCCTCCATCTGTTTCAGCACAGAGGATTTGACAGTCACCTGACCCTTCTCATTTGTCTGTAGAGAGAAAAAAAAAAACAGAAAATATTTAGCTCCAACCTCATCTTCTACACTAGACATGTACATATCGGCTCAAGTGTATCAAATGAGTTCAACTGAAAAAACTTACAGTCATGCCCAGTGCACCCAGCTGTTTCTTCCGCACTGCCATGGCCAACCGTTTCTTTCTCTGTTTTAGTCTGTTGGCGGACATCTTCAATCTGCAACATATTTCGAACCATTGATGCCAAAATTTTTTAAAAGTAGTTCAAAACAATTAATATGATATTATTTGAAACAATATTAAAAACAATTAACAGAAAAATTGTATACCATTGCTGTCATCTAGCAGTCATACTTCAATATCAATTACATAATAAATAAATATACAGTGTACAGGCATTCGAAAATAAATGCACGAGGAAAATCCTTCAATCTCCAACCTAGGACGCAAGACCAATGAGTTAGTCTGGGAAAGAATATCTTCAATCGCGGGACATCAGGAAATGAAAATAGCAACAAATCAAGGGAGGTAAGATGGCATGGTTCAGACATGTGTCAAGGCATGATAGCCTGCCAAATACTATTCTCCAAGAAGGAGGCCGTCACAGAGGTCGTCAGCAGAAAATGTTGGTTTGACAATATCAAAGAGTGGACAAGACTACAAATTAATGAGCTAAAGACAGCCGCGCAGGATAGGCAACCATGGAGAAATATGTCTGCTGAAGTGGCCATGCGCTCCCCCAACGACCACACCGGTTAAGGGTAGGATGATGTGTTATTTTTAAAATCTTCAACTGTCCCGTTTACTCTCTCACTTCTTTGAGCCTCATAAATTCTGATCAGAGTGGGACCCGATTTTTTCCATTGTTTACCTTTTTAGCCGCTTGTTCATTGGTTTTGAGAGCATCCAGCAGATTCTCAGCCAGAGTGCCGACATGTTGGTCGGATGAGACTTGTTCCAGTTTGTGTAAGATAGGAATACAGGATTCTGATATCACACCCTGGGAGTCGAAAAAGAACGTTGATTATGTCTTACCATTATGGTGGTCATAAGCATTCAACATGTTCTAGTACAATGTTTTATTTAAAATTTCAACCAACCAAAAAAAAAATGTCGTTCCAATCAAATCAAAGCAAAAAAAAAAAAAAAGAGAGAGAGAAGTACATTTTTGAGAACCACCGATTTTCATAATATTTTTTTTTTCATTTATTCAATCTATAGTGCCACGTGAAACTTTGCCCCTGGGAAAACATAGCTCTTTATAAAATTAGGGTGTGAGTATTGAAACTAAATTAATATAAAATAAATTATCTAAAATATTTTTTGGAAGAATAAAGAGAAAAATTATCTCACAGTTAAATGGCCTTTAGGACCATTATTTCAATAAATAAATAGGTCACATATGACATCACCCCCATCCATTTAAAAAAATAACATTGTCAGACTTGATGTTGCGACTATTATCAATCAACATAACATCTAAATTGACACCACTTTCCATATTATCATCCTCAGAATTTGCTGATCATTCACAAATATCACCATCAAATCTTGCAATACTTAACTTTGTGTAAATAATTTTCATTCCAAGTAAAAATGTACACAACTAAAAAAAAAAACCCAACTGGTTGATTTTTGGAAATTAAAAAGCTAAAGAAAATTCATTTTCTGTTTTTCAGGAATCCACATTTACTTCTTTAAAAACAGTTTTAAATAGAATAGTAAGCTATCAGGGACACAGAGGAAAGGGGCAATTATTTTTGATTTATTATGATTTAGAAATTATAGGGTGATTAGTTCAAATATTAGTCAGTCACGTGTGTGTGTGATTCACTGACCTGTGTAGGAGAATGTTTAGTGCAGAGACCAGTCAACATTCTCAGAACATAAGATAAACTTGGTTTAGACAGAAACTCTTTCCAGACATCTGAGTCAGTGCTGAGGAAATACAGAAAATCCATCAAGTTACAAGCAGACATGCAACAGGTTAAAAGCAGACGTAATAAACTTTTTAATAAATTAAGCAGCACTATTTAGAAGTGTACATACGCCAACATTGTTTTGATTTCTGGTGCGTGTTTCAAAATGTAGCCCACTGCTGTCTGGACAATGCCATTTTCCAGGATAAGATTCTTTAGTCGCATTCCATTAGCATTGCTCTGTAAATGAAATTTAAAAGTATAAACAGAAATTGTAAAACAAATCAATTAATAAGATAATGGAGTGTGGTTATAACAGTGATAACAGGAATTGATATCACCTGAGACTGTATATACCAATCATTACAAAAATGTACGTATCTTTATACACAGAAATTATTCAAGAACTAATGCCAAATTTAGATATACATAAAAGCAATGTTTTTCGTATTTGTATGCAATGAAATGACCTAACTAGACTTTACTTAGGTTAACAGCCTCAAGTACTACCTCAGTAGTTATAAATTACCTCAATAGCACTTAGGTTTAACAGCCCCAAGGTGACACTGGAAGAGAATACATCAATCAGCCTTTACCAGGTTAATGTTCCCTACATTTAATTTCAGTGTTGCAAATTACCTTAACTAGCTTATTTAGGGCACACTAGGCCTCACACACCAGAAGGTGAACACTGACCAGCTCTTGCTTTAGGTTACTTAGCCTCATAATAATTGGGTAGTTGTAATCATCAACCAGCTCTTTACTTAGGGTTACAGCCCTGCTACCTCCAGTAAAGAGAATTGATTAAATCAGCTCATATCTTATAGTTAATGTCCCAGCACATCTCTGGAAGCATAATGACTTAATGGTATTTAAGAATCAATTGAACAGAACAATCCAAATGGACTCTTCGTGGCCTGATTTGTAAGCTCTTCATCAAACCTGAGGAAATCAATCAAACATCAAATATTTTAAAAGCTAAAAAATTGTACAGGGCCAGTAGACATTATTATATCAACGACTTTGACAAAACTAATATTTGATCCTACTTGTCAAACTGGAGATAGGGTTTGAAGTGAGACAACAACGCCTCCATCTTGTCATCCTCTCCAAAAGCTAAGAAAGGGATGAGCCTCATCAAGGCCTGCAACACTGTAGGGTTGGACCTCACAAAAGTGGAGTTGATTCTGTCCAGCATCATCAAGAGTTGTTCCTTGTCTCCACACTGTTTTGAGAACTCCTGCAAAAAAATTAAACAAATGCATGCAATTATCAGTTTAATCGGGGACGGATGGTCGTGTGATAAAGCACTCCACTGTAGACTGGTTCGATCTTCGGTGAGGACCAATGAATATTTTGCAGGTCATGACTAAAGTCCCAGCCTCCATGGCCATTGCACTATTAGCTATGATGGGGATGAAAGGGCACTATAAAAACAATCCCATTAGTGGTTTATAGGATCTAAGAGATTTCATCTCATCCTTACAGGGACTTTACACATCAGTTTAATCTGAACAGGAATGTTTTAACTCGGCCACACAATCTTATTCTTCAGGAGAGAATAAATTTAATTTTTTTTTCCCTTGTGTTCCATTTTGTAAAAGTACATCCAAGCATAACACCCAATTATCTAAGTTGTTCGGGAGATTTAGTTTTTAAGTTGATAGTTCTATGTTGGGATGAATTTTATGAAGTTGGACATTTAATGAGACACATTTTGTAGAGTTATTTTTTAATGTCTTATTTTCCAACTTAAGGAAACTACAAATGTCAATCTACAAAAAGGTAGATGTATTTAAATAAGATGCTGACATAGCTTACAGTTAAAAATGATACAACACTAAATCAGTGGGAGTCGCCACACACAGATGGGATCCAGCCTCATCATCAGGGGTTTATCAAGATTAAAGTGAACAAAAAATTTATGAGAATAGAACAACCGGGCTCAAATGGAACCATTACCAAAATCTACTAGAAACCATGCCTAGCTAACCTGCAGAGCTTAGCAGGGGTATATAAGACTATACAGTGCATTTTTCTACTCGTAATATCACGGGCTTCTATAGAGGACAACCGACAGTAGGGCAATATCTGTCGGCAATTGTTCCGCCTTGGTACTCACAGCACCTTGTTCAGACCAGAGATTTTGAAAGAAAGAAACAATAGAGGTTAAAAAGTAATCGAATGTTCTAGTAGGTTCTAGTAATTTATGTCCAAGTATTTTAGAACTACTTTAAATAACTTGAAACAAAAACAAACCAGAATTGACAAAAACTAAACACTTCTTTTAAATAACTGCACATAATGCATGAATCACGGTGCATAAAAAAACCGTCTAATTTGTCTCATTTGTCATCCCCAATTATTGGCAATCATTCGTGTTCAAAACATTTATTCTAATACGAGATTTAGTGATAGGTAATATCATAGCATAATCAAAAGCAGCTGTTCATTTAAGTTTTGTAAACATTCAATAGCACTGCTGTTGTACTTCCAGTTAGCAAAGAATGTACAGATTGTTGTGATTTTACATTGGGCGTATATAAGAGTACAGGTTATATTGTGAGAATCTTGAGATATCATGCTAGGGTTTATTTTTGGGTAGGGTTTACATTGTGAGAATCTGGAAATATCATGCCAGGGATTATTTTTTTTTTTTTTTTTTTTTCAGGGAAACATGGCAAAACAGATTTTAAAATGAAACAACATGAAATAAACTTGATATATTTAGTCATTTTTAATTCACTTCATATATAAAACATTGTGTTGCCAATTATATATCTCTCCTGCATGATCAACAATTCATTTGGTTTTTAAATGAGATCAGGAAAGAAAAAAAGACCCACCAGGTTCAGGGCTCCGAGCATTATGTTAATGGAATTCAATTCAGGGAGGTCATGCTGTCTGTTGACCTTCACATTGACGGCGCCATGAGAAGAGCTTCAGGAGGACCATCATCTGCTTGCCCAGAACAAGATCCTTTATAGAGGCCAACCTGTCCAGTACATAACCTCCAGTCCCCCACAGTCTTTCAACACAGTAATAACATTTTGTACACATCTTCCTTGTCAATGTCATCTTCTAAGGAGCAGAAACAATTTAGTTTTCAATAATCGTATAAAAAAAAAAAAACATTTTGTCCAAATATATATTTTTTTTTTTTGAGATTTATATTTTGTTATACATTAAGTACTTAACATGAAACTAGCTTGGTTAAAGGGGGTAGATTTACATATCTGAATGCATCTTAGACAATGGAAAATTGATTTTAAATTAAAATCATTACTTTTTACCTCAGCCAGAATCTTGTAAAGTTAAAATCATCATAACATTTTGCCCAAACAAAAATCTAGAGAGTTAAAAACATAAACTTTTTTACCTGAGCCAGAATCTAGTGAGTTAATCATGTCCTCTGTGGCATCACCCAACAACCCTCTCATGCGATACAAAACTGGCATTGGTTCACCCTGAGAGAATTAAATGAGGATATAAGTTACAGTGAGATCTTGTGGATAATCACAACAATCGTAAGCCACACGACTCATTTAGACATGGGTAAAACAAAATACGAGAGACAATAGTTCACTTCAATGATATATTTTCAATTCCTCAAATTTATTTCTTTTTTTCAGTAAGACAATAATACACCTACAACTAACAGTACGGCACAGCCCTCAGTTAATTATGAAATAATTCAACTTTCAGAGCTGAATTTAAAGTTAAAATGTCTACCTCTCCGTGATCAGGCAGCCATATCTTTTTGTAAACTTCTTTCACTGGCAGGTCCAGACTGATGATTTTTTTATTGACCAGAAGCTGAAAGAAAGATTTTATATACAATTTTACTGTCTAGATAACCAGACATGTAATGAACTAACATCCTGGCAATAATTCAGGTTATAAGCTATCACACTGTAAATACTGATTATATAATACTGATTATATACTGTATAAACTACACTGTATAAACGACCATATCAGAGAAAATAGGATAACATTTTCTATAAAATAGGAAAATAAATCATTTTAAAGTGATAAGAAACTACAGCAGTCTAAATTGAATGAGGGAATAACTCACCTCCATTCCTGTGTCATCATCCAACAGTGCAACAAGTTCATAGTCTGAAAAAAAAAAAAAAGAAAATGCTGATAAATCTATTTTTTTTTAAGGTAACAACTATTTGAAGACTCCTTATGTGCATTTTGTACCACCCCAACCAAAACTAAAGAAGCCTATCTGAATGAATCGCAGGGTAAAACTAGCTCGGATTTCCACCTGTGATGGGGCTACCAAATTTTTTTTTACCAGAGGAATACAATATATTTAAAGGAAAATTATTTTATATGCAAAATTAATGCTAAAAATATTAAGTTTGCAAGACTAATAAAAATTAGAATATTATGTTTGTAATGTAGTTACAAGGTAAATGGTTTTAGCAGTGTCAATAAACAAAAAAATGATGCTCTATACAGTGAAAAGTCGTTATAACGAACGTCAGTGTAACGAATTATTCAGTACAGCGAATTTTTTTTTTGCCCCTTCCCCTTCGCTTATATAACATCTGTTAAAAAGTGTCGTTGTAACGAATTTCGTATTTTCAGTATTGCGAAAAAAATAGCCGTTTTGCAGATATTTAATTTTATCCCCTTACCAAAAAAAAAAATTTAATTCGGCAAATTTCTAAAACTCAAGTCAACTTGAACTCAAAACCACATTCACATTTACTAAATAATGGGAGGGGGAGTGTGAGAGGGAGTAAGATGTTATGGTAACCTTTAACCTCTACCGATGAGGATAGTAAACATAAATTTCACCAGGTGCAGTACTGAGACAAGTATCGGCTTGGGACGGCGAGGGGGGTAGTGAGTGGCGGTGTCACAATTACGTAACAACATACGGGGGGGGGTGGGTGATGAGAGTTTAAGCAAGGTCGGGAAGGGGAGAGGAAGAGAGTTAAGACGTCACGAGACAGCCAAGCGACGGCGGGCACAATTACGTAACAACGAACTGGGGGGGGGGGAGTGGAGCGGCGGTGGCTGCTACGAACGGGGATGGGTGAGAGGAGAAGCATTTTAGCAACGGTAGAAAGGGAGGGGTGGAGAGAGATAAGACGTCAGCCACCTGCGCGTATCACGCGTAGTGACGTAGGATTAATTAAAAAATCAATAAACCAGTGTTGTGTTTGTGTGTGGGGGGAGGGTGCGGTAATGAGAAAGAAGCAAGACACTTTTTTGGGAGGTATGAGAAAGACATAATGGATTTGATGTGTGTGGCGGTTATAAGCAAGTAATTAAGGGCAGCATTTCCCAACTACCCAGCCAGGCAATGTTCATTCGAACATCAACAGTACCAGACTGCAGTTGACAAAATGCTTAAAAAGTGACTTGACAGTTTTAGTAAAAAGCAATGTCATTGTTTTGGGTAGGGGCTTGATTAATGCTTAGGGTCGCATTTTGCGAATATGGCTATTAACAATATTGTTTAGAAAAAATGGCGACGTATATTTTGGGGTAAAGACTTGATGGACAGAAGACTGCATTCTGGTTGTTGGGGAATATTTAGAACGATCTTTTGTGCTTGAGAGTGTTCAGCAGAAAGTTACAAACTTTTTCGAGTGACTTCTGTGTGTTTGTATTATTTGACCTTTTCTTATTATATTAAAATTGAATCCAGTTAAAGAAATATTTTTAAAAATATTTAATAAATGAGACAATATGAGTAAGAGAGCCGTAATGGGCACATTATCAAGGGAAGTAAGTCATGTTGAATAGCTGTTGCACAAATAAATGAGTCATGTCCTTAGTTCAATGACGTTGGCGGTGTGTGTTAAAAACAGAAAATGTCGTTTGTCCCCCCCCCCCATTTCAGTGTAACAAATTTTCAGTATTACGAACGAATTCCGAGTCCCCGTGAATTTCGTTATAGGGACATTTCACTGTATTTATCTAAAATGTGTACATCTAACCATAACAGATTTTATATTTGAATAAGTTCACTGGACCTGTACAGATTTTGTTTTTTATATCCCTCATCAATGGTCCCATCCCTGGTTCCGTTGAGCTGTAAGGGATTGCCTAACATTCTACCTTGCAGAAAATCTTCTTGCTGAGGGTCTTTCTCTAAAATCAGGAAAAACTCTGTCACATCATTTTCTTCCTGTGAACAATAAAAAAAAAAATGCAAACTAAAGTCCAGTAAACTTTTACTAATATAATTGAAAGTTTTAAGAATTTTTCAAGTTTGTAGGTTTCTGAGGGAACCACACAATGAAAAAGATGCTATATAAAAAAAAAAAAAATCTATTTTACATGTGAAGTTAAAAATAAAACTCTTCCCAGAACTCACAGGGTATATGATGCTGCACAGGCGTTCAAATATAAAGACTGGTGACCTGTAATCTTCAAGGGGATATTTCCTAACAGTCTGGACACAAACTGACATGAACTCTTTGGTTTCTGACTCAGTTCCTAGATAATAAATCAGTTAAGAGTTTTGATATTCACACAAACATCTTTCAACAGTGAACAAAAAAAATTATTAATTCCTAAAATCTTTTTCTGTATTAATTAATGAATAATAAAGGTTCATTTTTATTTGTTAATAACAGCTACAAAGATGTCGACAAAAAAAGATAAAAAACTAACAGGTTAACTAAGATATGGGGAAGGATGGTTATAGTAAGTGCTTGACTTTCAACCTAAGTGTCACTGGTTCGACCCCTAAGTGAGAACAAAAGGAATTTTGCCAGGTCCTAGTGAAAGTTGGTTGAAATTACCCCATATCCACCCAACTTTAAATGAAAACCTGACTTGAGGAAGTAAAGGCAGCTAGGCATTATGCTAGCCACACAAACCCTTGATGTGCTGTGGCTACAGAAACATAGGAATTCTACACTTCATCTGCCCCAAATACCTGACTTGAGGAAGTAAAGGCAGCTAGGCATTATGCTAGCCACACAATCCCTTAATGTGCTGTGACTACTGAAACATAGGAATTCTACACTTCATCTGCCCCAAATACCTGACTTGAGGAAGTAAGGCAGCTAGGCATTATGCAAGCCACACAATGCCTTAATGTGCTGTGACTACTGAAACATATGAATTCTACACTTCATCTGCCCCGAAGGCCTTTAAGGGATCTTTTACTTCTATTATGACATGTTTGTTTTACCTGTGTTAGTTCTTCTAGCATGTGTAACAGTTTTTCCTGTGTATCATCAATCAGTTTAGTTCTCTGCACTACCAGTTTCCTCAGTGACAGGTAGCCATTCAACACACAACCAACCAGTCTGTTCTTGTACTGTTGCTTTAATCTTTCTTGTTCTATAAACAGGGCCAGCAGCTCTGAAAGTTTACAATTTTTATTCCATAAACAAGTGACACAAATCACCCTCCAGTATCATTTACAGCATATCTTGAATATACAATGAATATATAACTTTAGTTTTTTACTTAAAAAAACTTTACCTGTAAGTGATTTCAGAGCAAACCCTTGAGCCAAATCAGAACTTAGAGTTGTTTCCTCCAGGTATTGCAAATGATCAACTTCCTGTAAAAAGTTAAATGTTAGCTAATCGTTTTATAACAAAAAAAAACAAAGCAAGTTTAATGTTAACAAAATGTATGAATGAAAAAAAAAAGATCACAGCATATTGCTGTACCAAAAAAAAACCTTTATGACTGAGCTACATAATATAAATATGCAAATAAAAAGGAGAGCAAGAAGTTTTTATAATTCAATCTGTTGACTGTACGCTATGATGTACCGTATTTACTCGCATATAAGCCGAATTTAGAACTATAAAATACAATTCTGAAATCAGGGTTAAATGCGCATAAAACAAAATGGACACAATGACAGACACTAATGCCAATTTTCCAGCCACACACTTTCATCGCTATCTGACTCTTTACTTGGTTGTGTGTACAGAGTACCAATGTATATATACAGAGGTGTCAGCTGATAATTACACTGAGTATGAATATTACCATGCAGAATTACCATTTTCGAAGTCAAAAATGGCATAAAATTAGGAAAAAAGTACTAAAAAAAAAACAGAAAATGTTTCCTAAATCTATGGTTTCCTAACTAATACTATAATAATTATCTCATGAAGTGTAATCAAAGATAGATTTCTGTCCAGGCTCACTGTATGTTCTTTTATCTATTATTTATAATCTAATAATACAGGAATTTTCTCTAGAAGTGTAATCAAACATAGATTTGTGTTTAGACATACTCTATACGTAAATGCATAGAATAAAGTGAGAGTGACACGACCTCGTGGTTGTGTGTGCACAAGTGGCGAGCCATTACCAAACTAAAGCTACCGGTGAAGCCAAAATCATCAGTACAGGGTCTGATTTCTTAGAATTAACACATTCAAATGAAGGCAGTCGTAAAGGAATCCTCTTAAATCAAATTCATCCAAAAATATAGAGTAAAATTAGACTATTATATGAGGGTTTTTGCAAAAACTGGCCACTTTAAAGCAGTTTTAGGGAGGTCAGCTTATATGCATTGTAGGCTTGTATGTGAGTATATATGGTAAGTTTCATAACTAATGCTAAGCCTTACCTTTGAAATAAGCTCTGCTAGGTGTAACATCACTCCCTTAATGGCCAGGTAATATTTCCACTTGTCCTGATTAATCAGACGCTTGTACAAGGCCAGGAACTCAGTAGCACATTCACCTACTTCTCCCTTTACATCATCCAGACAACTGTTAATGACAGACAGCAGAGACATATAAGTCAAACATTTCATCGGTAGTAAAATTCATTGAGGAACGGCCCACTTATTTTTAAATATGAGCGTAATGTACTTTTTGACAAAAATTATTTGCAATTAAAATTTTTTCAAGATTTAAAAAAAAATAGCATTCAATGTGTAGACTTAACATGTATTAGTTCTATGAAGCTATTTTACCTACAACTGGAAATGTGATCAAATTGGAAGGTAGTGAAGTAACCATGATTGAATGTGTGTTTTAATCTTTTTTGCCTTTTTTTTAAATTCTGAGTGCTCTAAGACTATAAGCTACTTTTTGGGTAAGATGAAAAGACTTGGAGTGGATGTATTTTTTATCTACCTTTTCCCAGCTATTAGAGGTGTATTATTAATCTTAGAAAATACATGTTAGTCTATTTATTAAAAAAATAATATTTTAAAGAAAACGTAAATTTTTTAAGCTATATGGATAAATGAGACTATTTAAAATATACACATGCCAAATTGAATTATTTAATTACATTGGCAAATTCTATGGCAAATTATGGATTTGTAAATTATAAATTTTAACAAAGAATATATAGGAAACCACATGTTTTTGCTCATTTTAAAAATAAAAATCGACCTTTGAAGATTTCAAAACATAATTAAATGTAGTCATTGGAAAGCATTTAGAAAGCTCTATCAAACTAAATATGTTAATTTTAACAATACTGTTTTGAAATTTTCATTGAAGTACATGTATAAAAATGTATTTATATATTAACCTGAAAACAGAAGAATTATTAAAAGAAATAATGACCTGGTGAGCATGTCAATGATTTCTTTACGTCTGCTGAACACTTGGGATATGGCCTCAATGACACTACAAGCTGTCTGTCTAGCAGATCTTGAACTTGGTGAAAACATTGCTTGCTGCATTATGAAAATAAACAATATTTTTCATTTTTAAAATGGAGTATTTATCTTATAACAAGAGCTCCTCAAATGGAGCATTTATGTTATAAAAAAAAGAGCTAAAATGGAGTTCTGACTTACAATGCCTGAACAAATCAAAATATAGATCCAATTCTCATACAAATAAAACTCTTTAAATGGTCTTGTATTTTTTTTTAATAAAGGAGTTCAGTTATTCTTTTAGAAAGAAATACATATTACGATAGTCTTTTAATATATAACTATTATGACATTCTTTAATGCAAATATCTTTTTTTTTTTTCGGTTTTTTTTATGACCTTAAAAACTATTTCTATTCATTTAACTTTATTGAAGATAGTGATTTTTTGATGACACAGATTAAAAATTTGTTGCTTCCTTTCTTTGTTTTTTTTATTTTAAAAAAAGTTCTTACAAGTGTCTGAACATTTTTTCAGCAAACATAAACTAGGGAAAAGAGCCAAATATAGCAATAATGAAGATTTCATGACTCTGGCATTCCTAATAGCAGCATTTTACTGCATTTAGAGTTTTTAATTTTGCTAGGATTATCTACTGACTTCATTTTGTCGAGTCTTTCATTGAGTGACAGCTATATCTATTTTCAAACACAATTAACAGGTCATTTCAAACACAATTAACAGGTCATTTCAAACATAATTAACAGGTCATTTCAGAGTTTGCATTGGGCCCTTTTTCAAAATAATTTGACAAGTATAAATAAAAAACAAAATTTAATTTTTTACAAAGACAATACCAGATACCAGGATTTCATTAATAAACTTACAGGCATTAACTATATTTACTACAAATAACTTTACAAACTGATAAAAAAAAAATTATTTTATTTGATATATATCAAAATGAAAAAATAAGCAACCTGAAGCCAAGTAGTTTGGGTTAACTTTAAAGTGACAGCTGGCACTTTCCACATGTTCTGCTTCCACCTGGCAGCGTATTTCTCTATCAGGTAGTCAGATCTCGTGTTGGACTTCTTTTCACCTTCCAACTGGGGCAGCGGTGGTGGAGTCTTCTTGTCATGTGACAACAGGTCAGCGAAGAAAGCTTCAAGAAGAGATAACTTCTTAACTGATTAAAGTGGAAAATATTTTTGGGTCCGACAACAGTTTAGTTTATGCCAAGCTAATAGGTAAGGTTATTATATTTTCAGTATAAAATATAGATGGGAAAATTGTACACCTTTCCTATTAGTTTGCACTATTGAACATAGAATTAATGTACACTTGTAAAATGTTCAAAAAAGCAGAAAGAAATGTTTGTGTGTTGACATCTTTTTAAATAAAAATAATTAAATGTATTAGAGCACTGCTCCACAAAAAATAGTTGTGCCATGAGATGGAGCAAGGTGTGCTGAGGGAAAAAAACTGAATGATAGGTCATTGGTCAAAAGTATCAGCTTTTTTTTTTTTTGGAAGTTTTTTTTCCCCTTTGACACTCAACGACAATGGACTAGTGGGTTGAAAAATATTATATGATGAGAAAATACACAATATATAAGACAAGCGATTGGTACATTTTATGAAATGAGAACAAGCAATGTAGATAGATAACCTGAAGACAGTCGATGAATAGATAAACTTGCATATGTTAGGCATACTCGAAAGCATGAATAAACTAAACGTAGAATTACAAGGAAAAAATGAACACTTTGTGGCGTGCTCAAAACAGGAAAGTCAAGTCCTGCTAAATGAGTTATGGTGAGGGTCACTAGAAATTTGCTTAAGTGTGCTGCCGAGTTTGAGTTTTCAAAAGAGTTTTACTATTCATCCAGAAAAATTGGCCTGTTTTACAATCTTTCTCAACTGACCTGGTTTAGGGAGCCGTCTCTTCCAGTTCTGATAGGAGTACCTTGGGTCACCAGCCAACCATTTCCTGACATCCATGTGAAATTTGGCAGGCATGGAGTCAGCAGCAGTTGTCTTCTCACTCTCCTGTGTGAGTCAAGAATGAGCTTTTTATTTAAAATGTCATCAGTAAAACATATGAATGAAGAGATAATAAATGTCATCAGTAAAACATATGAATGAAGAGATAATAAATGTCATCAGTAAAACATATGAATGAAGAGATAATAAATGTCATCAGTAAAACATATGAATGAAGAAATAATAAATTCACACAGATATTCTTTTTTATACATTCATAAAAAAAAAAGGGTACAATTATCCTGTAAGGCAAACTTAGTTATCATGTGACTTTAAATAAAAAGGTGTTCGTTGATAGTACAGTTTACTTTATCCTGTTTTCAATTCTGAATACTAGTGAGTTTTGATGTGAGATGTCAGTAAATGCACTTTCACAGGCACTTCAGGAAGTAAATGCAGCTTAATTAACAGCCGAATCACAGAAACTTCAGGTTTGTTGTTTTTTTTATATTCTGCAGTATCTATTCATTTTATAGATAATCTATTTATCTGATCAACAGAACATGCCTAATTGGCAGTGTAATAGTAAGATTAATTAACGTGGTGCAATTAAAGGGTTCTATATTGTCTCCATGGTCATCACAGCCCAATATGTGCTGGGGAAAGTGGGCAGAGCTTTGATGTAGGATATATATATTTCATCCATCATCCTTTTTGGAACCCCGTCAGACCTTATCACCATAAAAAGCTTTAAAAAAAAATATTTCTCATTCACACTCTTCCTCTTAAAAAAAGGGATTGGGGGGAAAAAAAAGGTGTGGGGGGGGGTTACAACATCCATAATTTCACCTTTCTCTTGCCATTGATGAAACTGACCAGATCATGCTTAACAAGTCCTTGAAGTATCCTGAGACATGGCAAAGTAATTGACTCCATGATCACTGGGTTCACCATCTGAATACCCATCAGGAACAATCTCATCACTAGCCAAAGGACAAAAAAAAATTATTATTACAAGTCAATAAAACTATTAATTTTTAAAGTGAATAGATTTACAAAAACTTTTCCAACTGACAGCCATTATACCCCAATAAATAAAAAAAACCCTGAAGAGCAAGGATAATGATGTACACATACATGTATTGTAGTTTTAATTTTTTATTAAATTTAATGAACAGAAGGTGATTTGAATATATTAACTGAGGGATTCAACCATACTTCAGATAAACATCAAATTACTGATCAAACTACTATTGCAACCTGTTGTTTTATTTAAATGATAGTAATTAAACAACTAGATTATGTACTTAAAACTCCCTTCTAACCATTTAATTAATTAATGATTTTTTTTTTACAATTAGAAAAAAAATAATTATTAAGCTTCAGATAAAAGGATTTTACAGTTAAAAAAAAAGACATTAATTTTAATCATCTTCCCACTTCCTTGTCAAAATCAAGCCTAGCAAGACAGATGAACAAAGAGAGTTACCACAACGAGTCCTTTGCTCCCAACATGAGTCATCCTGATGAAGTGAAGTGGCTAACAGCATTATCTCATGTCTTACAGAAGAACCCTGAGAATGACACCAAACAAAAAGAGAAATGAAATTAACAACACCTAATATAATAATAGCGGTCTCACTTCTGCGTTATATCGAAAGGAGAAAACAAGAATTCAAAATGGCATCTTTCTGGCATCTTGATTCGGTTAATGTTTTTAAAAATCTACTGTTCTGAATAGTTTCAGAGGTTTTCAAACATCAAAAACCAAAGGCCGAAATGTGAAATAATTCCATTTAAACATTTGTTTGTTTTGTTTTTTTTTAGTATTCCACAACATATTGCATCTTTAAATTATAATCATGAAAAAATCAGATCTGTCCGAAACCAAAATAACCTAGCCTACTGATCAAACCTAAGGGAATATAACTCTATGCAAAGGTTTTTGCAGGGTACAGCTAGTCATTGGAATAATGACCATTGTCCAATGATCTAAGTTAAAGTAGAAACATTTAATTACCAAATCTGGATCATAGGAATAATGACCATTGTCCAATGATCTAAGTTGAAGTAGAAACATTTAATTACCAAATCTGGATCATAGGAATAATGACCATTGTCCAATGATCTAAGTTGAAGTAGAAACATTTAATTACCAAATCTGGATAATTGGAATAATGACCATTGTCCAATGATCTAAGTTAAAGTAGAAACATTGAATTACCAAATCTGGATAATTGGAATAATGACCATTGTCCAATGATCTAAGTTAAAGTAGAAACATTTAATTACCAAATCTGGATAATTGGAATAATGACCATTGTCCAATGATCTAAGTTAAAGTAGAAACAATTACCAAATCTGAATCATTGGAATAATGACCATTGTCCAATGATCTAAGTTAAAGTAGAAACATTTAATTACCAAATCTGGATTTGACTGATGACCTTTGATGGCTGAAGTGATTCTTGTCATGACCAGGTTGTTCATTTCTTCTGTGCCTTTGCGGTTGTCACGGGTCAACAAACACAGCAATGTACGCACTTCAGTTCGCACAGACAGAGATCCCAGTCTAAGGTTGTAATCAATCAGCTGTTTAATCATGCCCTGCGAAGGAAAGACAGCTTGTCATTGAAAAAAAAGACTTGGTAGTTCTATCACTGACAGGTAACTAACTATTTGCAATTTTACTAATAAAACTTAAAAAAACAAAATGAACTATAATAAATATGGAAACTTGCTTCACTTCATAATTTCGATTGATCATAGATCTGTATGGCTTTGATATAAAAAAATAAATGAAAGAATTGGGAGTGCCTGAACATTTTTTGCCTCTCTAATAATCCATTAACAAAATTAATTTTTTTTTAAATTAAAGGTTTATATTTTTTTTTAAAAAGTGTATTTGTTTAGTTTAATTTACTCATATGAAAATCACTTCATCTCAGGATATGGGACAGCTTCTAATAAGACAATGTGCTGACAATATATCAACAATTGAAAGAAAAAAAAAAATCCACCAAAGTGAAAAGTGAAAAGTACTACCTGACTGCACAGAGTTTGCCTCATACCAGGATTTGTCACTAACGCCCTGAGTAAAGTTATGCAGTGTTCTACAGCAGCACTGGCGCAGCCAAAACAGTTTCCTGTCTTTAAGCTAACAGACAGATATTTGGCAGAATATTAGAAACGGGTTAGAAATCACTGAGTAATTATATATATATGGTTGGCATTTTTCAACAAAATTTAAGACGTTCACAGAATTTTGTTAACTGATTACTGGGTTTAAAAAAAAATTGAAAAAAAAAAAATTATTTAAAATAAATAATTGTATGTGTATTCGAGGATATAAAATTGCGATTGTAATACAAATAAATCAACTGACCATTCCTTCTTCTCTTTGCTGACTGCTGACTTTGAGCACTTGGTTTCAGAGACTCCAATCTTTGGTTTGGCTCCAGTTGGAATGGGCACTTGACCTCTGACTGCCACAGCTTCTTTTTGCTGCTGGTCATACTCAACTAGCTCTCTACGGCATGCCATGACTTTCTGAACACAAAAATTGAAATCATAGGATAACCTCTGCGAGCTATTCATTATAGGATATTTATAAACATATGCTTTGTTAATTAGTGATTATTTACAATAAATAAAAAAATCGAGAATTAGATGCTCGGAAGAAAATGCTAACATTAATGGTTAAGCTTAAATCCAACTGAGAGCCAATATATTTTTTTTTCTCAGATATCGGATACGTCCTTTCATCCAAAGTGACATTTGTTGTTCTTTTTATTTTCAATTTTCCTTTCACTAAGAGCTTGAAGGGATAGGACAATACCTGAATAATATTTTCAGTTCACCCGTTAAAACAAAACCTGAATAATTTTTTTTTTAATTCACCAGTTAAAACAATACCTGAATAATTTTGCTCAGCTCATCAAATGCAGCTTTACATTCACCGCAGTATTTCTGTGCCAAAAGTTGAATGGCTTTGTTGACGTTGCTGACTGGAACTGTTCCAGCTGCTCCATTCACTTCCTGAAACATTGAATGAACAAATGATAAGCTGGTGTTAAAAGCAAAAGTAGAAAAACGGTTTAGAAACTAAGGCCTTTAATTAAAGTTTTGAATACGTTTGATAAAGCAACAATATGCTTGTGAAACACAATTGTAGCTAACAGCAGATATTTTATAAAGAAAAAAAAAAGCATGAGTTCAAACATAGGCAGCAGACAATAATTAATTCTTTAAAAATCTGAACTCACCTTTCCTACAGTGGCTGGTCTATCAGAACCGTGTTCAGCAACTTGGATCAACAAACTCTCAAGCACTGGCCTATGTAACTGCAGCTGTTTGTAAATGCGATCAGCCTTCTCCAACAAGGAATTGATGCTTGTGATGGCCTATAAAACACAGAAATAATTGCCGTTTGCGAAATGAGACTTGAGTAATTGCAACTTGAAGGTAATGACAGTCAATCATTAGATGATTTAACGCAAATTCTCACCTTCTTCCTGTCCTCCTCATTCTCAATGGGATCCACAGCACAACAGGGCTTGGCTGTCAGGGTCAGGTCAAACTTGGCATATTTACAGAAACCACAGGAGTTACACAGGAATGGGTCTTTTTCATCATAGTTGATAGACCTGGACAAAGTCAATGAACAGAGGTTCAGTTACGCACGCTCCCCAGACAGCATTGCCACAAGACAAGGCTCATCTATAAAACTGACATAATTTGTTGTGTTGTGATGGCAATTTAAATTAGCTTCATTTACTTATTTTATTTTTGTTCAAATCTCAAACCAAACCATGACCATAACCTCATTTTTGAAATGAAAAATAACTTAACAGCCATAAAGACATTCCTTGTGCACACTCATTTCTACTGCTGATTTAAAATTAAAAAAGAAATGCAGTTGACTCCAGACATTCCGTACTGAATGGCGGCCTAGTTAAAAAAATGTGTCCGCATAAAAAAAAGGATTAAATGAACGTTTTGGAAATAAAATGTGTTTTGTTGATACCTGTATATGTAGGTTGGGAGATTCAGCATATATATTTTTTTTTCTGACATGAATATGTTAAAAAAAAACATTTGATGCTTAACATAAGCAACCTGACTGCAAAGAATATGAACAACTGACCTGCATTTGTGACACTGATAAACGTTCTCTCCACAATTCCCACACACACCTGGTGAAGCAGGAACACTGGCACTACAGCGTGGGCACTGCAGGGTCTCAGCCGTGGCTTGAAGATTGTCATAAAAATCTGCATACTCAATCATCAAGTTACAGGCCACAATGGGAATGGGAAACTCAACCTAAATGAAAAAAAATAAAGGGTTTCAGTGTATTTTGACACATCGTCACTTATATATGGGTTGACAAACTGTTATAGTCCAGCGACCCAGTTACCTTGACTTCAGTCTGTCCAGAGGTCAGTCTGACTTTCCTGGCCTTGTGCCACAGACCTGGTCTGTTCCTCAGCTCTACCACAGCCTGGACTGATCTATTGTTGTAGTAGATGTTCATGGTCTGAACCTGGATATGCAGACAGACACAAAACAAGATGTGACAAAGTTGTATGTTGTATACACTCAGTTTATATATTTATTCAAAAAAAAAAAAAAAAGTTTCATTTCCCATTGTGTCGAAACTTTTATCAGATTTATATATGTACATGTATATTGAAATTAATATTAATCATATTTGGTTAATTATGTTGTGATGATTCTGTTGGTTAATTATGCTGTTGATATTTTGTAGACTAAAATCCTTTTACCATTTTTGTTCTCTTGAGATCACTGATACGTAGAGATATCTTGGAGATGACGTGGCTACCAACCAATTTGACTATCTGGGTGGTGGTGGTAAATTTGGAATCCACTTTGACAGCAGACAGTTTTAAAGTCTTGGGACAGAGAAGGTGAAAATAAATAAATAACCAAGACACAATGAAATCAACCAGAACAGTCTATTTAGGAATATACATGTATTTTCAATAATTATAATCTAGTGAGAGTAAGACAAAATGTCTATACCTGGAATGGAACCTCTGGATTGTTACACACGAGGCACGGATCACTCTCCAGGTAGTAGCCATCAAAGTCAACTAAACCCTGTAACATGCTGTAGATAATAAATTTAGATCACATTACATAACTGGCCAGTTTATGAAAATGTTAAAACTAAAGCTATATACTGTAGCCTTTTTCTTACGCAGATTTTTTTAATGTAGATTTGAAATAATGCATTATTTCTTTCACAAATTTTTTTTTTTTTTTTTAAGAAAAAAGCATAAAGACAGGTTTCACTGATTAAAAAACATGGAAAGATCGACTGTATTTGGAAAACGACTGTAACTGGAAAAAGTTTTAACTTAGGCAAATCCACTATTAGAGACATCAAGAAAAATAAAGCTGCAATATGCAAATCTAGTTATTTCTGATGCTATATTAAGTTCCATCATATTTAAGGAAAGAATTGTGAGAAAGTTCGGGGAAGTTCTCAACAATTAAGGTTGAGGGTCTAACTCAAAGAAAAATTCTTAAAACTGTTTTTTTTTAATATCAGGATAAACTATCATTCAATGCAAATAAAGTCTTATGAGAATATGTTATACGATTTAAACAAATTTTAGAATGTATTTTTTTTAAAAGGTTTCTACATGCATAGCCTATTTCATGCAATTTTTTTATTGCATCATTTTTGTGGATCGTTTATCTCACACAAAAAAAAAAGACCTTACAGTACAGAGCACAAGGCGATTACATGATGAAATATAAAATTTAAATTTAAAAAACTGGAACGCCAAATCTTATCTCTAGCTGGTTATATTTAATTAATAGATACAACATGACAAAAATTATTTGACAAAGATTACAGAGTAAATATTTTTTTTTTAAATTGTCGGAACTAATTTCAGTGTGAACCTACTTGTAAATTGTAGCATTGGGATGATTAGCTAACAGTTGATTCTCTTCTTTCAATAATGTTACTGCCTTGTTAAGGTACTCTGCCACCTGCGGTCAATTAAAAAAAAAATATTCTGATGACTTCTAAACAGACTATAAATATAAATGCATAATTTAACACAGAAGTTGACTTGGAATAATGCCATGAAATGCCACTTGTATTAAGAAATTAAGAACCTTTTTATCAGGCAGTCCTGGGGTCTTCAACAAGAAGTAGCCCAGCAAATCAACAAACTGTGCCGCTTTCCTTCCAAATACAGGCACTTCATGCCAGAGTCCCCAGAGTAGATCCAAGACATTCTGTTGTTCTTCTTCACAAGAGTTCCTATAATAAACATTACAAAAATATTTAAAAAAAAAAAAAACAGATTTATTATAACTAAACTAAAAGCCAACATTAAAAAAAAAAACAGATTTATTATAACTAAACTAAAAGCCAACATTAAAAAAAAAAAAAAAAAAAAGAATTCTAAAACCAGTAAAAAAACTCCCATATTTGCCTCAAAGGATTTTAAATTCATTTGAGAAAACATACCTGTATATCTGCAGGACAAGTCCGTGAGCCATCCATCTGTTGCTGCTGGAGTTGGAGTCCAGCAGGTAGGTCCTGACAAACTTGATGAACAGATTCTTCTCCAGGGTGGCAGTCAGCTGTTTGACCAGCTCACGGCACATACCTTCATCAAATGGCCTGGTGTCCTCACTGTCAGCTTTCTTGTAGGAACTGTCCAGCTCTGTCATGAACAGCAAAGAGATTATGCAGAAGAATATTTTTTTTTTCAGAGGGTTTACATTAACTTTACAACAGCAGATCATCATAAGCAGCCATAAATAATTTTTTAAATAAAAAAGGGCCAAATCACTATAAAAGATAAGCATAAGAGGAATTAAAAGTAAAAAAAAAAATGTTATAAACTAGGTGAATGACCAAGTACCGAAATTACATTTACTAACTTGAGCAGTGCGCTGCATGGGACTATAAACATTACTTTTAGTGAAATTACTTAAATATCTTTGAATTTATACCCATAATGACCAAAATTCACAAGAAGACAGAAAATAAAATTGATGCAGATGCCCCCCCCCCGCCTCCATTTCAAGGTAACAAATGTTCAGTAAAATGAATATATTACAAGTTCCTGTCAATTTCATTGTAAAAACACTTCACTGTACACATCTGAATAACATTTTTTGAGAAACTGCACAAATGAGGACTAAATACAGCTCAGACTAAACATTATTTAAAAATATTAATTAATGAATTCATAGAAATGTATGAATAATAGATTCACTAGCCAGATTTTTCTAACCATCAGTTTTTATTTTCACAGTCTCTTTATCCTTTTTGGTTTTCACTTTAATAGGTGATGAGGAGGAGCTGCCTGAACCATTGCTGTGACCCTGGCTGTGACCTTTGACTCCACATAATGCACACTGCAACAGCTGAAGCAAGGTAGGGGCCACACCTTCATCAAGAAGTATGCTTGCTTGTATGAGATACAGTAGTGTGTCTAACAGAAAATGACAGAATATTACAGGGAAAAATGTGTAACTGTATGAATAATACAGGATTTAGTTCTTGTCTCATAATAAGTGAGAATGTCAAAAATACCAAAAGGATGAAATTATTAAAGCCGTCAAACAACACATGTACATGTACTATGTGATAAACTCCATCTTTCTTCATTTAAGTAATGATTAATGGCCATTAACTTCCTGACATTTTGAAAAATTAACTTATCAAAAAAAAAAAAATTACTTCTAATAAAAAAAAGTAAATTCATTTTATTGTTAATGACATAAAGCAACAAAATTTTAATGAACTATTTACAATGTTTTGTTTTGTTTTTTTTCCAAAAAAAATCAAAAAATCAACAGCAATAATAATTGTTAGCATATTTGATTTCTTAAAAATGGGAAAGGAAGTAGCTGATAATTTCTTTTAATAAATAATATTGGGTAAAGTGCAT
>JAGDYQ010000008.1:9869143-9884143 GCA_021962125.1 Bulinus truncatus
GATAGATAGATAGATAGATAGATGGGATAGATAGATAGACGAGACAGATAGATAGATAGATAGATAGATAGATAGATAGATAGATAGATAGATAGATAGATAGATGGACGGACAGATAGATAGATAGATAGATAGATAGATAGATAGATAGATAGATAGATAGATAGATAGATAGATAGATAGACGAATAGATGGATGGATAGATAGATAGATAGATAGATAGATAGATGGATAAGATAGATAGATAGATAGATAGATAGATAGATAGATAGATAGATAGATAGATAGATAGATAGATAGATAGATAGATAGATAGATAGATAGATAGATAGATAGATAGATAGATAGATAGATAGATAGATAGATAGATAGATAGATAGATAGATAGATAGATAGATAGATAGATAGATAGATAGATAGATAGATAGATAGAAATGAAAGTGGGTTAGTACTATGTATTTAAGTAGAAGACCAGAATTCCCATCTTATAAATTAAATCAATCAATAAGATCGTTTGATCTCACTGTTTTAAACACCATGGACATATTGTGGATGTTTTAAATGTAACATAATCTTTAATAGCACTCAATGTAATATAAATATTTACCTTGAAAGATAAAAAAAAAGGATCATTTGTATAAAGTCAAAGAACAGAACAATTATAATTCACTAGGATGTACGTATGTGGGGGGGTGGGGTGGGTTAAGTAAAAGGTGTGTAGGAGGGAGGGGGGGTGCTTAAAATTAATGGAGTGTCTGTAAATCCGATACAATATTGAAAGATTTTCAAGTCGACGCATTCGCCTGTCGAGCCAGAGGTTTTCAGGTTCAAACCCCCCCATACCGAATCAAGAATCGCTCATATCAAACATAGCGTCTGATTATAAAACACAAACAAATAATGGCACCTCGTTGTTCATACTGAATTATTTTTATTTATTAATTCTTCTTGAAGGCTATTTCCACGCCCGCCCGCCACCCCCCCCTCATCTCCCCCCACCCCCGTCCATAGTCTCATCTTTGATCTTCGTTTTTCCTTTGTACAATTTTTATTCCCATTATAATCATTACCGTCTCCGTACTCCCTCCCTCCCTCCCTCTCTCTCTCTCTCTCTCTGTTTTTTTGATCTATAACTTTAATACTGTATTATATTTTTTTATCATTACCAGAAGGAAGGTAGATTGGGGGGTGGGGGGGGGGGGACAGTGAGGTCTCGGGAACTTACCTGTGAATAGATTCCCGTTAAAAACAATTCAATTGTGTAACGTCCCGTAGGTGGCGGGTGTGTGTGTGAATAGGGGAAGTAATTCTTTTACACACGGTTTCAAAACTTAATTAAACAAAAATTATCTCCCCCTTTTTCTTTCTATGTCCTAAGGACAAACGAAGGGACGCACTGTTCTTATTACACCTGACATCTTTCTACCTTTGATGTCTGATAAGTCATCATTTTTGTTTATCGGGTGTGTGTGTGGGGGGGGGGTGTTGGGGGTGAAGGTATGGGAAGGGGGGGGGCAACACGTCAAGATAACCCGCTGACTCGAGGAGATAATCCCGTCGACGGAACCTCGAGTTCTCTCTCTCTCTCTCTCTCTCTCTCTCTCTCTCGCAACTGTCACTGGATTGTGTGAGAACCGTTCCTAAATCTGATCACGTGACACTCACCTGGCGCTGAACGGGCGGCTTGGCCTTCAGTTGATCCTTTGATCTCCTTCAAACAGGAGTTGACGTCTGTTAGGGAACTTGGCATGGAGGGTGGAAACGGAAAGGTGAAGGGGAGGGGGGAATGTTTTCACGTCTCTGGAATTATTAGCCTTGTCGTCAGCACTATCGCTTGTTTCCCTCGCGCGCTGCCTCGTTCATTAGAATTATCGTGTTCGTCATTCACAGGCCGCCTCGCTATGGCGCTGCCTTTGACATTATTCACAAAAAAGTCATCTTTTCGTCTGCCTCTGTGTGGGTCTGCTCTCATTTGTATTCATAATTAGCATCCTCATCACTTCATCAGCCTCGTTCTGCCTCTGACCTCATTTATCCTTATAATTAGCATCATCGTCAGCCTCGTTCTGCCCATGACCTTATTTATATTCATAACTAGCATTCGACGTCACTATCATCGTCATCATCGTCATCATCATCGTAATCATCATCATCACCAGTTTCACAAACATCAAAGCACGTAGTGAACGTTCATCAGTGGCGATAATTAATCTTTCAGCACCCAGGGTGGATCCTGAAAATAAAATGCCGCCCATGGCTGACGACAAAGTGCTACCCCAGGGCGTATTGCCCTCAACGTTACCGCAAAGTAACGCCCATGATGTACATGTTCTAAGTATTTCTGTTACTGATATGTTTACAAATATTTCAATAATACATGCAGTGCCGAACCGAGGGGTTTGGGGGCCCGGGGGACTTGGCCTCTTAGGGGGCCCCTGCATTGTGACATTCGACACTATGACATGAGTTAATGTACTTAATATTTAATGTAAAAAAATGTTGTTTGGGCCCCCCTCAAGCTGGGGCCCGGGGGGAACTTTCGAATTTGGACCTGCCCCTCCAGTGTTTAAGTCGCGCAATAATTGGACATTCTGTTTGATTAATGGCAGTGTATAGTAGTCGATGAACTGGATCACCCCCACCCCACTTTGTTTTTAAAGTCCCCTGCTTGCTAATATGCACTATATAAATTCTTTGAAGAATAGTAAGATAATAAAACCATTTTTTTTAAAACCTTACTTTCGTGCATATTCCCTGTGTATATAACACTCACATCACATGCACATCATAATTTTTTTCAATTTACCCGCTTCTGGCAATTCCTTCTCCTGGTGCGTCTTTGTATATGTCTGTGCATGTCTGCTCCCTCAGTTACGTCATGAGCACTCCACCTCCTCCCCCTCCCCACCCCACCCCCTTTAATCGGAACACATTTCTGACATCTGTGATTATCTCCCCATGCCTCCTTGATGTTTTATTTCCTTACATTCTCCTACAAGAAAGAACACAGGCCCCCCCCCCCCCCCCTGTTCCTCATCACTCCGTTCACGGTCCCATTTCCACGGGGCTCTGTTGCCCTCTTCTTATTCGTGTTTTTCATCTTCCCTTTTCCCTTTCATTTGTCATCGCCAATACTAACCCCCCCCCCCCCAAGCAATAACACTTAAGCGTCATCGGCTGCAATACACTTGACTCCGCCGCTTGTATACACACACATACACACACTCGCGCATTTTTCTCCCGCACAAAGAGCCCTCTTATACATTGCCTCACTTTTGGTCACAAGTCTTCAACAGCATGTTTACATTCGTTGACACCAAAAAAAAAAGCAGCCAAAACGTTTTTTTTTAATCCTTTTGGCTTCAAAAAAAAAAATGGACAAAAAGCTTTTATACAATCACATCTTTCAGCATAATTGCTTCCCAGAACTGAATTCAAACAATGATTACCTCTCTCTCGACCCCCTTGTCTTTAAACCCTGCTCACCCTTTTCCCCGCCATCCTTTAATTTATCTCTACTTTTGGAACTCGTCCAAACCACCTCCACCCCCCCCCCCACCCCCATTCTCTCGTTCCCTTCCTTTATTGTTCTGGGTTTGGCGCTGAATGCTAAGACCGAAGCCCCTATTATTTAGTGATTCAGGGAGCAGTTAGCCAGATTCCTTCGGGATTTAATGCCAAATTGACTTACCATTTAGCCTAAAAAGTTGGGGGGGATCTGTTTTCCGTCCGATGTTTTACATCAACGTGCCAGATTGCCCCGGATTAGCCTGCACAGTTGAAATTTATTTGGCCCTGCCAGTTTGGGTATTTTTGGCTTTTTTAAAAAAAAAAAAATAACCCACCGCGGCACTGACTTGAAACGTCTGCCTGGCTCAAATGAGATAAATTTATACACAGCCCGAGATTACGCTAGAGCAGGACTCAATATGTCGAAATGGATCTTCTTGCTTTCTTTATTATTTTTTTTTTTTGCTAACGTGTCACAAAAGAAAAACCCGTTTACATTCTTTTTAACCTTAGCAAGAAGACCTCGTTATTACGTTAGCTTGAATATCTCATTATTTCTTAACATTCTTGTGAGCTAATTACATAATAGCGCATAAGGATTCCTCCCATGCTTCGGAATATCTATATCAGCGGTTCTCAAAAAATGTGTGTTGTTTCCCCTTTATGTGTTTGTGTCAATGTCCACGTGACGTGAAATAACCAATCAATTTTTTTTGTGTATATTTATTTTATATTTTTTTCCCAAAACATATGAATGATTAGTTTCTTTGTAATGAACCGTTGTTGCCATAGAAACCATAACAATCTTTGTGGATGTGTGTAATTTTTCATCGTATTTCATTTATAACAACTTGTTTGTAAAAAATTAAAACATATTTTAAATTTAATTTTGTTTTATTTGAATGTTTGCTGTCTAGTTGTTTTGTTGTTCAGATTTTTTACATTTTTTTTGTATAAATAGCAGACGACAAGTTGAAAGGCTTGAAATAAATGTTTTTCTTTCATAAATTCTATCAATGTTTCTCTGCAGGATTTCTCCGTTATACAATCGCTTGGGTTTTGTGCGCAATCTCACACTCTCACAATCTCACACTCTCACAATCTCACACTCTCACAATCTCATACTCTCACACTCTCACAATCTCACACTCTCACACTCTCTCAATCTCCCACTCTCACAATCTCACAATCTCACGCTCTCACAATCTCACACTCACACTCTCACAATCTAACAATCTCACACTCTCACAATCTCACACGCTCACAATCTCACACTCTCTCAATCTCACGCTCTTACAATCTCACAGTCTCACACCCTCACAGTCTCACACTCTCACAATCTAACAATCTCACACTCTCACAATCTCACACTCTCACAATCTCACACTCTCACAATCTCACAATCTCACACTCTCAACTCTCACAATCTCACAGTCTCACAATCTCAAATCTTACAGTCTCACACTCTCACAATCTCACACTCTTACAATCTCACATTCTCACAATCTCACACTCTCACAATCTCATTTTCTCACACACTCATAGCCAGTAATGGGCACAGAAGGGTTAAAGCTATTAATCGCACGTTACGCGGGGAAACGGAAGTATCGGAATTATTCAATGTAATCGAAATCGGCTTTGAGAATAGTATCGGAATTTAAAGTGTGTGTGTGGGGGGGGGGGGGGGATATGGAAGCGCATCGGAATAGTTTACAACTGTTAGCAGTATCGACTAACGTCTCATTCAAAGCTGAAACGCGGTGTGTGTTGATACGTTTCATGAAAACGGTCGGTTAAAGTTACCTACAAGCAGTTGCTGAGTCACGTGTCACGATGATACGCTAATTAAAATTGACAGCCCCCCTCCTTTCCCCCACTCCCACCCCCATTTCTCTTTCGCCACAGTCTCCCCCTCCCCTCCCTCAACCCAATCAACGGACTTGTACTTCTCATTAATAAATATTTGGATACATCACATTAACGGCATGATGAATGTTAATAGTCGGGGGGGGGAGTATATTTTAATGGGAGACTAAGACGAGTAACAGGCTAACACACGCTCCGTGCGCGCGCGCACACACACACACACGCACCCATGCGCTTCACGTGCGTCCTCATCACGCCCCTTTCCCACAACACGCAAACCCTCATTTTGATTTAAGGCCCTCGTGTAACGAGGTTCACGGAGGTCAACTCTACGTGACCTTTACGTCGTTTACTATTGTTCCCTCCTCCAGCCTGCCCATGTCTCACCGCCGCCGCCGCCGCCGCCGCCACCAGCCGTCAGATCGTGTTGCCCTGGGGGCTCTGTTGGGCCTCCCTCCATCAACAACGTCACGGCCCTGAACGACCTTTTTTCTTTCTTTTTTTTGTCTTCTGTTAAAGTGGCCGGCCCCGCAGAAACGTCTGCTAGATTATTTCTCTAACATTTCCAAAACGGAGGGGGAGAGAACTCTGACGACCTCGGCTCTTGACCCTGAAGCAAAGCAAGCAGACGTCTGCTTGGTGACTTCCGGATTCGTTGACAGGAGTTATCTTTCTTTCCACCTATGGCGCTTGCTTGAGAGCTGCCAGCTGCAACACGTGAGATCCGATGGCATAGTTCAAGATGCATTTCACGTCTCGAGAAACTGAAAGTAACACAAACAACGTCTTTCTGTCAACTTGAATAACGACGTAAAGATATTCAAGCGGGCGAATTCGTCTCGACTAAGGTTTTTTTTTCCCTCAGAAATACTTGAAGAACAAACATTATTTTAGCATGTTTTTTTTTTTGTTATGTATGATTAACGTACACATGACAGTACCAGAGCGAAATAACCAATGGGCCCTGTCCGATCGCTTGCCCGGGAGGGGGGCACCGCTCAAATAGTTTCTACACCTTTTTATTATTTTGGCGGGTTTTCATCGGAGCAGGGCCGTAGCTAGCCATTGCGGGCTCATAAGGCTAAAACGGCCATGGATCCGTCAATCACAGAGATGGTTCCTTCCTTTTTTTTTTACATCTAGACAGATGAACGCCCCTATCATTCCACCGATACGCCGCTGCAGGGTCCCATCTCCCCCACCCCGTCACAGTGAGCAATTTTAATCTATTGCCTGTGCGCGAGCGTGTTTGCGTGAGTGACAGCTTAACTTAATGTAAAACTTCTCGAGTTGCAGAGTTACAGAAAGGTGCATCCAGTGTATCTGATTCTGTGCTACGTTACTTCAAACAAAACAAAAAATCTTAATTAATAGTTTTAGCGTCAGAAGTCAATCCGGTCCGTATCCATGGAAACCGCCACCAGAGTTCTGATTGGTTGTTTGGATATACACAGCCAAAACATCTTCTCATCCGATCTAGAAGATTTTAGCGATTGGAAAAATAAAATAATAGAATCAACCAGTTCAGATTTGTAGATTTTTTTTTTTAAATTTGTTTTTGTTTTTTGGGAAACTGGCGGAACAGAGTCTGACGCGTGTCGTCTGCCAGGATCGTCTGCTTGATGGCTGTTGTCAGCCTGACCTGTCGATCAGACACGGTCTGATTCAGTAAAAAAAAAATGGACGCCTGTCTTCAGTAAAGGTGGGTGTACGTCCCCCCCCCCCAACCGTTGTTTTAAATCGTTTTCTCCTTTCTCGCCACAACTTGTAGGCCTCTGTGTGTGTTTGTTTGTGTGTGTGTGTGCGTGTGTGCGTGTTTCCCTTGTTGTGATGTTTGTTGTTGTTACTCACTGTGAATAATGAAAAGATAACAATGCGCTTACATGTCTCTTAACACGTTAAATGTTTTCATATTCTTTTTTTGTTGTGGAAAAAAATAGGTAAATGACTTTGGGTGACTTTAGGGACAAAGTTAAACTGTAGGACAAATGACCCCCAAGGCCAATAGCCTCCACGGACCAAACCCCCCCTCCCTCACCTTCTCCACCACCACCCCCGGTACCAGCGTAACTCTCGTTAGTCGTGCCTGGGGACATTCCATCCTAAAGCCGAAACATATTTATGTGGTGGAAATGCCACCCCACCCCCTTTAACTGGTGGGAAAGTAAGCTTCACACACCCCCCTCCCCCAGAGGTGACCACACCCCCTTACAAACCTGTCCTCGCCGCTGTTTCTAGTGACCACGGCATAATAGGGAATTATTATTTTTTGTCACTTGCGTAATGTCACTGAACATTGTATTTAATATATCAACACATAGCAGGCGAACATGACCAGTTGTCTTGGTAGAAACGAGTTGTCTTGGTAGAAACGAGTTGTCTTGGTAGAAACGTGTTGTCTTGGTAGAAACGTGTTGTCTTGGAAGATTTTGAGAATAAAACAAAGTACTTTAATAAAAAGCATTTCTATGTGGACATGGGGGGGGGCGAGGGCGGATGGTCGTGTTGTAAAGGGATTGGCTGTTGAGGGTCCCTGGTTCGATCTCTGGAGAAAACCGAGGGAATGTCTAATGTCATGGTGAAAGTTCCCTCCCATGGTGCTGCCATTGCCTTATCCGGGCTTATCCGTTAAGGTGGGGATGAAAGAAAGGCACCTGCCAATACAAAAAAAGCAAACAGTCCCATACAGTCACATACAGTCACAAACAGTCCTATAGTGGTTTATATGATTTAAGAGATGAACATCGCATTCTTACAGGGACTTCACACAGACACCAACACGCATGGGCAGAAGCGACCAGTCGATTCTGAGATTTGTTTAGGACTGGGGGCGACAGAACTTTGTCTGTGTAGGGAAAGGGGAGGTAGGTGGGGAGGGGGCGGGGGGATTAGACCTACATAAGCCCCAGCCCAGATGGAATCCGCCTCTCGTTTTTCTTTTTTTATTTTGTAGCCCAGAGGGGAAATTGATTTTTTTTTGTATCTGGTTTAAATCCATTAACTAAATTAGTTTCATCGGTTTCATTGGTTTCATTAGTTTCATTGGTTTCAATGGTTTCATTAGTTTCATTAGTTTCATTGGTTTCATTGGTTTCATTAGTTTCATTAGTTTCATTAGTTTCATTGGTTTCATTGGTTTCATTAGTTTCATTAGTTTCATTAGTTTCATTGGTTTCATTGGTTTCATTAGTTTCATTAGTTTCATTGGTTTCATTAGTTTCATTAGTTTCATTGGTTTCATTAGTTTCATTGGTTTCATTAGTTTCATTAGTTTCATTGGGTTCATTAGCTTCATTGGTTTCATTGGTTTCATTAGTTTCATTAGTTTCATTAGTTTCATTGGTTTCATTAGTTTCATTGGTTTCATTAGTTTCATTAGTTTCATTGGTTCCATTAGTTTCATTAGTTTCATTGGTTTCATTGGTTTCATTGGTTTCATTAGTTTCATTGGTTTCATTAGTTTCATTAGTTTCATTGGTTTCATTGGTTTCATTAGTTTCATTAGTTTCATTGGTTTCATTGGTTTCATTGGTTTCATTAGTTTCATTGGTTTCATTAATTTCATTAGTTTCATTAGTTTCATTGGTTTCATTGGTTTCATTGGTTTCATTAGTTTCATTGGTTTCATTAATTTCATTAGTTTCATTAGTTTCATTAGTTTCATTAGTTTCATTGGTTTCATTGGTTTCATTGGTTTCATTAGTTTCATTGGTTTCATTAATTTCATTAGTTTCATTAGTTTCATTGGTTTCATTAGTTTCATTGGTTTCATTGGTTTCATTGGTTTCATTAGTTTCATTGGTTTCATTAGTTTCATTGGTTTCATTAATTTCATTAGTTTCATTAGTTTCATTAGTTTCATTAGTTTCAATGGAAAAACTGACCACCCCCCCCCCCTTTCTCTCCCCCCAGTCTTTTTTTGTTTGTTTGTTGCTGTTGTTAGTTTCTTAAAATATACAATATACAACAACATGTCTTACTACTTAACTAGCAGGGATTAACAATCGGCCTTACTAGTAAATTATAATTTAACTTAAGAGCCAATGTCGATGTCTCCATTTGCCAGTAGCGTGCATAGCAACAAAGATGGCGGACAACCGGAACGTATCTACGTCTATTTCTACCTCTACATCCGGTGTAAATCTACCTGTCTATGTAACTGTAACTATTTCTACCTCTACACCGGTGTAAATCTACCTGTCTATGTAACTGTAACTATTTCTACCTCTACATCGGTGTAAATCTACCTGTCTCTGTAACTGTAACTATTTCTACCTCTACACCGGTATAAATCTACATATCTATGTAACTGCAACTATTTCTACCTCTACACCGGTGTAAATCTACAAGTCTATGTAACTGTAACTATTTCTACCTCTACACCGGTGTAAATCTACCAGTGTCTGTAACTGTAACTATTTCTACCTCTACACCGGTGTAAATCTACAAGTCTATGTAACTGTAACTATTTCTACCTCTACACCGGTGTAAATCTACCAGTGTCTGTAACTGTAACTATTTCTACCTCTACACCGGTGTAAATCTACCTATCTGTGTAACTGTAACTATTTCTACCTCTACACCGGTGTAAATCTACCTGTCTGTGTAACTGTAACTATTTCTACCTCTACACCGGTGTAAATCTACCTGTCTCTGTAACTAACTATTTCTACCTCTACACCGATGTAAATCTACAAGTCTATGTAACTGTAACTATTTCTACCTCCACACCGGTGTAAATCTACCTGTCTGTGTAACTGTAACTATTTCTACCTCCACACCGGTGTAAATCTACCTGTCTGTGTAACTGTAATATTACGTACGTTACCATGGATACGTTGACACGTACTGAGTACCTGAGAAAATTATATTTATATCTCCGTTAATTCCTTCCTTCCTTCCTTCATTTCTAGGATTTACTCAGTTTTTACATTTACTCCCAAAACCCACCCTCCCCCACCCTCCCACCCCTCTACATAAATGTATCTGTTGCTTTCACTGTTATAAACTCGGCACCGTTATCAAACAGTTAAAAAATCACAAGTCGATTTATGTCTGTTGGTGGATGAGAAAGTATGCAGGGAGAGGGGGGAGGGAAGGGCGGATAACGAGAGGAGGGGGGGAGGCTAATGGGGTCTGGGTGGATGAGCTAATGTCAAAAGATGAAAATATCTGGAGAAATCTGGAAAACTTTTTTTTTCTCTCTTTTCTTTCATTTCCTTCTTTCTGTCTTCTCCTTTAACAAGTTCTATCTGGTTGAAAGTTCACAGGTAAAAAAAAAACAACAAGACTTGCTTATCTCAGATGGATGTGTTACCTGATATCCACAAACAAGGTGTCACACATCCCCCCCCCCCCCAAAACATCTCGAGTTCACCTCGAGTCGGGTTCTGAAAGAGGTCACACCAGTTACAACTACAGTGCTTCGCGGAGATCATGTTCTGCACCCTCCCTTTCCCCTCCCTTTTTTTTCCCCTTTTCAATTTTTACTTCTTTAACTACTTGCCAATATTTATCAATTATTTTATCGGTTTGGGGGTGGGGTAGGGATAAACAACAAACAAACAACGAGTGCAATTCTAAAGTGATATCTTTTCTTGATTATATCAACCCATCGATAGCCAAAATATCTGCAGCTCTCCCGTCTAACTCGATATCAATGTATTTCAATACGGACAGTTTACAGCACAAAGTACGCGAATAAATCTTATCTTTAGCTTTTGCGTAGTGTTGTGTTTTTTGTCCCCGTTTTGTCTGTCTGTCTGTCATCACCCTAGATCTAAACAACCATAAGTCCTAGACCCATGATGTATATATCATTTTGTAGGTCTTGGCCTGCCAAGAAATGACTTTTTTCCATTTCGGAATCTGACCTCTGAGGGCCGTAAAAGGGGCCTAAGTACCGTTTTTTACTATATAAGCTATATTAATAAAGGAGCGCCCTATATCTCAGCAACCATAAGTCCTAGACCCATGATGTATATATCATTTTGTAGGTCTTGGCCTGCCATGTGTACAACAAAAGTTCATTTCGCGATAGGACCTCTGAGGGCCGGGCTTCAGGGCTCCTAAGGGGCTTATATATTATATATATGGCCCCATTCTACACCTTGTACGTTCAATAACCCATTCATTTGGTGCGAATTACTGCAGCACGTAGTTTCACCAAGATTTATTAAGAAACTCATCAAATGAAATAGTAAGCTTGTGTTCTGAGTTTAATTGAAAGTATCAGAGCTATGCAACAATTGACGGAGTTTTCGGACGATTAAATCCTTACAATTTCAGATGTTTTCAATTATGAGTCCTATTTCCAGTAACCACAAATCACTTGGCAGTTAGATTTAAGAGAAAATAATTTTTTTTTAAATATAAAGAAACGTCTTTATAATATTTTTTACAGATATATGCATTATACAATTGAATTTATAAACATTTCCAAAATTTACAAATATTTACTGAAAGCTAACAAACGTACTGATACATAACATGAAAATGCGCTAACACGTCCTGTGTCCAGAATGGAACAGGCTTAATTGCTTGTTTTATTATTACCCTTAATCTGACACATGTATTTTACCCCAAGATTTCCTGCACCTCTTTTTTTGTGTCGAGTTCCCATTGTACATACACTTGTTGCGACCGTTATGTAGAGTAAAAACGTCAAGTTTACAAGTGAACTGAATGTTTTCACTCGCCCTGAACCAATGCGTATACCGAACTGCCCCCTTAATGCCGCTCTGCCCAGTCATCCCGTTTGTCAGTTTGTCCGTCTGTATCATCTACAAACTTTTAAAAAGTTCAAAACTAAAAAGGGGAGGCTATAGGCCTATGTTTCTATTTTTATTCAAATGCGCCATCTCCCCTTGTTTCTTTACAAATATAAATAAAGAATCATTCCCTCTCCCACCCTCCCTTCTCTATTCCCCCTCCCCTCCCTCCCCTCCACACACACACACACACACACACACTCTCCCCCCATGTCTCTCACGGTCTGATATTTTCTATATCTCACCCAAAGCCCCCCTAGCGATACAGGCGGTGTTAGATAACGGAATTTATATGCTAATTGCACGTGCTTTCTCCAGACCCGAGTAATGCATGAAACAGAAATATTCTTCCAGTTGATGTTTTTATTTTAAATCGAATTTCGGCTCATGCAGAAAAACAAAAACAAAAAAACAAAAAAAGTAAAAACATGTCGAAGAGACAGGCAGAAATATAAAAAATAGCCCGCCAAAATAATAAATGCAGTTTTCGGCTGAGATGTCTTCTGCGCTGTATAAATAATCGGTGGGCTAGTCATGTGATCGTCCACGTTACTGGCGATTATCTCGTTGTGGCTAGGGCACACACACACACACACACACATACACACACCACATCTCCACCCCGTCTCCCTGTGATGGGCAGGCTTAGCCTGAAGATGTTTGTTATTTTAAAATATTGGATTGGATGCAATTATATCTCGAGCTGGCTGCGACAGTTATTTTGTCCATTTTGATATATGTAAGTGTGTGTGTGTGTGTGTGTGTGTGTTGAGGGCTTTAGGGGGGAGAGAGAGAGAGAGAGCGAGAGAGAGAGAGAGAGAGAGAGAGGAAAGGGACCCGATGGGGGGGTGTGTGACATAATGGGAGTTTTTTCGCGGACTTTATTTGTTCGCATGAGAAGGGAAACAACTCAAGTTTTAAGCTGTATTTATACACAAACTGATGACGCCAACACAAAACTTAAAAAAAATATATGACGTTGTATTTATAGATTAAATAGACACGTCGTGGGCGATTCAGTTTTTTGAATTCTCTTCTGATGCCCCACTACTGATGCCCCACTACTGATGCCCCACTACTGATGCCCCACTACTGATGCCCCACTACTGATGCCCCACTACTGATGCCCCACTACTGATGCCCCACTACTGATGCCCCCACTACTGATGTCCCACTACTGATGCCCCCACTACTGATGCCCCCACTACTGATGACCCACTACTGATGCCCCAACTACTGATGCCCCACTACTGATGTCGACCCCCAGGGCCCCCAAATCCCTAGTTTCGGCACTGCAAAGTCTATGAGTCGGTGTGGTGCGCCCCTGGAAATGAGTATATGACATATCTGCACTCCCTCACCCCTCCCCCTCCGTTTCCTCGCCGTGCTCTCGTTTCTAAACAATGTGACACCAAAAAATATTTACGCTCACTCCCCAGCGCCCCTCTTCGCCCCTCCACCGTCCCCCTACAACCCCCCCCTCACCCGTCTCTCATAATACTTCTTGTCCATACATCTCCCTTGACCCACTGGACTACAGAAATACATTATGAATAATGTAGTCACTGACCCCATCAATTCATCCATCAACCAACATTTATCAATTCTTCCCCCCCCCCCACCCTTTTCAATTGTTCCCCCTCCCCCATTGCTCTCTCTCCCCCCCTCCCCCCAATCCTCCAGCGGGATAACTCTTACCCCGAATGACAAAACCAAAAAAAAAATATGAAACCTTTCCCTCAAACAAAGTCCCCCCCCTCCCCGTGGGTACAGTTATGTCTCTCCCACCACCCCCACATCCCCTCTCGCCCCTGGTCCACTCAGAATGGTTAACATTTCGGTCAGCTCCACTTGTCGTCCATACAAATGTTTTGATTTTTTTTTTTTTAGAAAGTTCTCAATTATATATGAGATGTACGCACACACACACATACACATACATACTCACACACACACACACGCACGCACAGCTTTGATTCACACGTTGACAAAACTTTTAAAATCCTACATTCAAGATTGAATCTTTGGATTGTTGCGTTCTGTTGTTTGCTATAACATTTTTTTAACTGTAATAATGAAAAATAAGATACAACTGTAATAATGGTAAATAAGATACAACTGTAGCAACGGAAAATAAGATACAACTGTAATATCGGTAAATAAGATGCAACTGTAATAATGGAAAATGAATCCAGAGTCAAGTGTATATGTCGCGCAGGTCAACTGTATTATTATTGTGTGTGTGTTACTGGGCGTGCTATTATAAGGGCCTGCATCGTCAAACAGAAGCATTTAGGTTATTACATTCCTAATCAGAGTTGCAAAGAAATACAAATGCGTCTATTTGCTGTCGTATTAGCGAGGCTATTGCTGGTATCGTCTGTTTATATCGATAGCGAGGCTATTGCTGGTATCGTCTGTTTATATCGACAGCGAGGCTATGGCTAGTATCGTCAGTTTATATCGATAGCGAGGTTATTGCTGGTATCGTCTGTTTATATCGATAGCGAGGCTATTGTTGGTATCGTCTGTTTATATCGATAACGATAATGAAGCTATTGCTGGTATCGCCAGGGCCGAACATCTAAAAAGCCGTTAAATTCCCATGCAACAAAACAGCTACTAAATTGCCGCAGATGTCGTATCTGGCAGACGTCAAAAATAAATACCCATCGCGATAGGCCGAGGCCCAGACCACGTGATAAATCAAACTTCTTCAGTACACTGTACACGTCGTGTTTTATCCTCCGTTGAGCGTTCCAGACTATTACCTTCCAATAAAAACCAATTTCCTGTCTATAAATACATATTACATGTAAATATAAAAAAAATTCTATCTTTAAATAAACATCAA
>JAGDYQ010000008.1:9885928-9990928 GCA_021962125.1 Bulinus truncatus
AAAATAAAATGAACAGGTATCCCAGCGGGCTGACAATTGCCATCTGACGACAACCACTGCTGTAAATCATGTGATAAACGCCAAGCACGTGACACTAAATGGGGCCATTACAACAATTTGCCTGACGCTGGGAACTTTGCCAAAGACTGGGAATCTGATGACTGTTTTTTTTATGTGCTCACACATATTTCAAAAGCCTCCACCAGCTAATTCTTGTGTTCTTCTTGTGGTGAGTTTCTTACTTTTAACAATACCGTAGACTGAAATTTCCACTTTCAGCTGGATGAATCAATGCAGTCACCATTAAGCTGGTGTTTAGAGAGCATATCTTTAACAGGAAGGAAGTTTTCTTTTCTTGACTCGGATTCATTCAATTCATTCAATGGGCAGTTAACACAGATACAGCCCGGGGTTGTGCGGGAGGGGGAGGGTTAGAGAGAGACATCTGAAATGATCTTTAAATTACCTAATTAATGCGAAGCAAACTTTACAGGAAATAAGGGAAAAATAAGGAAGTAGAGAGTACGTCATTCTTTGAGTAGATACAAGATATTAAGGTATGTGTAACCAGTACAGGACATCGGCAAAGTACGGCTCTCGGGCAATGTACGGTTCTCTAGGGCAAAGTACGATTCTCGGGGCAAAGTATATATCTTCGGCAAAGTACGGCTTTTGAACAAAGTGCTCTTGTCTTGACAAAGCATGATTTCTTCTTCTGGCAAAAAGTACGGCTTTTCGGACAAAGTACGGTTCTCCGGACAAAGTACAGCTCTCTGGCAAAGTACGGCCCTCTGGATTGCACAGTTCTCTGGCTAAGTACGGCTCTCTGGTAAAGAACATCCCGCTGGCAAAGCATGGCTCTAGTGCAATGTACGGCCCGTTAGCCTGTTTGATCCGGCAAGCGCTTTAAATTGTGAGGTTAGTTCAAAGGCGAAAGTTCCATTCACCTGCTCTTGGTCCGCAAGTTGACAAAATCAAGAACCAATGTGGCCCGCGTTTGAAAATTGAAATGGCGGAGATTATGTCTAAAATCGGGATCCGGATAAAATTCTCGAGAATTCACTGGTCTTTGGAACCCGAGACCTTCTGCAGGACAGCCAGCACCCCAGTTTACGGTGATCCTATCATACAGTACAAGTTGGATGGGCATCATGGGCACATAAAAAGGCGGTGGGCATCATACACAGTACAAGGGATGGGCATCATACACAGTACAAGCGGGACGGGCATCATACATACAGTACAAGGATGGGCACCATACATAGTACAAGGGATTTGGGCATCATATTATTAGTACAAGGGATGGGCAAACATTTAAAGAGCAGTGGACCACAACGGGTCACATTGGACTTGTGTTGACTTTGAACACCAACATATGAATGAAAGTTCGGCCTGATATAAATAAAAGTAGTGGGCTTATGCTTAGTAAAGGCGGGTATGGGAAGGGGATTGATGCTATTACATTGAATTGTAACTATAAATAGAATGTTAAGAAGGAAAAAACATCCGTTGAACCGAGTGGATTGAAGGATAACGCTAGATTAATTGAATGAAGAAAATAAAATGTGTGTGTGGATTACGCTTTCATTCACATTCTCTCCTCCCTCTCTCCTCCGTCTCTCTCTCTACCTCTGTCTCTGATTTTGCTATTCTGCAATTAATCACAATTTCTATAACACACCCATTAAGTCATGTGTTTGTACCAATGACCTACTTCAGGCAATAGACATTGGATTAAAACCCCTATAACTAACTACGTGTATATCAATTCACAATTCATATCCAATCGGCCCCCCTTAAAGGGCTATCGTGGCAGATGAAGTGTAGAATTCGTCTGTTTCTATAACTACGGGCATATAAATGGGATTGTGTGGATTAGCCGCCCTTTACTTCCCCAACTTAAAGACAGGTACACATGTAAAGCTGGATGTACCGGGGGGGGGGTGGGAGACCTTTTAACTCAAATTTCACCAGGATCTGGAAAAATTATCTCGGGTCTCACTTGAGGAATCAAACCGGGACGTCACAGATAGACAGTCGAGCACTCTACACCAGTAATTTTCCCAACTCCCCCCCCAGGCCGCGGATCTACTGGCGTAACTGGGCCGCCCAAGAAACATAAAATTATTTTCCTTTTTAATCCCCGGGCACTGGTGAGAGACTTTGAGCGGCATTGTAAATCAAAAACTATGTGAAATAAAATAAACCTCGCCGCCCCGCCCCCACCACCCCTTCCCAGTGGCCCGCAATGAAATTATCAAACGTTGGCCGGACCTGGGGGGGAGAAAAAGGTTGGGGGGAACTTCACTGCTCTACACCACTCGGCCACCCGTTCCATCTCTGGTGCTTAATTAGAGTACCTCACATTCTAGTACCATATGAAAATACATATACTTATAACTCAAGTCTGTACAAATATTTGAATATATTTATATGCTTAGCTCTAAATTTAAAAACACCATATCCAGCTCCTTATTAGAGTACCATTTACAACAACTCTTAATTTAAAACAGTTACCTAGATCCATTTCAGAATAAATTATGTTATTCTCAGGCCAAACTCTGCAACCAACCAATGGTATTTGCATACAACGAAAAAAAGTAACCGCAATAAATTTATTTTATCAAAAAGTTGAGTGCCCTATAATCTTAAAATTCGCTCGATTCCCACTCACACCCCACACTGGCCACACCCACACTGGCCACAAACTTCTACACTGGCCACACCCCACACTGGCCACATACACCCCACCCCTAAATACACACCCAATCCTTAAGGGAAGATATGCCCCAAAACCGTTAGCGATTGAAAGAATACGAATAAAATAAATCACATACCGGAAATAAAAATGTATCCCTATATCTGTGTCAAAACATTAAAACTTTCCCTTCTATCAACAGATGAATTCTAGCTCGATAGTAGGGTTACCGGTCTGTTGCTAATGAAAGGTCAAAGTTGATCTAATTTGGCCCGAGGCGATGAGTTGGGAAGTGGGGGGAGGTGGGAGGGTGGGGTGTGTGATGTGTAAAGAGAATTTCGCTCGGGATCAAGTGTAATTGTCCTCCGTGTGCTGTAATTGGTCACTGAATTAGCTCGTGGCCTCTATAATCCATCTTGCCATTGGCTAAGATAAAGAGTTGGCAGTCGGAGGGAGACCGAATTAATCGGGATGGGGGAGGGGGGTCAGATAAAGGAAATATGCTTAAGCGGAAGTTGTCTGAGAACTCCTGCAGTAGGGGCGAGTATTTTGTGTGGCGTTTCATCGCATCTGTTGAGTTCATGCTATTGCAACAAAACTACTCGCAGGTGACATATATACACACACCGCTTTTCAACAACTGAGACTAACCGCTGGAGAGAATTGAAAAATAATATAATTGCACACAATTTACTTTGATTTAAAGTATGTTACTGGGTAATGTGGATTGATCCGGTACACTTGTGCACTTGACTCAAGAATGTTTTGAAAATGGACTACTGGACTTGAGGGTTATATTTGTATTATGATGGATGAAATTACTCTATTGCTTCGTATTAGACTGTGGCCTCAGTAACAAATATATTTATAGACATGTTTTATACTCGATGAAGAAAATTGCCCAGCTCAAAACAGCCCGCGCTGCCTTTGCATTTCCTAATTTGACCTTCCAACCCATTAACCTTTCAAGCAATATGAGAATCGGGAAAAGTATCGGAATAGTTCAGAGACGTTGATACCGTCCCATCGATACTTTTGAGACAGAATTGAATTAATCCTAATGAATGACGAAATGAATAGAATGCAACGAAACGAACAAATGAAACAACAATAAAACGAATGATTTAATGAATGAATAATGAATGAATGAACGAATGAATGAATGAATGACAAGAATGAATAAACGAATGAACGAATGAATGAATGGAAGGAAAGATCGAATGAATGAATAAATGAACTGAATGAATGAATGGAACGAATAAATGAAATAACGAACGAATCGAATGAACTGAAATGAATGAACAGAATGAAGGAATGAACGAATAAATAACAAAATGAATGAAATGAATAGAATGAAACTGAACGAACAGAATGAATGAATGAAATGAAGTACAAACAATGAAATGAATGAATGAAACGAATAAACGAATGAACAAGAATAATGAAATAATGAATGTTGATTAGTAAAGTGCTTTCCCCACTGTCCTATCACTACAACTGAACAAAAAAATGAAGGGGGAGTACTTATAAAAGTAAAAAAAAGCAGACTCATAGGGATGTGAATTATCAATATCAATCATAGCAATTCATCAATTAAGTGGTCACCAGATGTCGCTGGCTGTCATTCCTAGAACCACGATCTCAACCATTTATCGCGATCGCACCACCAAAATTGTTTCAGTGTAGATTCTGCCGGTAAACTCACACGCAACTTCTTCAAAACTTTTGTTTGTATTAAACATTGATTTATGCGTCCCTGTGTACCTTTTCGCCCTTGCATAAGCTTTTTCCTGTACTACTGGTTGAGATCCGGAGTGATCTAGAGTGGATTTAATAACGTTTGGTTGTTACCCTCCACCCACCACCACCACCACCCTTCCTCCCTAAGACTAGTTTCGACCATTGCATGTCACATAGACATTGTCTCTTAGCATAGATTAGATATTATACAGGTTGCAGCAAGCCTGTTTTGAAACAATGTTTTCAATTTTCGCCATTAATTATATTTACACTCATCAGTCCATTCTATTGAATAGAATGTTTTTTATATATATAAAATATATATATATATATATATATATATATATATATATATATATATATATAAAGCTCCTAAAAACCAATGAACCTAATTAATTAAATAAAATATTATCGCTTTTTTATATTTATAGAGAAATTGAAAGTTTTTCATTCACATTTAATGTCTGGAAATACAAAACACAAAGAGGTGTACGTAGGTCTGCGGGTTTTTAATGAATAGAAAGCGTCATTGGAAACAAAAGCGAACAACAATGGCACGACAGTTTTTAACACAGAACCGAGGACTATTTATATATCAATGCGCTATCTGTGTAATATATAAACTGTGGTGTTTATTGGCGCAATGCCCAATTTGATCGTAGTAAAACAAAACTTTTACCATTTTGATGCCCCCTTCTTTTTTTAAGGGGCCCACATTTTCTTCTGACCCCGGGGCCTCAACCAACGTAAGTCCTCCTCTGCATAAGTAAAAAGACATCGCTTTATAAATTCTAAATGTGTAGGTACTCATCTACAGCTTGAAGTGGTGGATTCCTGCACTGGGATGAAATATTACAATTTGTGTACACTTTCCTTTCCCCCTCCTCCTTCACGCCCCCTCCACCACTCCCGACCCCCTTCCCCGTTGAAAACTTCATTCAAAGTACATGTTTTGTACTAGATCCCTGTTTGAAACCTCATCACAAATTTGTATAAATCTGTTTGAAACCTCATCACCAATTGTATAAATCTGTTTGAAACCTCATCACCAATTGTATTAATCTGTTTGAAACCTCATCACAAAATTGTATAAATCTGTTTGAAACCTCATCACAAAATTGTATAAATCTGTTTGAAACCTCATCACCAATTGTATAAATCTGTTTGAAACCTCATCACCAATTGTATTAATCTGTTTGAAACCTCATCACAAAATTGTATAAATCTGAAACCTCATCACAAAATTGTATAAATCTGTTTGAAACCTCATCACCAATTGTATAAATCTGTTTGAAACCTCATCACCAATTGAATAAATCTGTTTGAAACCTCATCACCAATTGTATAAATCTGTTTGAAACGTTCGAGTACACGTAGTTTTGTAATTGTTGTCATTTATTTATTTTTTTTTTTTTTGTTAAAGCGATCAAATTGTCTCTGTTCCATTAAACAGCCTTGCATTTAAATTAAAGAATTATCCTTGCCTGATCCAGTTTAATCCCTGACGGAGAATTAGATTTAGACATGGCGTAACAGGCCTGGTGGATCTTGGAAGAAAATGTGCTTAACAACAGGGGAAATTGGGGAGTGTTGGTTTAGTTCTTGTTGTAATTTATGCATGGATTTTTTTCCTATATCATTCATAGCATATAAAAAAAATATTCATGCGTGTGTACATGTTTGTGTGTGTGTGTATTGCCCCACGTAGCCTGTTCGCCATCCTTGTACATTCAGTATTTTTGCCCCCCCCCTTCCACTTTGATGTGACCATTTTTAGAGCATTTTCGAAAAAAAATGCTCTATTGTCCCCGTTTTGTCTGTCTGTCTGTCATCACCCTAGATCTCAACAACCATAAGTCCTAGACCCATGATGTATATATCATTTTGTAGGTCTTGGCCTGCCAAGAAATGACTTTTTTCCATTTCGCGATCTGACCTCTCCATAGGGCCGAAAAAAGGGCACCCATAAAGAAACGTTGTTTACTATATAAGCTATATTAATAATGGACCGCCCTATATCTCAGCAACCATAAGTCCTAGACCCATGATGTATATATCATTTGTAGGTCTGGCCTGCCATGTGTACATCAAAAAGTCCATTTTGCAGGATAGGGACCCCCCTCAGGACCGGATTTCAGGGCTCTAATAGGGGCTTATATATTAATATATTTTTCAAGCTAAACAAAGGGGCGAAATCATTATTTACTTTGTAACAATCACCAACATGACTTACTTCCCTTACTTTTTATAAAACCCATAATCAATGACAACTTTTGCAGCATAGCTCAATCAACTAAAAAGTCATCAATCAAGATTTCTAAGAGCCCGGGGCAGAAATTGAAAACTTCTTCTCGAAACATACTTCAACATTGAACTACTTTCACCAAGATTGGCAACAACAAATTTATCAAACAACAATTGACGGAGTTTTCGGACGATTAAATGACTACAATTTAGAATGTTTCAATTATGAGTCCTATTTCAGTGACCATCAAACCACTTTGTAGTTAGATTTAAGAGAAAAGAAATAATTTTGTTTTGCAAATATAGAGAAACGTCTTTTTTAATATCTTTTTAGATATATGCATTACACATTGAATTTATAAACATTTACAAAATTTACAAATATTTACTGAAAGATAGCATACGTACTGATACATACTACCAGGAAAATGCTCTTAACAAGTCTTGTAGTCCAGGATGGAACAGGCTTAGATTGCTTGTTTTTTCTCTAATTGAACACTCTGTCATCTGGAGGTGTGATTTTGCCTCCTCTTGATAGGGGCTGCCGCTGGAGTGTTTCGCACCCCTTTTAAGCCATAGTACGGCGCGCGCCTATATAAATATATACATATATATATATGTGTGTGTGTGTGTGTGTGTGTGTGTCTGTCTGTGAGTGGGCGTTAGCATCAACGTGTGTGTTTCTGTGTTTGTGTGTGTGTTTCTGTGTTTGTGTATGTGTGTGTGCAATTGTTAGTCTGGTCTGCAAGTTTCTGTTCGTGCTTGTGTTAGTCTGTGTGTTTCTTTTATTTGTTGGGTGTGTGAGTGTGTGAGTGCGTGTGTTTGTGTGTATTTATTATTGTAAGTGTACGTGAGTGTGTAAACTTTGGAATAAAGAAATGACGTCAAATGCGATTGTTTGTTATTGCTGTCTGTGTACGAATGTTGTATACTCAATGTTTGTTACATTAATTAACCCTTAACACCCATTCTGTCAGTATGGCCTTGGGGTGTGTTCTTTAGCTTAAGAGAAATAGAATCAATTAAACATTAAAGGTTGAATTTCTATCTGAAAACAGCGCCGCGTCAAATCTTTATCATATATGAAGGTCGATAAAAAAAGAAAATAAAGAAAATTTTAAAAGTTTATTTACAGTTTTACATCACGATCAACCTAACATGTCCACGGGAAGAAAAAATATTAATGTAACAATGGGCTTTCTGAACTAAGGGAGAGAATTTCATCACTCCTATTTCTCCGGTTATTTCCCCTCAATGAAACATACCTACGTAAGATCCAATGCTTGATGACCAGGTTAAAAAAAAAGATATTTATTGGTGAAACTTCATGACAACTAACCGTGCTTCAACAACAAGCAAACAGTATTGTTTTTCCTTTTTTTCTCTCCCCTCTCTCTCTCTCTCTCTCTCTCTCCCTCCCTCCCTCCCCCTCCCTCTCCTCCCTCCCTCCCTCCCTCCCTCCTCTCTCTCTCTCTCTCTCTCTCTCTCTCTCTCTCTCTCTCTCTCTCTCTCTCTCTCTCTCTGTCCCACCCCTATCCCATCCCATGGCAATTTTATGTCTGTCCCGTCCCATGGGATTCCCAAGGAAATCCCATGAAATCGCTGACCAATGATTTATTGCACATCTATTTTGGCTTATCGATGATCAATGGCTTATCGCTGACCAATGACTTATCGATGACCAATGACTTATCGCTGACCAATGACTTATCGATGACCAATGACTTATCGATGACCATGACTTATCGCTGACCAATGACTCATCGCTGACCAATGACGTGTTTCTGATCAGGTTTAATCCATTTACCCGCCACCATCCCCCAAGGTCACCAAACTCTAATAGAGACCTTTCAACTCTTTGTCCTTCAAACTAATCAGACGTGGACACGAAACATCACGTGATGTTCTCTTGTTTGCTTGTTTATTTTTTTTTTTTTGAAATATCCTGTTAACCCGGGGGCGGGGAGATCCTTCATAGTTTTGTTGTGGGGGGGGGGGTAGGTGAGGGCTAGTTGAAGACAAATGTCAAATACACAGAACGAATTAAAAACAACCTTCTTTTTACTTTAATAATAATGTTTCTCCTTGGGTTTTTTTCTAGGGCTGCTGATTAAAACTGCGTTAATTTGCGACTAACGCGTCAAAAAAATTTGCGATTAAAATTTTTAACGCGCAACACCTAAATGCGTTAATTTGACCAAAATGCTGAAAGTTCACCAAATCGGATAAATAACGAAATTTCACGCAACAATTTGAAGTTAAAGTCCGTTCACTTATTAAGTAGATCTACCCCCCACCCTGTCACAATTTACACACACCCTCACCCCCAGGTACGTGGACAAAAGCCCCAATTGTAATCTAAAATGATGTTTTGTTATGTAGCCTTTCGACAAGTGAACCTCCTGCTCCCTTCCCGGTTTATGTAAAAAGAAAAAAGTTTCATTTACTAGTTTACATTATATACTGTAGTGTATTGGTGGAGGTACTGTAGTGTACTGGTGGAGGTAAAAGAACGACAAGTGCTTGGTGAACTTTGTTAAAAATTAGGTCAAAATAACGAGATGTTAGAAATTTTTTATCACCATTTTTTGCGCCCAATTTTTTATCGCATTTGAAAATACAGCGTCTTGCATCAGCTGCACTAACAGTTTTATGACACTTGAAATCAATGTCTAGACATGGTCTAGACTATGCTATGCAAACATCAGTACACGAGACACTGTAAGTATTTTTCAGAATTATTGTGTTACTGAGCTAAATTTAATATTTTATATTTATTAACGCTCTGAAACTAGCGGTGTCGATATGATGGAAAGAAAGCGGATACTTTCGTTTGTACTTTGTATATAACAATAAAAACATCAAAAAAGATTTTTCTCCAAGAGTTAGACCGGCAGACACTCGGATACAACTGTTGCTATAACCAAAATGAAACGAAAGAAAGAATTGTTAATGTTGACACACGAAAGAACAACAGAAGATCAAAAATGAAAGCCGATCTATCAAAATTTTGCTTTAACGTTTGAAACGGTAACATTAAAGAGTGTCATTTTAAAAGATACTTTTTTATTAATTTAACTGACAGACATATAAAACAAAATTTCTTTTCTGTTGTTCACTAAAACATTGAACAAATAGTTGATAGTAAGAAAGTAAATGAATGAAAGAATATAAGAGTAAAATTTATAGACACCGACGCGCAAAAACTTCAAAGGAAGATAAAAAGTAAATCAACTTGTTTTGGGACATCTTTAAGTGGAGAGAAAGTGTTAAAAATGTGACTTGGTGGAGAAAAGGGGGGGAGTTGGAATAAAGGAAAAAAAACGCGTTAATAATAAGTGAGCGACAATTTTCTGGCTATACTATTATTTTATGAAAGAAAAGTTACATGAGATATAAATGACGTGTGTATTTTTTTTTTTTTTTTGGAATGGGAAGTGGAGGGTAGGGTAAACAGACTTACGTGTGGGCGAAGTGAAGAAAAATATGACAGGGAGGGAGGGACATACGTCAATAGTTCGGAACTATGGTACGATAAAAAAGGTTAGACATTGCTGTTAAATAAAAAGAAAACAATTCGCATCATTGACGTGATTGATACATGTCCATAAACTGGTCTCAATAACTAATTCAATAGACATATATGCTAATGCTTAATAAATATGTTATAATTCATTATACCTCTTTCGTAAATTAAAATGACTTGTTTATTATGCCAATGTTATGATTTGATATTATGACATATTAGTTTGAATACAAACAATTGTATTATATTGTGTCGATTAAAGTGTGCGTTAATTTACGATTAAATTTTTTAATCATGCGTTAATTTCAAGAAAACAATTGCACATGACCATCAATTTTTTTAATTGAACAGCAGCTCTGAAGCCTTTTTCATCTCCAATCCCTCTCTTCTCCAATCCCTCTCTCTTTCTCCAATCCCTCTCTTTTCCAACCTCTCTCTCTTCTCCGAACCTCTCCTCTTTCTCCAATCCCTCTCTCTTTCTCCAATCCCTCTCTCTTCTTCTCCAATCCCTCTCTCTTTTCTCCAATCCCTCCTCTTTCTCCAATCCCTCTCTCTCTCTCTCCAACCCCTCTCTTCTCTCCAATCCCTCTCTCTTTCTCCAATCCCTCTCTCTTTCTCCCAATCCTCTCTTTCTCCAATCCTCTCTCTTCTCCAATCCCTCTCTCTTCTTCTCCAATCCCTCTCTCTTCCTCCAATCCCTCCCCCCCACCCACCCCCATCCTCCACAAACAGTCTTCCATCATCCTGTCCATATAAAAACAGACCTCCACGTTGCCCCAGCTGTCACTGGATGCTATTGTCCCCCCTCAAGGTCAGGTTGCCCCTCGGGGTAATCTGTGTAATTGCCCTCTTGTGATTCAAGTTCCAGGATGCAACCCGAAAAGCCGTCTAACAGGCCAACGGATCTACAGTAAAACGAGGTCAGAACGAGTAGGTAGGTTCTGGGAGTTATGGGGTCTGGGATATGGATTCAATTACCACGATTTTTTGATTTTTATAATTATTAAATATGAGGGAGTAAAAAGTTCTGCCATTTAGTAAAATAATTTAAAAAGTCCTGCGCACAGCCGTAGATAGCTATTGTAACGGCTGAAGGCTATTGTAACGGCTGGTGGCTATTGTAACGGCTGGTGGCTATTGTAACGGCTGGCGGCTATTGTAACGGCTGATGGCTATTGTAACGGCTGAAGGCTATTGTAACGGCTGACGGCCATTGTAACGGCTGACGGCTATTGTAACGGCTGACGGCTATTGTAACGGCAGACGGCTATTGTAACGGCTGACGGCTATTGTAACGGCTGGTGGCTATTGTAACGGCTGATGGCTATTGTAACGGCTGATGGCTATTGTAACGGCTGACGGCTATTGTAACGGCTGATGGCTATTGTAACGGCAGATGGCTATTGTAACGGCTTATGGCTATTGTAACGGCTGATGGTTATTGTAACGACTGATGGCCTATTGTAACGGCTGACGGCTATTGTAACGGCTGACGGCTATTGTAACGCCCCATGCGAAATTTCATTTTTGCGCCCCTCCTCCCAATCTGCTGAGTACAAAAAATTTAATCGCGCTCGTGTGGCGCTCCTTCGTGTATTTCAAGCGCCCTGTGCCGCTGAGCAACCCAGCTAGTACCTCTCATAAATACTGGTCATGTAAAATTTATTTGCCTCCATAACTCATTTTTTTTGTTCAGAAACCTACACAATGATACATTTCAAAAGGATGACAACCAATAATACCTATTTTTTTATTATTTAAAAATTAATTACGTATAAGCTTCAAAAAACTTACAGTACAATAGGAAAAAGTGATGTTTGAAATCACGGAAGTGGTAAAAAGGAAAAAGAAAGATAAATATTGCAATCAGCTGCAAATAACCAATTCATTATTACGTGTAGACACGAGTGTACATGTTGTTTTTCTTGGAGGTCACAGGCCAAGGTTTATAGACCGCTATTTCAAATGACGTCATTTTACAATAAGCGGGTATGACTTAAATCGGTAAACATCTGCGACTGCCTAATTAGGCACGAAATTTTATCACCAGCTGCTGATGACCTCTACACGAACAATATCGCCATCATCACCAGCTGGACACCCTTTACAAGACCACCACCCTTTACAAAAAGCAGTGTTTGCCTGCATCCTAGACGTGAAAGATTTCACTGTCATCTTGACAGCCAGGGGAAAATCCAGGAAGATTTCATCTGAGAGCAAGATAAGTTTTTTAAAACATCCGAACGTTCGTCATTTAAGAGACATTGACTGGGTCTACTTCACCATGCGCAGGCATACAAGGCAAAGGGCGGACATATCTGCTTGGACCTTCAGTGCCAAGGACATCCCTAAGAAGTAGGGCGCTAAATATTTGCCCAGGAATACAGGAATGCTTGTCTTTCTTAGATGTTTCTGATTCTGTCTGCTTGCGCCGTGTATCCCGCCAAGCTGAAGTCAACGGCGAGGTCATCTGCCACAAGGTACTGGCAGGATGACCCTCGGTACAACAAGGAACAGTGACGCGTCAGACAAGGAAGGGAAGACAAACCAGGATCACAGATATTGTCGGCTAGGGCACAGCATCTATTGCACAACTGATGCACAGCCCTGGCTTCAATTCTTTCCTACGTCACATGAAATAAATAGTTATGTCTAGAAATAAATAGTTATGTCTATTACATAGAACTGAGTAATAATATGATCTGGCAAATATGATTTGGTAGATGCTGACTATGTGAAAGAGTAAGACTGTGGTAAGGTATGACTACGGTGTTTTAACAATATCATTGTTAAAAAAACAGCTCGACGAGACGCCTATGTACTTTTAACTGTCAAAAAAATGGCTTTTTTTTAATGTTTGACCCCATTTTACTTTTTCTACACAGGTTCTACCCACGGCCCTTATGAGGGCCCTCTCCCTAATAGGTCAGAAGATTGTTTTCTCGCTGTTTATATGCTCGTACAGCTGTAGACATCTTTCGGCGGTTTGTAAATACCCACAGAGGTCACTCACCATCAGCGCTGGCCCGTTGTAGGATGGACATGATCGAGCTTGCAGGAACTCTGCTGCAACTGTTGTCATTTTGTTGTACAGTACTCTCCAGTACACTACCCAACTTAGCCCAGGACAAGGCCCAGTTTAACTTAGGACACGGCCCAGTTAACCACACGACACGGTCCAGTTTAACACAGAACACGGCCCAATTTAACCCAGGTTATGGCCCAGTTTAACCCAGGACAGGCCCAGTCTTAATACAGGATTACGGCCCAGTTTAACCCAGGATCGGCCCAGTTTTTTATATCACTTTCCCGGTGACCCCAAAAGTTCAGGAAATGTTCCGGATATGCAGGTTGTTGGTTGGGTAGGTTTAAATATTCACTTTTTCCCTATATCACAATGACCTGACGTACCGGTTTAGCCCGGGACACATCCCAGATTTTTTCATGATACGTCCCGGTGTCTCAAAACATGTATGAAAATGTCCATAACATGAAGTATAAATGAATTGTCACAAAACAATTCTTGGTACTTTAACTTACACTAGCGGTTCCTGAAAAAAAAAATAGCGTACGATTCCTGAAGTCTCCAACATAGTGTACATATTATACATAGAATGTACTTTATACTGTATATAATGACATAGTGTACATATTATACATGAGTGTACACTACTGTATATATTATTACATAGTGTATATAGCTACCACTAGTAATGTACATCTTGGACATAGCGTATATATTGGCCATACCGACATATTCGACATTTTGTACATATTGTATATACTTCCATATATTGTACATATCTGCATATTGTACATATAGTGTACATAGTGTATAAACCGCATATATTGCCTACACTTATGAACATAACTTCCTCTCCCGGCTACCCTCACCTCCAAGGAATAATTTAGTCATCGTATTAAAGGAAATCCCTTTCTTCTTCCAAGAACATTATTTTAACGTCAAAAAAAAAATTACTCAAGCCGGAAAAAACAAAGTCTTAACACTCGCAAAGCCGGGTAGTCGACATTCCATCGTGAATAAATGAATAAACCAACATATGTACTAATGATTCGATACTCGGCACCAAAGAATCGAATCCAATTTTTTTGTCTTTAACCGAATTCAAGTTGACCGGGGTGAACTTGATATCGATTTCAATTAAAAGAAAGTTGTTTTTTTTTTGTTTTTGTTTTTTTTTTTTTTTTGGATTTAAATTCTTTTCTAATGAAGAGAACTTAAAAAAATAAAATAAAAACATCTCGGAAGATTTTAAAGGAAAAAAAAAGAGAAGGTTTCTCATTGAGCTCGAAGACAAAGACGATTGTTGAAAGAAGAAAATCCTGCATGTCAATAGGAGGGGAGAAGAGAAGAAAAGGTTTGGAGTGTCATTTCAGAGGATAGCTTGGATATAGTAGTAAGTAAGGCTGTAGGTATCAGGATCAGTCTTTAGAGAACTCCCCGAGATGGAATAGATGCAAGACGACATTACAAGCGAGAAATGAGATAAGAAGCCGTGTTACGTTATAGGGGGGGTACATTCGAAATGGGGATAACGTTGACTGGTCGGACGGATGTCGATGGGTCGTCAGTCGTGACATAGTCAACGACATAATGTTATTGACATTGTAAAAGCGGAGAAGGTTTCAGGGAGTTGGTGCAGTGAAATCAAAGTTTGACAGTCTATATGAGTAGAGAGGGGCGGCAATCTCTGAGGGGGGCGGAAGTCTCTGAGGGGCACTAGTCGAGAACAGCCGTCTCTGAGGGGCGGCAATCTCTGAGAGGCACTAGTCGAGGGGCGGCAGTCTCTACGAGGGGGCGGCAGTCTATGGGGACACTAGTCGAGGGGCGGCAGTCTCTGAGGGCGGCAATCTCTATTGAGAGGCACTAGTCGACGGGCGGCAGTCTCTGAGGGGGCGGCAGTCTCTGAGGGGCACTGATCGAGGGGGCGGTAGTCTCTGAGGGCGGCAATCTCTGAGGGCGACAGTCTCTGAGAGCCGGCAGTCTCTGAGAGGCACTAGTCGATGGGCGGCAGTCTCTGAGGGGGCGGCATTCTCTGAGAAGGCACTAGTCGAGGGGCGGCATTCTCTGAGGGGCGGCAGTCTCTGAGGGGCGGCAGTCTCTGAGGGGGCACTAGTCGAAGGGCGGCAGTCTCTGAGGGGCGGCATTCTCTGAGGGGCGGCAATCTCGAGGGCACTAGTCAGGAAAGAGGCAGTGTCTCAGAGGCACTAATCGAGGGCGACAGTCTCTGAGGGGCGGCAGTCTCTGAGAGACACTAGTCATGGGGTGGCAGTCTCTGAGGAGCGGCGCAGTCTCTGAGAGGCATTAGTCGAGTTGCGGCAGTCTCTAAGGGGCGGCAGTCTCTGAGGAGTGGCAATCTCTGAGGGGCTGGCAGTCTTTTTTGAGGGGCATGCAATCTGTGAGGAAGTACTAGTCATGGGGCGGCAGTCTCTGAGGGGTGGCAGTCTCTGAGGGGCACTAGTCGCGGGCGGCATTCTCTGAGGGGGCGGCAGTCTCTTAGAGGCACTAGTCGAGGGGCGGCAGTCTCTGAGAGGCATTAGTCGAGGGGCGGCAGTCTCTGAGGGGTGGCAGTCTCTGAGGAAGACGCTTGTCAAGGGGGAGGCAGTCTCTGAGGGGCGGCAGTCTCTGAGAGGCACTAGTCGAGGGCGGCATTCTCTGAGGGGCGGCAGTCTCTAGGGGGCGGCAATCTCTGAGGGGTGGCAGTCTCTGAGAGGTACTAGTCGAGGGGCGGCAGTCTCTGAGGGGCGGCAGTCTCTGAGGGGCACTAGTCGAGGGGCGGCAGTCTCTGAGGGGCAGCAGTCTCTGAGGGGCGGCAATCTCTGAGGGGCGGCAATCTCTGAGGGTTGGCAATCTCTGATGGGTGGCAATCTCTGAGGGGTGGCAATCTCTGAGGGTCGACAATCACTGAGAGGCACTAGTCGAGGGGCGGCAGTCTCTGAGGGGCACTAGTCGAGGGGCGGCAGTCTCTGAGGAGCGGCCAAAATCTCGCCTCGGAAATATCCTCGACTGTCGACCTGAGAGTCATAGGCTCCATCCTGGGTGAAAACAATGGGAATTTTTCAGTGTGAAATTTGTTTTAAAGTTGTCCCATAAGTCCACCCAGCTTTAGATGGGTACCTGACTTGAGTTTGGGGAAGTAAAGGCGGCTGGGTGTTGTGCTATCCACACAACACCCTACATATGCCGAGGTTATAAAAATGGATGTATTCTTCTCTTCATCTGCCCCGATGTTCCTTTAGGGCTAAGTGAACTTTACTTAAACAAGAGATTATATTGTTACCTTCAATGTTCAAGCATTCATTCCTGATTAATATCCACACTCTGAATGTCCTGCACAATTTAGTTCATATCCACACTACTACACTGACCTCTCAATGACCAGTTCATTCTCCAATTCACACGTGAATAGCTTCAAGTACAAAAAAAACTGGGGGTTGTGGCCCAGCGGTGCATGAGTTTCATGTTTCTTTGGTCAATGCGCACTGCGCATGCTCAATGTTTGTCTGTGTTATGTGTACTGTGACATAATTGTTCTGTCGTTGTTGTTTAACTTTAAAGTGTTCAAAACAAAATTCTTAAACATTTTTTTTGTTTACAAAAAGATTTCTTGTTCATAGTTTCTTATTATTATCACAACAAAGCGAAACAAAGTAGATTATTCATTACCACGCACAAAGATTATGGCATTCTTTGTTTCATTCAGCAGACAGTCATATAAAGATATTATTAAACTTTTTTTTGTAAGCTTATTTACCAGCACTATCCTCTGGAGGGAAGGGGGCGAAGAGATGTGAATATTTAGTTATTTAGACAGTAAATTGCCAATTTGGTTAATTGTGGGTGTGGCCCTGTTTAGAGCCCATGTGTACAGGAGAGCCATTTATTTCAATTCTATTATTCTATTTATGAATTGTTTGGCTTTAAACTGTAAGTCGCTTGTAAAGTCCTTGCATTGCTCCGTAAAGTAGACGTGGAGTCTTTAGTTAGTCACCGTGGAGCCCCTAGCTAGTGCACATGGAGCACCTAGCTAGTACACATGGAGCCCCTAGCTAGTGCACATGGAGCCGCTAGCTAGTACATATGGAGCCCCTAGTTAGTGCACATGGAGCCACTAGTTTAGTCCCTGTGGAGCCCCTAGCTAGTATCTATGGTAACTCTTCACCCCATTAGCTGATAACTGTATGCCCCATTAGCTGATAACTATATGCCCCATTAAAGGGTAACAAGCTCTAGCAACGATAATTAAAAAAAAAAAATAAAGATGTTTATTTTTCATACACAAATGATTAAAATAAAAAACTAATGATCCTTGATGCATTCTCAAATTTGAAGCCGGTCGTCTGCATCTGGTCAGATCTGGAACATCCACTTCCGTTTGTGTCATTACAGAGTTCTCACATATTAAAGGCCAGAGAATTATAGATGTCAGGACATCCGGCGAATTTTTTTTTTTTTTTCAAAATGTCTTTTTTAGAAGATATAATTATGTGGTTGTTGCAGGTTGTTGGTTTTATTTTGTGTCCACGAGTTTACTAGACATTGGACAGGGTAGTGTAACAGCGGTGTGTTGCACGGGCTATATATGGGATGTGTTGGACAGGGTAGTGTATTAATGTAACTGGGGTGTGTTGGACAGGGTAGTGTATTAATGTAACTGGGATGTATTGGACAGGGTAGTGTATTAATGTAACTGGGATGTGTTGGACAGGGTAGTGTATTAATGTAACTGGGATGTGTTGGACAGGGTAGTGTATTAATGTAACTGGGATATATTGGACAGGGTAGTGTATTAATGTAACTGGGATCTATTGGACACGGCAGTGAATGTGATGTATTGGACAGGGTAGTGTATTAATGTAAATTGTATGTATTGGACAGGGTAGTGTATGAGATGTATTGGACAGGGCAGTGTATTAATGTAACTTTGATGTATTGGATAGGGCAGTGTGTTAATGTAACAGGGATGTATTTCAAGTTGTGGATCATTATATCAAAATAAAATTTACATGAATCGTTATTTCTTGGATCATTTGTAGTGCTAAAAATAGACTACTTCCGTGAACATGAGAATAGTAGATGGATTACATAAACATAATTATTGTTCAAATGACGTTAATCAAATATTTTTAAACGATTTTTATTATTGTAAGTTTATAAAGCTTCATTTTGTTTAGATTTTAGAAATGATAAAAAAAATAATTTTGCTGCGTTAAGGCGTAGTTTATTTATACACTGAGTTTATTTATTTTTATGTAATTTTTTGTGTAAATTTTTAAATAACATTATCACATAAATTATTCTTCGAATATCTAATAAGATCAAAAAAAAATTCGTTTATTCAGAAACTTGCCGATCGATCCGGTTTCGTACCGTATCCGGCCTACCACTGCCTTTAAACTAAACCTGTCAACTGATGCTAGCTGTGTTGATCTCTTTTTACAAAAGTGTTCAAAACGTTTCAATTATCACCAGCGTCGCATCATAAGGTTAAAGGGGGTTGCTTACTAGAGAATAATCATGACTTGACAAGTATGCTAGACACATATTTATTTTTTTAGTGCAAAGTCCCTATAAGTCATTTTAGCCATGACTGAATGAAGCAAGATCTGATATTTAGGCACTTAATACTAAAGATAAATTTCAGGAGCTATAATAAGTTTAGTTTGAAGAAATTAATAAATATCAGGTTTGGTGACTGATTCAAAGAAATTAATAAATATCAGGTTTGATGACTGATTCAAAGAAATTAATAAATCTCAGGTTTGATGACTGATTCAAAGAAAATAATAAATATCAGGTTTGATGACTGATTCAAAGAAATAAACAAATATCAGGGCCGATGACTAATTCCAAGAAGATACAACATTGAACGTTATTAATTATTTATTCCTTTTTTTTATTATCACTGATAAAAAAATAAACTTGACGAGATGAGAAAAATTTTTTCTACCAGGTTACTATATTTCACTGCGACAGCGAACCTGTGTCAACTCATCAACCTATTTTACTAAACCCTGCTTGTTATTTTTTCTTCAATGGAGTTCAAAGTTCAAGTTTTTCTGCTTGTGTATGTACTGTAAAGGACGTTAACAATCTAAATCATTATTTGCGTTGATATATATATATATATATATATATATATATATATATATATATATATATACATATATACTTATAAGACGCATTTGTTGTCCTGTCTATCTGTCTATACTGTTCCCTTATAACTCAGATCACTACTAACTAACTTGTACATTATTTACACACTGCACATAATTACATGGGGAAGGTTATAGGACATGTTCGTTTCGGCATCTGGGTAGGTGAGTTTAATTGTGATCAGTTTTATTTTTTTTAGTATTTTACTATAGTAAAAAAGTAATCTCGAGCAACACCATGAAAATAAAATTCATCTGGACAATCATTTCCCAGATGATCAGATCAGACTTACAACTGGTGCTGTATTGTGTCTTTGTGCTGCAAAGAATAGTTGATGTTTTTTTGCTTCCCTATTTACTTTTAGCTTAGGAAGTTAAAGGAATGAAGAAGGATTTTAGAAGAAGTGTGAAGCCATAATAATCAGTATATATATATATATATATATATATATATATATATATATATATAGAGAGAGAGAGAGAGAGAGAGGGAGGAGAGGGAGGGAGGGAGAGATAAAGAGAGGTGAGGGGGGCAGGGGGGAGAGAGAGGGAAAGGAAGGTAGGAGGGAAGGAAGGAGGGGAGAGAGAGAGGGAGGAAGGGGGATGGGTGGGGGGGAGAAGGAGGAGGAGAGAGGGAGATGGGAGAGGGAGGAAGAGAGAGAAGGAGATGGGAGAGGGAGGGGAGAGAAAGGGGGAGAGGAAGGAAAGAAGAAAGGAAGGGAGGGAGAAGAGGGGGTAGGCAGGGGGAGAGAGAGGGGGAGGGAGGAGAGAGGGAAGAGAGGCCCTGGAAGAGGGTGGGGAGAAAAGGGGAGGGAGAGAGATATAAAGAGTAAGGGGGCAGGGAGGGAGAGGGGAGGGATGGAGGGAGAGAGGGTGGGAGAGAGGGAGGGAGAGAGATAAGAGGGTGGGGGCAGGAGGGAGGGAAGGAAGAAAGGAAGGGAGGAGAGAGGTGGTAGGGAGGGAGAGGGGAGGAGGGAGAGAGTCAAAGCCCCATATTCTAGTGGCAGAGCCGGACTGGGGTCACGGTAGGGCCTGTTGGTAATGATTGATTTGGAAAAATTTGGCCCAAATTATGAGATATGGGATGACTAAACGTCACCCGTGCAATATCCTGTTACATTTCAGTTTCGAACTATTTCGATAGTGTTTGTGTGCAGGCTGCCGTACAGGATGTTTGGCCAGTTTCGTATAGCATGCATTTTCCAGAAACATCATAAGAGTTATACGAGGGCCGTTTTTTTTTTCCTGAGGGGGGGGGGTCACACTGATTCTGTTCCGTCCGAGAGATGTGTTCATTGAAGTGTGGTAGACGCTTGTTGTGTGCGCGCAGTCCCGCGCGCCATTCCCCGACCAATCAAAACTCTTGAACTTGCGCGACGTCATGATTCATTCAAGGCCGACTTCACCGTAACACGTCTCAATCTCCTATCTATGATGTAACTCTTACAACCGCCGCCCGCCTGTTCATATTTTCTTTTGGTAAGTAAAGTTTCATGTGTCACGCATTGTTTGGAAACTAGTTATGGGGGGGGCGGTATAGCGAACTCATTGAGGAAATAGTTTTTGGTGAATCATTTTTAATAACTAGTTAGTTCTTTTGTGTTTGAAGTCTGAATAGCAGGGCATGATGTCATTGTGAGCATGGGCGTCGCTAGGAATTTTTCCGGGGGGGGGCAAATAACAACTTTATGATATTTTTTTAAAATGTAGGGCCCGGGGGGGGGGCAAATGCCTCCCTCTTATATGACATTTTTCAAAATGTAGGGTGGGGGCAAATGCCCCTCCCCCATGAATACGCCCATGGTTGTGAGGTAATATTATGCCCGACATGAGGATGTTTATCTATGTCCACGTCGGTTAGAAAAAAAACGACACTATGGTGGGTGGGTCTGCAGTCTTCTGAACTCGGCATCAGCCATGAAGCGGTGCAAAATATCAATGAACCGGTAATCTGCAGCTGTACATTATCTCAAAGTTTCAGTCCTAACGACATAAGGATTACCGTGGCCAACACTGGAGTCTCATAGCCGCGTCATGTTGTAATCAATTTGTATGTAAATACATCAAAAGTCAATATGTGTGCAAATTTAACCCCCCCCCCATCCTTTCCTTTTTTTAAAAAATACGTCACATGCTTTTAAAAAAAATATGGACCGTGGAGTGGTCTACATGGTGCCGGCCAACGCCTATCCGACTTATTGTTATACACTCGCTACATAGTGCAGCGGTCATTGTTTGCCTATTCCCTGCGTGTTGGCGAGTTCGCTGATTACAATGAACAGAAAATATCGTAATAAGACAGGATGCGCCATTTTTTTTTTTTCATATTTGACATCAGTCTGTGCATTCAAGCAACAGTGAGAGGTAGATTTATCAAACACACACAGTTGAGAATAAGTGTCAATGACGCTACAAGGGGCTGCACACACGGTAAACATGCCAGTCAACAACCCCTTTCCACTGGGGAGGGCGGAGAGGGGGTGGAGGGGGTCACTCCAGTTTCGTTAGTGTACTCACGTTTTACATGAATGGTTGGTTGATCGTTGGTGCGCTTAGATAAAGAAATGTTACCTCCAACAGTCTTGTCAAACATCCCCTCCCCTACCCGTGTATCGGGCCTCCTGTTAGTCTTGTACGCTACAGACTTTAATAGACATGTCTCCTTTCTCTGTTGCTGTCAGGATGGGGCAGAGCGAACGATGGAGTCCCTGTCTCTGATTGACGCTGTGATGCCCGACGTGGTCGAGTCCAGGAAGCAAGCCATCACAAAGAGTAACCAGGTCAAGACGGAGACCAGCAACACTAATGGGGACAATGGCACGCACACTGTCGGTAGGTGGCGCTTTATACTTACTCCTTTCTAACCCCCCCTCCCTTTCCCCTCTCCCCAAACCATCTTGGCTCTTTCCCCATTTCCTCCCGAAATTTAAAATAAAAAAAAAATACTTCACGTGCCAGCGCACGTGATACCTAATTAGTTCAGAAGTATGCTGCGAGAGCGCGTGGTTTGTATGTGTGTGTATGTGTGCTTCTTTAATGGGTGTGTTCTGCAGCAGCTGCCCAATATAAACTTGTTGATTTCACCAATTACACCGAGGGTGAAAAACACGTGAACCTTTTAAGCTTGTGCCAGACGTGTTATTGATACCGGTCTAGTCTATCCATATTATTTTGAGGTTGTGCCAGACCTGTTATTGATACCGGTCTAGTCTATCCATATTATTTTGAGTTTGTGCCAGACCTGTTATTGATAACGGTCTAGTCTATCCATATTATTTTGAGGTTGTGCCAGACTCCTGTTATTGATACCGGTCTAGTCTATCCATATTATTTTGAGGTTGTGCCAGACTCCTGTTATTCATAATTGGTTAGTCTGTCCATATTCTTTTAAGCTTGTGCCAGACCTGTTATTTTATACCGGGTCAGTCTGTCCATATTCTTTTGAGGTTGTGCCAGACCTGTTATTTTATACCGGGTCATCCTGTCCATATTCTTTTGAGGTTGTGCCAGACCTGTTATTTTATACCGGGTCAGTCTGTCCATATTCTTTTGAGGTTGTGCCCGAAGCACTGTAGTGATGATGCAACAGGGTTGTATCGACTGCATCCTTGCTATGATGTTGTACTGGGATTGGATAGATTCTATGCCGCCCTCCCCTCCGCGTTAAGGTACATGCTCCTGGCCAACCGTTACACCCCGACGACGTGTGACCAACGCTCCAACTTCAGCGGCCGTTCCCATAAACAGCTAATGTTGTGGCGGTTATGTCAAGGTCTTCCCCCCCCCTCCACCCCTCCCCGTTCTCTCTCTTTTTTTTTTTGGCGTTAGCCGTGTGTGTGTGTGTGTGTGTGTGTGTGTTAACTTTCAAGGTCATGTTGCGACCGCTGTTAGCCCGCCACCTGTTGGGTCATAAAGAGAGAGGGGGGGGGGGGGAATACGGCTGCAGTGCCACAGACATTCACCACACACACACACACACACTTTTACTTTACTAACAACTGGAAAGTGTTTAAAAATAATTCAGGGTGTTCCATTGGTGCCGGCATGTGTTCTTAGTTGTTGTTGTTTTTTTGTACTGCCACTTTGCGTGTGGGGGGGGGGTGTGTTCCTTAAATATCCATTAAGAGAGAGAGAGAGCAAGTGAAGAGAGTAGCCATAACTGCCATAAGTTTCTTCTGTTTACTCTTTTTGTTTGTCCCCCTGAAGAAGGTCATCATCTTCCCCGTGTGCATATAAAACAACCAACTCTAGAGCATCTACTGTCCCACCACAAAAAACTCATCTTTCATGTATCTTGGTCGCCGTTGTGGAGAAGAACAAAAAAATGTATCAATTTAAAGAACTTCTGATTACGCGATAAATTGGATACATTATTGAAATACAGCTAGTTGCTCATGCGGGACCGGCCTTGGGCCGATTGCTCCATACTGGGCTCCCGCAATTTATATTTAGCTTATTAATAGTAATAGTTGTTATTGTAAAAAAAAATATTACAGGGGGGGGGGCTCGCAAGCGTTCGTTAAATCGGGCCCAGCGATTCGTTTGACCGGCCCTGTGCTTATGTACATTTTTAACCAAGTATACACAAAATTTGCCATTATTAAAACTATGCTGGATAGTACTAAGTTTTTAAAAAAAATGTTTAACTGATGAGTGCCCATGCAATGAATGACCTTGAATCATTTAGCTTTACCAGACTACACACCCAAGTAAAGTTTGAGTCATCTGTTTCCACGTTGTTGTTTTTATTTTTTTAGTTTTAATGGTTTGTTTAACTCAATACCACATTTGTTTTTTTAGTCATTATGTGTCTGGTAGTAAAAATAACTGAAAATAACCCACACCTTAACAAATGAAACATTGTTCATGCAAACTGTGTGTGTGTGTGGGAAGCTGTCCTTTAGGGGCTTTGGAAATTTTCGTTTGTATTAGTTGTATCCTGGACCGTAAGGTTTCTCCAGTACTTTCTCTATTTTATCTAACCCAATACAATTATATCTACCCAATACAGTGAAATGTCGCTATAACGAAATTGACGGGGATTCGAAATTCGTTTCGTAATACTGAAAATTTGTTACACTGAAATCGGGAGGGGGGGGGTTCGTCGACGACGACGACGACATTTTCTGTTGGCAATATGTGGATATAGTTCATTTGGGTACCAATGCAAATATATTATGTCATTTTACTACTTTTTCCAAAGATATTTAGCTAAAAATATGTTAAATATTCTCTCCGTTTATTTCTCATTAGTTAAGCTAGTAATTTAGTTTTCAGCTTTCGTTACCGCTAAAGGTCATTGAACTAAGGGGCGTAATTCATTTATTTTTATAACAGTTATTCAACACACTTCACGGCTATCTTACTCATATTGTCTGATTAAACGAAATAATTTTAAAAATATATTTATATATTTATTTACTTTTGTAACTGGATTAAATTTTATTATAATTAGAAAAAAAGTATAGTTCAATGTCACAAAAAGGTCAAATAAATAACTCATTTATTCTTCCATTCCTGTATTATTAATTAAATACAGGTACTGGTAGTTTATTAACATCTTGGCAAAATGCAGTCTTCTGTCCACTAAGTCCCTATCACAAACTATAAGATCGCCATTTTCTAAAAAAAATTGCGACCCTCTATCAAGCCCCTAGCGAAAACAATAAGATTGTTTTTTACTAAAACTGTCAAGTTACTTTCTACACATACCAAAACCATTATGTCTTTCTCATATCTCCCAAAAGCTATACTTTTAATTGTATGGCTTCTTTCTCATTAGCGCATTTCCCCAACACAGACGTAACACTGGTTTATTGATTTTTTTTAATCCCGCGAATGTGTAAAGTTCCCTACATTCATGTGTTTGTCCCATGACGTTTTAGGCTCTCCCCTTCCCGACCTTGCTAAAACTATCATCCTTCCCCCCCCCCCCCCGGTTCGTTGTTACGTAATTGTGCCCCCCCTCACCCCGTTGCTTGGCTGTCTCGTGACGTCTTAACTCTCTTCCTCTCCCCTTCCCGACCTTGCTAAATCTCTCTTCCACCACCCCCCTGTTTGTTGTTACATAATTGTGACACCGCCACTCACTTCCCCTCCCTTCCCCCCCCCTCACCGTCCCAAGGCGATACTTGTCTCAGTACTGCACCTGGTGGAATTTATGTTTACCATCGTCATCAGTAGAGGTTAAAGGTTACCATAACATCTTACTCCTCTCACACTCCCCCCTCCCATTATTTAGTAAATGTGAATGTCGTTTGAGTTCAAGTTGACTTGAGTTTTAGAAATTTGACGAATTAATTATTTTTTTTTTGGTAAGGGGATAAAATTAAATATCTGCAAAACGGCTATTTTTTTCGCAATACTGAAAACACGAAATTCGAAATTCGTTACAACGACACTTTTTAACAGATGTTATATAAGCCAAGGGGAAGGGGCAAAAAAAAATTCGCTGTACTGAATAATTCGTTACACTGATGTTCTTATAAGGACATTTCACTGTATTATTTATTAAAAGAAAGTATGAGCTACTTCCTTTCCCATATTTAAGAAATCAAATATGCTAACAATTATTATTGCTGTTGATTTTTTTTTTTTTGGGTGAAAAAAAAAAGCATTGTAAATAGTTCATTAAAATTTTGTTGCTTTATGTCAATAACAATAACATGAAAATAATTTTTTATTAGAAGTAATTTTTTTTTTTTTGATAGGTTAATTTTTCAAAATGTCAGGAAGTTAATGGGCATTAATCATTACTTAAATGAAGAAAGATGGAGTTTATCACATAGTACATGTACATTATTGTACATGTGTTGTTTGCCGGCTTTAATAATTTCATCCTTTTGGTATTTTAACAGACATTCTCACTTATTATGAGACAAGAACTAAATCCTGTATTTTTCATACAGTTATACATTTTTCCTGTAATATTCTGTCATTTTCTCATTGCAGACACACTACTGTATCTCATACAAGCAAGCATACTTCTTGATGAAGGTGTGGCCCCTACCTTGCTTCAGCTGTTGCAATGTGCATTATGTGGAGTCAAAGGTCACAGCCAGGGTCACAGCAATGGTTCAGGCAGCTCCTCCTCATCACCTATTAAAGTGAAAACCAAAAAGGATAAAGAGACTGTGAAAATAAAAACTGATGGTTAGAATAATGTGGCTAGTGAATCTATTGTTCATACATTTCTATGAATTCATTAATTAATATTTTTAAATTATGTTTAGTCTAAGCTGTATTTAGTCCTCATTTGTGCAGTTTCTCAAAAAATCTTATTCAGATGTGTACAGTGAAGTGTTTTTACAACGAAATTGACAGGAACTTGTAATATATTAATTTTACTGAAAATTTGTTACTTTGAAATAGAGGGGGGGGGGCATCTGCATCAATTTTATTTTGTGTCTTCTTGTGAATTTTGGTCATTATGGGTATAAATTCAAAGATATTTAAGTAATTTCACTAAAAGTAATGTTTAATGTCCCATGCAGCGCACTGCTCAATTTAGTAAATGTAATATTGGTACTTGGTCATTCACCTAGTTTATAACGGTTTTTTTCTTTTAATTCCTCTTACGCTTATCTTTTAAAGTGATTTGGCCCTTTTTTATTTAAAAAATTATTTATGGCTGCTATGATGATCTGCTATTGTAAAGTTAATGTAAACCCTCTGAAAAAAAATTCTTCTTCTGCATAATCTCTTTGCTGTTCATGACAGAGTTGGACAGTTCCTACAAGAAAGCTGACAGTGAGGACACCAGGCCATTTGATGAAGGTATGTGCCGTGAGCTGGTCAAACAGCTGACTGCCACCCTGGAGAAGAATCTGTTCATCAAGTTTGTCAGGACCTACCTGCTGGACTCCAACTCCAGCAGCAACAGATGGATGGCTCACGGACTTGTCCTGCAGATATATAGGTATGTTTTCTCAAATTAATTTAAATCCTTTGAGGCAAATATGGGAGATTTTTTTACTGGTTTTAGAATTCTTTTTTTTTTTTAAATGTTGGCTTTTAGTTTAGTTATAATAAATTTTTTTTTTTTTTTTAAATATTTTTGTAATGTTTATTATAGGAACTCTTGTGAAGAAGAACAACAGAATGTCTTGGAACTACTCTGGGGACTCTGGCATGAAGTGCCTGTATTTGGAAGGAAAGCGGCACAGTTTGTTGATTTGTTGGGCTACTTCTTGTTGAAGACTTCAGGACTGCCTGATAAAAAGGTTCTTAATTTCTTAATACAAGTGGCATTTCATGGCATTATTCCAAGACAACTTCTGTGTTAAATTATGAATTTATATTTATAGTCTGTTTAGAAGTCATCAGAATATTTTTTTTTTAATTGACCGCAGGTAGCAGAGTACCTTAACAAGGCAGTAACATTATTGAAAGAAGAGAATCAACTGTTGGCTAATCATCCCAATGCTACAATTTACAAGTAGGTTCACACTGAAATTAGTTCCGACAATTTAAAAAAAATATATTTACTCTGTAATCTTTGTCAAATAATTTTTGTCATGTTGTATTTATTAATTATATATAACCAGCTAGAGATAAAATTTGGCATTCCAGTTTTTTAAATTTAAATTTTATATTCCATCATGTAATTACTTTGTGCTCTGTACTGTAAGGTCTTTTTATTTTTATGTGAGATAAACGATCCACAAAAATGATGCATTAAAAAATTGCATGAAATATGCTATGCATGTATAAGCCTTTTAAAAAAAATACATTCTAAAATCTTTAAAAATTGTATAACATATCTACAGCATGTTACAAGGTTTAGTTGACTTTGATGGCTACTACCTGGAGAGTGATCCGTGCCTTGTGTGTAACAATCCCGAGGTTCCATTCCAGGTATAGACATTTTGTCTTACTTTCACTAGATTATAATTATTGAAAATACATGTATATTCCTAAATAGACTGTTCTGGTTAATTTTTTGTGTCTTGGTTATTTATTTATTTTCAACTTCTCTGTCCCAAGACTTTAAAACTGTCTGCTGTCAAAGTGGATTCCAAATTTACCACCACCACCCAGATAGTCAAATTGGTTGGTAGCCACATCATCTCCAAGATATCTCTACGTATCAGTGATCTCAAGAGAACAAAAATGGTAAAAGGATTTTAGTCAACAAAATATCAACAGCATAATTAACCAACAGAATCGTCACAACATAATTAACCAAATATGATTAATATTAATTTCATTATACATGTACATATATAAATCTGATAAAAGTTTCGACATAATGGGAAATGAAATTTGATTTTCTTTTTTTGAATAAATATATAAACTGCGTGTATACTACATACAACTTTGTCACATCTTGTTTTGTGTCTGTCTGCATATCCAGGTTCAGACCATGAACATCTACTACAACAATAGATCAGTCCAGGCTGTGGTAGAGCTGAGGAACAGACCAGGTCTGTGGCACAAGGCCAGGAAAGTCAGACTGACCTCTGGACAGACTGAAGTCAAGGTAACTGGGTTGCTGGACTATAACAGTTTTTCAACCCATATATAAGTGAGGATGTGTCAAAATACACTGAAACCCTTTTTTTTTTTTCATTTAGGTTGAGTTTCCCATTCCCATTGTGGCCTGTAACTTGATGATTGAGTACGCAGATTTTTATGACAATCTTCAAGCCACGGCTGAGACCCTGCAGTGCCCACGCTGTAGTGCCAGTGTTCCTGCTTCACCAGGTGTGTGTGGGAATTGTGGGGAGAACGTTTATCAGTGTCACAAATGCAGGTCAGTTGTTGATATTCTTTGCAGTCAAGTTGCTTATGCTTTTTTTTAACATATTCATGTCAGAAAAAAAATATATATGCTGAATCTCCTGACCTACATATACAGGTATCAACAAAACACATTTTATTTCCAAAATGTTCATTTAATCCTTTTTTTTATGCGGACACATTTTTTTAACTAGGCCGCCATTCAGTACGGAATGTCTGGAGTCAACTGCATTTCTTTTTTAATTTTAAATCAGCAGTAGAAATGAATGTGCACAAGGAATGTCTTTATGGCTGTTAAATTATTTTTCATTTCAAAAATGAGGTTATGGTCATGGTTTGGTTTGAGATTTGAGCAAAAATAAAATAAGTAAATGAAGCTAATTTAAATTGCCATCACAGCACAACAAATTATGTCAGTTTTATAGATGAGCCTTGTCTTGTGGCAATGCTGTCTGGGGAGCGTGCGTAACTGAACCTCTGTTCATTGACTTTGTCCAGGTCTATCAACTATGATGAAAAAGACCCATTCCTGTGTAACTCCTGTGGTTTCTGTAAATATGCCAAGTTTGACCTGACCCTGACAGCCAAGCCCTGCTGTGCTGTGGATCCTATTGAGAACGAGGAGGACAGAAAGAAGGTGAGAATTTGCGTTAAATCATCTAATGATTGACTGTCTGTCATTACCGTCAAGTTGCAATTACTCAAGTCTCATGTCACAAACGACAATTATTTCTGTGTTTTATAGGCCATCACAAGCATCAATTCCTTGTTGGAGAAGGCTGATCGCATTTACAAGCAGCTGCAGTTACATAGGCCAGTGCTTGAGAGTTTGTTGATCCAAGTTGCTGAACATGGTTCTGATAGACCAGCCACCGTAGGAAAGGTGAGCTCAGATTTTTGAAGAATGAATTATTGTCTGCTGCCTAGGTTTGAACTCATGCTTTTTTTTTTTTTTTCTTAATAAAATATCTGCTTTTAGATTCAATTGTGTTTCACAAGCATATTGTTGATTTATCTAACGTATTCACAACTTTAATTAAAGGCTTCAGTTTCTAAACCGTTTTTTCTACTTTTGCTTTTAACACCAGCTTATCATTTGTCAATTCAATGTTTCAGGAAGTGAATGGAGCAGCTGGAACAGTTCCAGTCAGCAACGTCAACAAAGCCATTCAACTTTTGGCACAGAAATACTGTGGTGAATGTAAAGCTGCATTTGATGAGCTGAGCAAAATTATTCAGGTATTGTTTTAACTGGTGAATTAAAAAAAAAATTATTCAGGTTTTGTTTCAACAGGTGAACTGAAAATATTATTCAGGTATTGTCCTATCATTTCAAGCTCTTAGTGAAAGGGAAATTGAAAATAAAAAGAACAACAAATGTCACTTTGGATGAAAGGACGTATCCGATATCTGAGAAAAAAATATATATTGGCTCTCAGTTGGATTGAAGCTTAACCATTAATGTTAGCATTTTCTTCCGAGCATCTAATTCTCAATTTTTATTTTATTTATTGTAAATAATCACTAATTAACAAAGCATATATTTATAAATATCCTATAATGAATAGCTCGCAGAGGTTATCCTATGATTTCAATTTTTGTGTTCAGAAAGTCATGGCATGCCGTAGAGAGCTAGTTGAGTATGACCAGCAGCAAAAAGAAGCTGTGGCAGTCAGGGGTCAAGTGCCCATTCCAACTGGAGCCAAACCAAAGATTGGACTCTCTGAAACCAAGTGCTCAAAGTCAGCAGTCAGCAAAGAGAAGAAGGAATGGTCAGTTGATTTATTTGTATTACAATCGCAAATTTATATCCTCGTATACACATACAATTATTTATTTTAAATAATTTTTTTTTTTTTTAACCCAGTTATCAGTTAACAGAATTCTGTGAACGTCTTAAATTTTGTTGAAAATTCCAACCATATATAGATAATTACTCAGTGATTTCTAATATTCTGCCAAATATCTGTCTGTTAGCTTAAAGACAGGAAACTGTTTTGGCTGTGCCAGTGCTGCTGTAGAACACTGCATAACTTTACTCAGAGCATTAGTGACAAATCCTGGTATGAGGCAGACTCTGTGCAGTCAGGTAGTACTTTTCAGTTTGGTGGATTTTTTTTTCTTTCAATTGTTGATATATTGTCAGCACATTGTCTTATTAGAAGCTGTCCCATATCCTGAGATGAAGTGATTCTCATATGAGTAAATTATAATAAACAAATACACTTATTAAAAATAATATAAACCTTTATTTTAAAAAAAAAAAAATTTGTTAGTGGATTGTCAGAAAGGCAAAAAATGTTCAGGCACTCCCAATTCTTTCATTTATTTTTTATATCAAAGCCATACAGATCTATGATCAATCGAAATTATGAAGTGAAGCAAGTTTCCATATTATTATAGTTCATTTTTGTTTTTTAAGTTTTATTAGTAAAATTGCAAATAGTTAGTTACCTGTCAGTGATAGAACTACCAAGTCTTTTTTTCAATGACAAGCTGTCTTCCTTCACAGGGCATGATTAAACAGCTTATTGATTACAACCTTAGACTGGGATCTCTGTCTGTGCGAACTGAAGTGCGTACATTGCTGTGTTTGTTGACCCGTGACAACCGCAAAGGCACAGAAGAAATGAACAACCTGGTCATGACAAGAATCACTTCAGCCATCAAAGGTCATCAGTCAAACCCAGATTTGGTAAATTAAATGTTTCTACTTTAACTTAGAACATTGGACAATGGTCATTATTCCATTGGCTAGCTGTACTCTGCAAAGCCTTTGCATAGAGTTATATTCCCTTAAGTTTGATCAGTAGGCTAGGTTATTTTGGTTTCGGACAGATCTGATTTTGTTCATGATTATATTATAATTTAAAGATGCAATATGTTGTGGAAATACTTAAAAAAAAACAAACAAACAAACATTTAAATGGAATTATTTCACATTTTGGCCTTTGGTTTTCATGTTTGAAAACCACTGAAACTATTCAAAACTGTAGATTTTTAAAAACATTAACCGAATCAAGATGCCAGAAAGATGCCATTTTGAATTCTTGTTTTCTCCTTACGATATAATGCAGAAGTGAGACCGCTATTATTATATTAGGTGTTGTTTATTTCATTTCTCTTTTTGTTTGGTGTCATTCTCAGGGTTCTTCTGTAAGACATGAGATAATGCTGTTAGCCACTTCACTTCATCAGGATGACTCATGTTGGGAGCAAAGGACTCGTTGTGGTAACTCTCTTTGTTCATCTGTCTTGCTAGGCTTTATTTTGACAAGGAAGTAGGAAGATGATTAAAATTAATGTCTTTTTTTCAACTGTAAAATCCTTTTATCTGAAGCTTTATAATTATTTTTTTCTAATTGTAAAAAAAAAAATCATTAATTAATTAAATGGTTAGAAGGGAGATTTAAGTACATAATATAGTTGTTTAATTACTATCATTTAAATTTAGCATCAGGTTGCAATAGTAGTTGATCAGTAATTTGATGTTTATCTGAAGTATGGTTGAATCCCTCAGTTAGTATATTCAAAAACACCTTCTGTGCATTAAATTTAATAAAAAATTAAACTACAATACATGTATGTGTACATCATTATCCTTGCTCTTCAGGGTTTTTTTTATTTATAGGGGTATAATGGCTGTCGGTTGGAGCAGTTTTTTGTAAATCAATTGACTTTAAAAATTAATATTTTTATTGACTTGTGATAATAATTTTTTTTTGTCCTTTGGCTAGTGATGAGATTGTTCCTGATGGGTATTCAGATGGTGAACCCAGTGATCATGGAGTCAATTACTTTGCCATGTCTCAGGATACTTCAAGGACTTGTTAAGCATGATCTGGTCAGTTTCATCAATGGCAAGAGAAAGGTGAAATTATGGATGTTGTAACCCCCCACCCCCCAATCCCTTTTTTAAGAGGAAAAGTGTGAATGAGAAATATTTTTTTAAAGCTTTTTATGGTGATAAGGTCTGACGAGGTTCCAAAAAGGATGATGGATGAAATATATATATCCTACATCAAAGCTCTGCCCACTTTCCCCAGCACATATTGGGCTGTGATGACCATGGAGACAATATAGAACCCTTTAATTGCACCACGTTAATTAATCTTACTATTACACTGCCAATTAGGCATGTTCTGTTGATCAGATAAATAGATTATCTATAAAATGAATAGATACTGCAGAATATAAAAAAAACAACAAACCTGAAGTTCCTGTGATTCATTCATATGTTTTACTGATGACATTTATTATCTCTTCATTCATATGTTTTACTGATGACATTTATTATCTCTTCATTCATATGTTTTACTGATGACATTTATTATCTCTTCATTCATATGTTTTACTGATGACATTTTAAATAAAAAGCTCATTCTTGATTCACACAGGAGAGTGAGAAGACAACTGCTGCTGACTCCATGCCTGCCAAATTTCACATGGATGTCAGGAAATGGTTGGCTGGTGACCCAAGGTACTCCTATCAGAACTGGAAGAGACGGCTCCCTAAACCAGGTCAGTTGAGAAAGATTGTAAAACAGGCCAATTTTTCTGGATGAATAGTAAAACTCTTTTGAAAACTCAAACTCGGCAGCACACTTAAGCAAATTTCTAGTGACCCTCACCATAACTCATTTAGCAGGACTTGACTTTCCTGTTTTGAGCACGCCACAAAGTGTTCATTTTTACCTTGTTATTCTACGTTTAGTTTATTCATGCTTTCGAGTATGCCTAACATATGCAAGTTTATCTATTCATCGACTGTCTTCAGGTTATCTATCTACATTGCTTGTTCTCATTTCATAAAATGTACCAATCGCATGTCTTATATATTGTGTATTTTCTCCTCATATAATATTTTTCAACCCACTAGTCCATTGTCTTTGAGTGTCAAAGGGGAAAAAAAACTTCCAAAAAAAAAAAGCTGATACTTTTGACCAATGACCCATCATTCAGTTTTTTTCCCTCAGCACACCTTGCTCCATCTCATGGCACAACTTTTTTTTGTGGAGCAGTGCTTTAATACATTTAATTATTTTTATTTAAAAAGATGTCAACACACAAACATTTCTTTCTGCTTTTTGAACATTTTACAAGTGTACATTAATTCTATGTTAAATAGTGCAAACTAATAGGAAAGGTATACAATTTTCCCATCTATATTTTATAATGAAAATATAATAACCTTACCTATTAGCTTGTACTGCATAAACTAAACTGTTGTCGGACCCAAAAATATTTTCCACTTTAATCAGTTAAGAAGTTATCTCTTCTTGAAGCTTTCTTCGCTGACCTGTTGTCACATGACAAGAAGACTCCACCACTGCTGCCCCAGTTGGAAGGTGAAAAGAAGTCCAACACGAGATCTGACTACCTGATAGAGAAATACGCTGCCAGGTGGAAGCAGAACATGTGGAAAGTGCCAGCTGTCACTTTAAAGTTAACCCAAACTACTTGGCTTCAGGTTGCTTATTTTTTCGGTTCATTTTGATGTATATCAAATAAAATAATTTTTTTTTTTATCAGTTTGTAAAGTTATTTATAGTAAATATAGTTAATGCCTGTAAGCTTATTAATGAAATCCTGGTATTGTAAAAAATTAAATTTTGTTTTTTATTAATACTTGTCAAATTATTTTGAAAAAGGGGCCCAATGCAAAGTCTGAAATGACCTGTTAATTATGTGTGAAATGACCTGTTAATTGTGTTTGAAATGACCTGTTAATTGTGTTTGAAAATAGATATAGCTGTCACTCAATGAAAGACTCGACAAAATGAAGTCAGTAGATAATCCTAGCAAAATTAAAAGCTCTAAATGCAGTGAAATGCTGCTATTAGGAATGCCAGAGTCATGAAATCTTCATTATTGCTATATTTGGCTCTTTTCCCTAGTTTATGTTTGCTGAAAAAATGTTCAGACACTTGTAAGAACTTTTTTTTTAAAAAAAAAAAAAACAAAGAAAGGAAGCAACAAATTTTTAATCTGTGTCATCAAAAAAATCACTATCTTCAATAAAGTTAAATGAATAGGAATAGTTTTTAAGGTCATAAAAAAACCGAAAAAAAAAAAGATATTTGAATTAAAGAATGTCATAATAGTTATATATTAAAAGACTATCGTAATATGTATTTCTTTCTAAAAGGATAATTGAACTCCTTTATTAAAAAAAATACAAGACCATTTAAAGAGTTTTATTTGTATGAGAATTGGATCTATATTTTGATTTGTTCAGGCATTGTAAGTCAGAACTCCATTTGAGCTCTTTTTTTTATAACATAAATGCTCCATTTGAGGAGCTCTTGTTATAAGATAAATACTCCATTTTAAGAATGAAAAATATTGTTTATTTTCATAATGCAGCAAGCAATGTTTTCACCAAGTTCAAGATCTGCTAGACAGACAGCTTGTAGTGTCATTGAGGCCATATCCCAAGTGTTCAGCAGACGTAAAGAAATCATTGACATGCTCACCAGGTCATTATTTTTTTTAATAATTCTTCTGTTTTCAGGTTAATATTTAAATACATGTACTTCAATGAAAATTTCAAAACAGTATTGTTAAAATTAACATATTTAGTTTGATAGAGCTTTCTAAATGCTTTCCAATGACTACATTTAATTATGTTTTGAAATCTTCAAAGGTCGATTTTTATTTTTAAAATCAGCAAAAACATGTGGTTTCCTATATATTCTTTGTTAAAATTTATAATTTACAAATCCATAATTTGCCATAGAATTTGCCAATGTAATTAAATAATTCAATTTGGCATGTGTATATTTTAAATAGTCTCATTTATCCATATAGCTTAAAAAATTTATGTTTTCTCTAAAATATTATTTTTTTAATAAATAGACTAACATGTATTTTCTAAGATTAATAATAGACCTCTAATAGCTGGGAAAAAGTAGATAAAAAAAAACATCCACTCCAAGTCTTTTCATCTTACCCAAAAAGTAGCTTATAGTCTTAGAGCACTCAGAATTTTAAAAAAAGGCAAAAAAGATTAAAACACACATTCAATCATGCTTACTTCACTACCTTCCAATTTGATCACATTTCCAGGTGTAGGTAAAATAGCATTATTGAACTAATACATGTTAAGTCTACACATTGAATGCTATTTTTTTTTAAATCTTGAAAAAATTTAAATTGCAAATAATTTTTGTCAAAAAGTACATTACGCTCATATTTAAAAATAAGTGGGCTGTTCCTCAATGAATTTTACTACCGATGAAATGTTTGACTTATATGTCTCTGCTGTCTGTCATTAACAGTTGTCTGGATGATGTAGGGAGAAGTGGTGAATGTGCTACTGAGTTCCTGGCCTTGTACAAGCGTCTGATTAATCAGGACAAGTGGAAATATTACCTGGCCATTAAGGGAGTGATGTTACACCTAGCAGAGCTTATTTCAAAGGTAAGGCTTAGCATTAGTTATGAAACTTACCATATATACTCACATACAAGCCTACATTGCATATAAGCTGACCTCCCTAAAACTGCTTTAAAGTGGCCAGTTTTTGCAAAAACCCTCATATAAGTCGACCATATAATAGTCTAATTTTACTCTATATTTTTGGATGAATTTGATTTAAGAGGATTCCTTTACGACTGCCTTCATTTGAATGTGTTATTTCTAAGAAATCAGACCCTATACTGATGATGTTGGCTTCACCGGTAGCTTTAGTTTGGTAATGGCTCGCCACTTGTGCACACACAACCACGAGGTCGTGTCACTCACTTTATTCTATGCATTTACGTATAGAGTATGTCTAAACACAAATCTATGTTTGATTACACTTCTAGAGAAAATTCCTGTATTATTAGATTATAAATAATAGATAAAGGAACATACAGTGAGCCTGGACAGAAATCTATCTTTGATTACACTTCATGAGATAGTTATTATAGTATTAGTTAGGAAACCATAGATTTAGGAAACATTTTCTGTTTTTTTTTAGTACTTTTTTCCTAATTTTATGCCATTTTTGACTTCGAAAATGGTAATTCTGCATGGTAATATTCATACTCAGTATAATTATCAGCTGACACCTCTGTATATATACATTAGTACTCTGTACACATAACCTAATAAAGAGTTAGATAGTGATGAAAATGTGTGGCTGGAAAATTAGCATTAGTGTCTCTCCTTGTGTTCATTTTGTTTTACACGCATTTAACCCTGATTTCAGAATTGTATTTTATAGTTCTAAATTCGGCTTATATGAGAGTATATACGGTACATCATAGAGTACAGTCAACAGATTGAATTATAAAAACTTCTTGCTCTCCTTTTTATTTGCATATTTATATTATGTAGCTCAGTCATAAAGGTTTTTTTTTGGTACAGCAATATGCTGTGATCTTTTTTTTTCATTCATACATTTTGTTAACATTAAACTTGCTTTGTTTTTTTTTGTTATAAAACGATTAGCTAACATTTAACTTTTTACAGGAAGTTGATCATTTGCAATACCTGGAGGAAACAACTCTAAGTTCTGATTTGGCTCAAGGGTTTGCTCTGAAATCACTTACAGGTAAAGTTTTTTTTTAAGTAAAAACTAAAGTTATATATTCATTGTATATTCAAGATATGCTGTAAATGATACTGGAGGGTGATTTGTGTCACTTGTTTATGGAATAAAAATTGTAAACTTTCAGAGCTGCTGGCCCTGTTTATAGAACAAGAAAGATTAAAGCAACAGTACAAGAACAGACTGGTTGGTTGTGTGTTGAATGGCTACCTGTCACTGAGGAAACTGGTAGTGCAGAGAACTAAACTGATTGATGATACACAGGAAAAACTGTTACACATGCTAGAAGAACTAACCACAGGTAAAACAAACATGTCATAATAGAAGTAAAGATCCCTTAAAGGCTTTCGGGGCAGGTGAAGTGTAGAATTCATATGTTTCAGTAGTCACAGCACATTAAGGCATTGTGTGGCTAGCATAATGCCTAGCTGCCTTTACTTCCTCAAGTCAGGTTTTCATTTAAAGTTGGGTGGATATGGGGTAATTTCAACCAACTTTCACCAGGATCTGGCAAAATTCCCTTTTGTTCTCACTTAGGGGTCGAACCCTTAGGTTGAAAGTCAAGCACTTACTATAACCATCCTTCCCCCATATCTTAGTTAACCTGTTCGTTTTTTATTTTTTTTTGTCGACATCTTTGTAGCTGTTAACAAATAAAAATGAACCTTTATTATTCATTAATTAATACAGAAAAAGATTTTAGGAATTAATGATTTTTTTTTGTTCACTGTTGAAAGATGTTTGTGTGAATATCAAAACTCTTAACTGATTTATTATCTAGGAACTGAGTCAGAAACCAAAGAGTTCATGTCAGTTTGTGTCCAGACTGTTAGGAAATATCCCCTTGAAGATTACAGGTCACCAGTCTTTATATTTGAACGCCTGTGCAGCATCATATACCCTGTGAGTTCTGGGAAGAGTTTTATTTTTAACTTCACATGTAAAATAGATTTTTTTTTATATAGCATCTTTTTCGTTGTGTGGTTCCCTCAGAAACCTACAAACTTGAAAAATTCTTAAAACTTTCAATTATATTAGTAAAAGTTTACTGGACTTTAGTTTGCATTTTTTTTATTGTTCACAGGAAGAAAATGATGTGACAGAGTTTTTCCTGATTTTAGAGAAAGACCCTCAGCAAGAAGATTTCCTGCAAGGTAGAATGTTAGGGAATCCTTACAGCTCAACGGAACCAGGGATGGGACCATTGATGAGGGATATAAAAAACAAAATCTGTACAGGTCAGTGAACTTATTCAAATATAAAATCTGTTTTGGCTAGATGTACACATTTTAGATAAATATAGAGCATCATTTTTTTTTGGCTGACACTGCTAAAACCATTTACCTTGTAACTACATTACAAACATAATATTCTAATTTTTATTAGTCTTGCAAACTTAATATTTTTAGCATTAATTTTGCATATAAAATAATTTTCCTTTAAATATATTGTATTCATCTGGTAAAAAAACATTTGGTAGCCTCATCACAGGTGGAAATCCGAGCTAGTTCCCCCTTTTACCCTGCGATTCATTCAGATAGGCTTCTTTAGTTTTGGTTGGGGTGGTACAAAATGCACATAAGGAGTCTTCAAATAGTTGTTACCTTAAAAAAAAATAGATTTATCAGCATTTTCTTTTTTTTTTTTCTTCAGACTGTGAACTTGTTGCACTGTTGGATGACGACACAGGAATGGAGGTGAGTTATTCCCTCATTCAATTTAAGACTGCTGTAGTTTCTTATCACTTTAAAATGATTTATTTGACACCCTGTAATGGTTTTCCTATTTTATAGAAAATGTTATCCTATTTTCTCTGATATGGTCGTTTATACAGTGTAGTTTATACAGTATATAATCAGTATTATATAATCAGTATTTACAGTGTGATAGCTTATAACCTGAATTATTGCCAGGATGTTAGTTCATTACATGTCTGGTTATTTAGACAGTAAAACTGTATTTAAAATCTTTCTTTCAGCTTCTGGTCAATAAAAAAATCATCAGTCTGGACCTGCCAGTGAAAGAAGTTTACAAAAAGATTTGGCTGCCTGATCACGGAGAGGTAGACATTTTAACTTTAAATTCAGCTCTGAAAAGTTGAATTATTCGTAATTAACTGAGTACTGTGCCGTACTTTTAGTAGACATTTTAACTTTAAATTCAGCTCTGAAAAGTTGAATTATTCATAATTAACTGAGGGCTAAGCTGTACTGTTAGTTATAGGTGTATTATTGTCTTACTGAAAAAAAATAAATTTGAGGAATTGAAAATATATCATTGAAGTGAATTATTGTTTCTCGTATTTTGTTTTACTCATAACTAAATGAGTCGTATGGCTTACGATTGTTGTGATTATCCACAAGATCTCACTGAACTTATATCATCATTTAACTCTCTCAGGGTGAACCAATGCCAGTTTTGTATCGCATGAGAGGGTTGTTGGGTGATGCCACAGAGGACATGATTAACTCACTAGATTCTGGCTCAGGTAAAAAAGTTTATGTTTTTAACTCTCTAGATTTTTGTTTGGGCAAAATGTTATGAGTTTAACTTACAAGCTTCTGGCTGAGGTAAAAAGTAATGATTTCAATTGAAAATCAATTTACCATTGTCTAAGATGCATTCAGATATGTAAATCTACCCCCCTTTAACCAAGCTAGTTTCATGTTAAATCGCAATGTATAACAAAATATAAATCTCAAAAAAAAAATTTGGACAAAATGTTTTTTTAGACGTTAATTTGTAAAATAAATTGTTTCTGCTCCTTAGAAGATGACATTGACAAGGAAGATGTGTATAAAATGGCCACTGTGTTGAAAGACTGTGGGGGCCTGGAGGTTATGCTGGACAGGTTGGCCTCTATAAAGGATCTTGTTCTGGGCAAGCAGATGATGGTGGTCCTCCTGAAGCTCTTCTCATACGCTGTCAATGTGAAGGTCAACAGACAGCACTTGACCTCCCCTGAATTGAATTCCATTAACATAATGCTCGGAGCCCTGAACCTGGTGGGTCTTTCTTTCTTCTTTCCTGATCTCATTTAAAACCAAATGAATTGTTGATCATGCAGGAGAGATGTCGTTGGCAACACAGTGTTTTATGTATGAAGTGAATAAAAAAATAACCAAACGTATCAAATTTATTTCAAGTTGTCTCATGCCATGTTTCCATGAAAAAAATAAATAATAAAAATAAACCCTAGCATGATATTTCCAGATTCTCACAATATAACCTGTACTCTTAAATAAGCCCAATGTAAAATCACAACAATCCATACATTGCTTTTGTATTAGAATAAATGTTTTGAACACGAATGATTGCCAATAATTGTGTATGACAAATAAAACAAATTAGACGGTTTTATGCACCGTGATTCATCCATTATGTGCAGTTATTAAAAAGCTGTGTTTTAGTTTTTGTTAATTCTGGTTTTGTTTTAACAAGATTTTTTTAGTAGTTAAAATACTTGGGACATAATTTACTGAACTACTAGAACATTTAGTTACATTTTTTTCTTAAAGGCTCTATGGTCTGAACAAGAAGGTGCTACAAGTACCAAAGGGCAGACAATTACCGAACAGATGTTGCACATAATGGAAGTTGTCCTCTTAGAAGCCAGTGAACAGCCACCAGAAAAATACACTGTAAGTATATACCTCTTTCAACTCTTTATGTACAGGGATGGCCAGACGCAGGTTTTAGAGGAGTTTTTTGTGTGGTTCCATTTGAGCCAGTTTGATCTATTCTCTAATTATTTTTGTTCACTTTAATCTTGATAAACTGACTGGTAGAGGCTCATCCATCACGTGTGTGGCCTCCCCCCCGATTTAGTATTGTATCATTTTAACTGTAAGCTATGTCAGCATCTTATTTAAATACATGTACCTGCATGTACCTTTTTGTAGATTGACATTTGTAGTTTCCTTAAGTTGGAAAATAAGACATTAAAAAAAAACTCTACAAAATGTGTCTCATTAAATGTCCAACTTTATAAAATTCATCCCAACATAGAACTATCAACTTAAAAACTAAATCTCCCGAACAACTTAGATAATTGGGTGTTATTCTTGGATGTACTTTTACAAAACGGAACACAAGGAAAAAAAAATTAAATTTCTTCTCTTCTGAAGAATAAGTATTGTGTAGGATAGCCGAGTTAAAACATGCCTGTTCAGATTAAACTGATGTGTAAAGTCCCTGTAAGGATGAGATGAAATCTCTTAGATCCTATAAACCACTAATGGGATAGTTTTTATGGTGCCCTTTCATCCCCACCATAGCCGATAGTGCAATGGCCATGGAGGCTCCACAGGAGATATAGCTGGGACTTTAGTCATGACCTGAAATATTCATTGGTCCTCACCGAAGATCGAACCAGTCTACAGTCGAGTGCTTTATCACAAGACCATCCGTCCCCGATTAAACTGATAACTGCATGCATTTGTTTAATTTTTTTTGCAGGAGTTCTCAAAACAGTGTGGAGACAAGGAACAACTCTTGATGATGCTGGACAGAATCAACTCCACTTTTGTGAGGTCCAACCCTACAGTGTTGCAAGCCTTGATGAGGCTCATCCCTTTCTTAGCTTTTGGAGAGGATGACAAGATGGAGGCGTTGTTGTCTCACTTCAAACCTTATCTCCAGTTTGACAAGTACGATAATATATTAGTTTTGTCAAAGTCGTTGATATAATAATGTCTACTGGCCCTGTACAATTTTTAGCTTTTAAAATATTTGATGTTTGATTGATTTCCTCAGGTTCGATGAAGAGCACAGTCAGGATGAAGAGATCCATTTGGATTGTTTCTGTTCAATTGCCAGTGCTATTGAGGTAATTTATAACTACTGAGGTAGTACTTGAGGCTGTTAACCTAAGTAAAGGCTAGTTAGGTCATTTCATTGCATATAAATAGGAAAAACACTGCTTTTATGTATATCTAAATTTGGCATTAGTTCTTGAATAATTTCTGTGTATAAAGATACATACATTTGTGTAATGGTTGGTATATACAGTCTCAGGTGATGTCAATTCCTGTTATCACTGTTATAACCACACTCCATTATCTTATTAATTTATTAGTTTTACAATTTTTGTTTATACTTTTAAATTTCATTTACAGAGCAATGCTAATGGAATGCGACTAAAGAATCTTATCCTGGAAAATGGCATTGTCCAGACAGCAGTGGGATACATTTTGAAACACGCACCAGAAATCAAAACAATGTTGGCGTATGTACACTTCTAGATAGTGCAGCACATTTTATATATAAGTTTATTATGTCTGCTTTTAACTTGTTGCATGCCTGCTTGTAACTTGATGGATTTCTGTATTTCCTCAGCACTGACTCAGATGTCTGGAAAGAGTTTCTGTCTAAACCAAGTTTATCTTATGTTCTGAGAATGTTGACTGGTCTCTGCACTAAACATTCTCCTACACAGGTCAGTGAATCACACACATGACTGACTAATATTTGAACTAATCACCCCTATAATTTCTAAATCATAATAAATAAAAAATAATTGCCCCTTTCCCTGACAAACCCTCTGTGTCCCTGATAGCTTCCTATTCTACTTTAAACTGTTTTAAAGAAGTAAAATGTGGATTCCTGAAAAACAGAAAATGAATTTTCTTTAGCTTTTTAATTTCCAAAATCAACCAGTTTGGTTTTTTTTTTTACTTGTGTACATTTTTACTTGGAATGAAAATTGTTGACACAAAGTTAAGTGTTGCAAGATTTGATGGTGATATTTGTGAATGATCAGCAAATTCTGAGGATGATAATATTGAAAGTGGTGTTAATTTAGATGTTATGTTGATTGATAATAGTCGCAAAATCAAGTCTGACAATGTTATTTTTTTTAATTAATGGGGGTGATGAGAGCACCCATGTCATATTTGACCTATTTATTTATTGAAATAATGGTCCTAAAGACTATTTAACTGTGAGATAATTTTTCTATTTATTCTTCCAAAAAATATTTTATATTAATTTAGTTTCGATACTCACACCCTAATTTTATAAAGAGCTATGTTTTCCAGGGGCAAAGTTTCAAGTGGCACTATAGATTGAATAAATGAAAAAAAAAATATTATGAAAATCAGTGGTTCTCAAAAATTTACTTCTCTCTCTCTTTTTTTTTTTGCTATGATTTGATTGGAATGACATTTTTTTTTGGTGGGTCGAAATTTAAATAAAACATTGTACTAGAACATGTTGAATGCTTATGACCATCATAATGGTAAGATATAATCAACGTTCTTTTCCGACTCCCAGGGTGTGATATCAGAATCCTGTATTCCTATCTTACACAAACTGGAACAAGTCTCATCCGACCAACATGTCGGCACTCTGGCTGAGAATCTGCTGGATGCTCTCAAAACCAATGAACAAGCGGCTAAAAAGGTAACAATGAAAAATTGGGTCTCGTTCTGATCAGAATTTATGAGGCTCAAAGAAGTGAGAGAGTAAACGGGACAGTTGAAGATTTAAAAAAACACATCATCATACCCTTAACCGGTGTGGTCATTGGGGGAGCGCATGGCCACTTCAACAGACATATTTCTTTATAGTTGCCTATCCTGCGCGGCTGTCTTTAGCCCATTCATTTGTAGTCTTGTCCATTCTTTAATATTGTCAAACCAACATTTCTGCTGACGACCTCTGTGACGGCCTCCTTCTTGGAGAATAGTATTTGGCAGGCTATCATGCCTTGACACATGTCTGAACCATGCCATCTTACCTCCCTTGATTGTTGCCATTTTCATTTCCTGATTGAGATATTCTTTCCCAGACATACTCATTGGTCTTGCGTTCTAGGCTGGAGATTGAAGGATTTTCCTCGTGCATTTATTTTCGAATGCCTGTACACTGTATATTTATCTATTATGTAATTAATATTGAAGTATGACTGCTAGATGACAGCAATGGTATACAATTTTTCTGTTAATTGTTTTTAATATTGTTTCAAATAATATCATATTAATTGTTTTGAACTACTTTTTTTTTTAATTTTTGGCGTCAATGGTTTGAAATATGTTACAGATTGAAGAAGTTCGCCAACAGACTAAAACAGAGAAGAAACGGTTGGCCATGGCAGTGCGGAAGAAACAGCTGGGTGCACTGGGCATGACAGTAAGTTTTTTTTCAGTTGAACTCATTTGATACACTTGTGCCGATATGTGCAGATATGTGCATGTCTAGTGTAGAAGATGAGGTTGGAGCTAAATATTTTCTTTTTTTTTTTCTCTCTACAGACAAATGAGAAAGGTCAGGTGACTGTCAAATCCTCTGTGCTGAAACAGATGGAGGACCTGAAAGAGGAGACAGGTCTGACCTGCTGTATCTGTAGAGAAGGTTACAGATACCAGCCTCAGAAGGTGAGTTGTTCCTCATACAATGTTCCCTCTGTCTGTTACTGATTGTTCCTCATAATATGTTCCCACTGTTGCTGATTTTTTCCTCTTATACAATGTTCCCTGTATAAGTGAATGTTTCTTATTCAATGTTCCCTCATTAGTTGATTTTTTTCAGTTTAAAAGAAATAAAAAAAATAAATGTATACATAGGCGGTATACACATAAGTGGTACATTCAGTTATTTAGGCATTTTCTTTGAAATACATACGGAAACATGCTACATTTTATTATGTGCAGTATTTGAATATTGTTTACAACCTTTTTATGGTGTGTTACTTTTTGAAAATTTCAATCCTGTAAATGTTTGTAATGTTTTCCTGCTCTCCAGGTGCTTGCCATTTACACATTTTCCAGACGTAGTAACATGGAGGATTATGAAAGTAAGACCAGGAAGTCTATCGGCTACTCAACAGTGACGCATTTCAATGTCATTCACGTGGACTGTCACACTGCGGCTGTCAGGTAAACCCACAGTAAATGTTGGGCACAAGTTTCCATTTTGTGTATTTACTGAGTGATTGTCTCCCTGTGAGATATTAAGTCTTAAGAGAACTATCCAATAATGTAGTCACTTGGGTCTTAGAGATGGAGTTCTCCGTGGTCTGTTCTTCGTGCAGATGAAAAAAGTTTCTTAGCAGTCATCAAAATAGTGAAGCCTGATTTACTCAATCTACTGAGTCAGGCCGATAACACAAAAAAAAAACAAAAACATCTGTTTCTCAATTTATTTTTTTTTCTAATATACACAAGTATACAAGCTAAAAAAAAGTTCCCTCAGCCCAAACGGGCCATCGGGGCAGATGAAGTGTAGGATTCACCTGTTTCTATAACCTCGGCATATGAAGGGATTGTGTGGTTAGCACAACGCCCAGCCCCCCAACTTAAAGTCAGGTACCCTTTAAAGCTGGGTGGACTTGTGGGACGACTTTGAAACAAATTTCATCTGGAAAAATCCCCATGGTTCTCACCAAGGATTGAACCCAGGACTCTCTGGTCGACAGTCGAGTAGCTACACCACTCAGCCATCCATTCCACTACATGCTAAACGTATTATTTTAAAAAAAAAATTCCTAGTTGCGATTTTTGTTTCTGTAAATTTATGTGTTATATTGATCTGATAGTCTCAGACTTGACATTTCTTTAATAAAGGAAAGTTTAATGAAAAAACTTTTGAACTTTTTCACCATGCGAAACAGCATTGGCTAGAGAACATTTTCTTGTACCCCATCAACACCGCTAATACATGTATATTTAATGAATTCTGGTCTCATTATGTTCGTTAGTTATGTGTCATGTATTTCTAAATTTCCCAGACATGCCAGGGGAAGAGAAGAGTGGGAGAGTGCAGCTTTACAAAACGCCAACACAAGGTGCAATGGTTTGTTGCCGCTCTGGGGACCTCAGGTGCAGGAAAGTGCATTTGCTAGTTGTCTTGCCAGGTAAATATAGCATTTTTCAACCATTAATATAAAAAATAATTCTATTGTTTTTTTTTTTGACATATCCACTGAAAAAAGCTCTTTTTTTTAGTATTTGAATAGGCTAAAATGGCTTAAAAAGCTCCTTGTATTAATATATATATATATATAAACATGTGAGACGAGACAACTTTTGGTAGCCACACAACTCTTTATTATTCCATATCTCCTCCCCATAGACACAACAATTACCTCCAAGAATGTACTGGGATCAGAGACTTGAACTACACCTACAATATACATGACCTGAAGCTGCTGCTCATGAGATTTGCCCAGGAGAAGTCTTTCAGTGAAGACAGTGGGGGTGGAGGACCACAGTCAAACATGTACCTCGTGCCATTCATCATGCACAATGTTCTTTATGCTGTCAACACGTAGGTTTCCGTAACTAATGTGCCACTCAGTAGTTTTGGTACCACCCAATAGTTTTTTTTTTGTCTACCAACTTCTAGTTTTGATTCCTAACATTAACATATAGAATTTAGCAGATAAGTCTTGACCTGAATATGGAAGCACTAGATAATGTTTTTTAGTTTGTGTGAATTTAATGAATAACTATTTAGATCGTTGAAATTACATTAAACTAAAACTGATTTAATTTATAAATTCATGGAAAATATAATGTAAATAAAAGCGATTTGGGTTCTGCTTTAAATCAAAAGTAAAGAATTAATACAACAGTATTATTCCAGTTTAAAATACAATCATGAAAAAATCGGATCTGCCCGAAACCAAAAATAATCTAGCCTACTGATCAAGCTTAAGGGGATATAACTCTATGCAAAGGTTTTGCAGGGTACAGCTAGTAAATAAATATTGCATTGAATGTTATCTCTACTTTCTTCTTCAGCTTTCAAACTTAACTATTCTTTTATTTAATGGGGGAAATAAATTAAACATTGTTCAGTAAAGTAGTTGTTTTTTTTTTAATTTAGACTTTACTTCTGTTTTGAAATTTAAGAAAAAACATCACAAGTATTGAATTTAATTTTCAGAACAAGAACATCTAGTAGAGAGGAGAAAAATTTCACCAGTTTCCTTGAACTACCAGCTCAGAAATGGGTGGAAAATTCAGGAGAGGTAAGTTTGTGCAATATTGTAAATAATTACTATATTCATCATTTCTTATTTTGTTTGTTGAGGAAACTCAACATTTACCAGATATTATGGACTGTTACAATTATTATGTATTAATACCAGAACATTGTATTAATTGTCATTTTTAGTAGATCAGTTATGTGTCTTAAATGGTTGCATTTATTTATATGATCATAGCCTTTGATGACACTTTTAAGTTTGAGGTGAATGAACATGACACTAGGCTGCATTTCCCAGTTTAGTAAATAGCAGCTTGCTTTAGCAGCCTCAGATTTAGATTTAATTGGCACTGTGGTCCCTGAAGAACACATCACACACGAAAGAAAAAATTGTTTCCAGCCATTTCATATTCACAGTTGACTAGGGAACTCCACAATCTTTTAGCGCTCAAGATCTTTTTTTATCCCATCCAATAGAGATCTGGTGTGTAATAAATGTACGAGTGTTTGTATGTTTATCTGTGTTGCAGGCCGAGGGAGTCCTGTACAGCACGGCTCTGGCCATGCACATCTTGCCTCCTGCAAGGTGGAAGGAAGTCAGGAAGAAAGTTCTAGAGAGGATCATCATCACAGCTCAAGTCAGGGCCCTCTGTCCACTAGACGCCCAGCAAAGGTAAATGCAGAGTTGTTGTTTTTTTCCGCTCGTTATTTTATATAACCAGTATATATTTGAAGGCGTTTTACCGGTTCACTCATAAACTGTAAACTTCAGAAAGAGTGAATTTTTTTTTAAATTGGAGATTATTACAAATAGCAGAATTGAATCCATCTGGCTCATGATTTTTCGTTTTGAATCCTGAATATTTTTAATCTGCTTTTTTTTATTATTTTTTCTAGAGCAGCGGTTCTCAAAGTTAGCGTTGTGACCCACCGGTCGGTCGCAAGCTGGTTGAAAATTGGGTCGTTAAAAATTTCTTAAAGACTTCATTCGCTCAATTGAAGCCTCTCTTTCTTTTATCCTTTTTTTCTTTCTTTACAGGTGGGTCGCGAAAACCGTAGTCTCGAAGTGGGTCACCAGTTGCAGAAGTTTGAGAACCACTGCTCTGTTTGATTTAATTAGCTTTGCTTTTTGTTTTACGTACCCATTGGTTGTGTTACCTTGTGTGAGACTTGTGGCTCATAGCATAAACTTGTTTTTATTAGCCACCATTTATATAACGGCCATTTTTTATTTTCAGCATCCCACCTCTGACTGACCGAAGTGTCCAGCCCTATTCCACTTACAAAGTTTTCCTAGTTTACTTTGGCCTGGCCAATACATTCTTTGAACAACTTTTTGGGGTAAGGTCAACACGAGTTTTATTCTAGTCAGCCGAATGTTTGCGTTAAATACTCGGCAAGTCATTTCATTAATTGTTATCTAAGTTTAAAAAAAAAAAAAAATGTGTATTATTTATTTGTAAAACCACCCTTAGACATCCTTTGTGTAATTTTTTCATAATAATGAATAATCTCATTGACTTTGAGAAACCATTTTAAAAAATTGCAGTTATTATTAAAGCCAGAAGTCTGACTAATAGCATAGTTATTATTTTAGCAAGAAGTCTGTCTGAAAGCTAATTCTCTTAGTACTTGGTTACTCCAATCTTAAACTTGTACAAATCTTGCTATCTTAATGTTTTCTAACAGAAGGTCCACCAGGGAGAAAACGTCCTGTGGACTAAAGCCCTGTTTGAATACATTCGCCACAATGACAAACAAATCTTGGAACTGTGTGACCATGTCCTAAGGGTTTACCAGGAGGAACTGTTGACCTCTGAGTCATTTGCTGAATTTGTTGACGTTAGTGGTGAGTACTGCTACATGTGGAACATTTCTAGTTAATAAACTAGTGTATAATGTTAAATATGAAGGGCTGATTTACAGAATGTTAGCTAAATGAAATAACTTGAAATGAATAAGCTGATTACTTATGTAAACCTGAACTGAATAAATTATATTATCTTTAATAAAAAAAAAACAATAAAGTTCCCATCAGACCTAACGGGCCAATGGGGCAGATGAAGTGTAGAACTCATCTGTTTCTGTAACCTCTGCATATGAAGTGATTGTGTGGTTGGCACAACGCGATGCCGCCCTTACTTCCCCAACTTAAAGTCAGGTACACATTTAAGGCTGGGTGGACTTAAACCAACTTTCACAAGGACCTGGGAAAATTTTCTCTGTTCTTCCCGAGGATTGAACCCAGGACTCTCAGGATGGCAGTTGAGCATTGAGCATCTACACTGCTCCGCCACTCGTCCCACCATAACATAATAAGTTAACAGATGTTTCTTGTTCACCAGGTCTTTTAGAAGAAATCAGCAGCCCTGATGATTTTATCAAGAGCACCTTACAGAGCATACCTTGAAGATAGTGGACGTTTGACACAGACTGCCAGTGGCAATGATAGCATCACATGATTTGTATCACGTTGTTTACAGTTTTTAATTCTTAAATTGCATTGTTCGAGTTGGAAATTTTTTTTCTACCTTTTTAATTTTTTCATGAAATGTTTGACCCAAATATAGACTCATATTTTACCTAATTAGGCATTTAGACATAATTTGACAAAAGACAAAAATGTTCAAGCCTGGCAGAATTTTTGATCAGGGAAAATTATGTTATTTAACTGTCTGATATGTTGATTAGTGTCATTTCTGCCACTCAGTGTGCCAGATATAGGAAAGGTTGACACTTAAATTGTTATCATCTTCTCCATAATTTGTCAGATTTTTAAATAATTTGTCCCATTTTATTTTATTTTTTTGTTAAATGCAGTGAAATTACAGTGTTTTTTATCATTCATTTTTTTTTTTAATTTCAACACTTGTTATTTGAACTAAATTTTGAGATTTCCTTTGATTGACCTTTAACCTACCTTGTCACACATGCACTGACCCAGATTTATCTGGTTATACTCACTTAAAACTTTTAGGTTTTTATTTTCGCCAGCTTGGATTGACATTTTTATACCTGAATATCTTTTCACTAAAAGTGGACCATCCCCCCAATTATCTCAACATTTTGTGTGTGTGTGTCTCAAATGTTCAGATCTTGTTGGTTTTCTATATAGTCCAGACTAACATTGGCTTTAAATGACTTCTTTCACAATTTTCCTTTTGTTATTTCATTGTGCATAAATTATAGTGTCTCAACCAATGGCCAGCTTGATCAGCTTGTAGGGGATTGATTCCTTCATGAGAATTTTCCACCATTGTCTTTTCTTAAAGCAACAAAATTTTTTCTGATCACTTCAAAATATTTAAAACTTTTTTTTTTTAGATGGTGGATTGAAATATTTTTTCTTTTATATAATCTTCTGTGCTTTCTGATGTTATCATTGGTTTAAAAAAAAATAATAAGGCTTCATTTTTTGCTGTAAATTTTACAAACTTTGACTTTCCTTCAATGTCTACCAGTTTGCAATGCAAACGACCCAGTTTAGTCTTAATTTATCTGCTTGTCTGTGCTCATTTGCTGAAATTGGTGTATTTCCACCCCCCCCCCCCCATGCTCTGCTACCTAAAAATAGAATTTGATGGTGGAACAAATTAAAAAATCTGGGTTTCATCTTAAACTTAGAAAGTACCGCAAATTTCATACCTTAATCACTAAAAACTGTCTATGATATTCAGAATTCTTTGAGAATTTTTACTTCTTCAGTAAAGTATTAAATATAATTAATAAGTGAAATCAAACTGTGAGCATTCAACACATCGATATTTATAATTTAAAAAATTGCTTTGCCCAATGTGTCAACCTGCTATTTGTGTTAGCCAGATTTCTTCACGCTTGTTAGCCGGTTAATAATAAATTATCCCATGTTGTATATGTTAATTTTTGAAGGATTAAAAAAAAACCTTTTCTGCTTTGTATATGTTAAACATTTTGAGTCTTATCGCTTATAGTTTTGTATTTTTTAAAGTTGTGCATTAAATATGGAAATAAAAATATAAACCAAAAGTGTATTCGTTGTATTTATTTGTTGTGAACAGTTTCGAAACAAAAATATCCCTATCAGTGAATATATCAGTTACTGAACACCACCACACTGGTGAATGATTTCACATGAATTATTACTTGTATACGTTTTAAAAATCGAAATGTGCCTAAAATATCAAGAGGAGATAATCTACACTACCAGTTGGAGGAAAGCGAACCGATTGATGAAAAAGATCGTCACCTGTGAGAGCCTCAGGTGCAATCGTCACCCCACCCCTTTCCACATTATATTTACATAAATAGCCAAAATTTGATATTTGTTTATGTTGATAGTCCGAATATTATGTAAACCGTTTAAAATGATGAAGTAATAAATGAAAAAATAGTTATAACGTCACCTACAAAATGGGGAAGGAGGGGTTGTATTTGGGAGAATTTTCTCTGTGCACCAGTTACAACATTCAATTTCATCACCACCACCCCCCCCCCCGCGCGGACTTAAGGACGTCCCCTCGCGACCTCAGTTTAAGATATATTTTTTTTTATATTTTATTTAACGAAATATTTTTTTTTTCTTGAAAGCCACACCAAAAAAAAAATAACTTGACCTCATGACCCCATTCTTTAGTTGTTTTGTTTCATCAGCCCAAAACAAAACATGGGCATGTCATATTTTTCAAAGAAGTATGGGACCACACGAGATTGCCAATTATGAACTTTATAATTACAATTACAGCAGAGTCAACCGCGACTCTAGAGCTGGTAAAGGGCTCAAGCTATCAGTGGTGGCCTCTAGGTTAGGGCCATCACACCTAAGCTGGGCCACTCGCTTGAAGATTTGTTGTCACCTAACTGCAACAAAAAATCAATTGTTAGCTCCAGGGTAAAGTAGAATGGGGTGGGGGGGGGGGGTGGCAGTGGCAATAGTCAACAGATTAAATAATCAGTGGAAAATTTAAATTTACGTTCATTGTATGTTGTGGGTCTTCTTGGACTAATAATACCGCATTAACCCTGAAGGGGCCACTCAAATCCTCAACTTACTTTTTTTGTTTCAATAGACTCCCACTACCCGAACCCTGTAGTGTTAAAATGTGTTTACTAACACGGGCGGTCTTAGGCCAGTTGCGCTCAATATTATTTTAAGTAGCTGAAGAATTATTACCATTTCAGCATCCAATCCAGACATGGTCGAACTACGGCCAGCAGTCCAAGTACGGGCCGTCAGATTGTTTGATCCAATCCACAGTACAATCCTCTCTGTTCATAGATCCAGCCCACAGTACAATCCTCTCTGTTCATTGATCCAGCCCACAGTACAATCCTCTCTGTTCATAGATCCAGCCCACAGTACAGTCCTCTCTGTTCACTGATCAAACCCATAGTACAATCCTCTCTGTTCATTGATCCAACCCACAGTACAATCCTCTCTGTTCATTGATCCAACCGACAGTACAATCCTCTCTCTGTTAATCGATCCAACTCACAGTACAATCAATGAGAAAAAAAAAAGTATTGTCAGTTGTACATATAACATTGAAAGGTTAGACATACACTAGAAATGGACATAACGGTTAGCAGTTGTATTTGATATGTTTGCCATCAGTTGTATTTGATATGTTTGCCATCAGTTGTATTTGATATGTTTGCCATCAGTTGTATTTGATATGTTTGCCATCAGTTGTATTTGATATGTTTGCCATCAGTTGTATTTGATATGTTTGTCATCAGTTGTATTTGATATGTTTGCCATCAGTTGTATTTGATATGTTTGCCATCAGTTGTATTTGATATGTTTGTCCAACTTTAAGATATGCCAGAGTTCTAGAGCAGCCAATTTAGTATCATAATTCAATTATCATTAATGTGTATGCCGGGATGTCGGTCAAGATTGTTGTCCTTGATGTAAGTCAGCAAATCACAGCAAGTTCTGGCATATTACACAGTAAGTTCTGGCATATTACACAGCAAGTTCTAGCACATTACATAGTAAGTTCTGGCATATTACTCAGCAAGTTCTGGCATATTACACAGCAAGTTCTGGCACATTACATAGTAAGTTCTGGCATATTACACAGCAAGTTCTAGCACATTACATAGTAAGTTCTGGCATATTACACAGCAAGTTCTAGCATATTACATAGTAAGTTCTGGAATATTACACAGCAAGTTCTGGCACATTACATAGTAAGTACTGGCATATTACACAGCAAGTACTGGCATATTATATAGTAAGTTCTAGCATATTGCACAGCTATACAGCTATGATGTTTTGAAGTTCATAAATGGCCATCTGGAGTATGCGAAATACTGGAATGAAATCATGGAAAGTGCTACTGCCTACTGACAATGATAAAGGATGTTCCAGACCTATTCTCAGAGAAGAGAGGAAGTCATGTGAGGGTACTTATAATAAGAACAGGTCAAAGATGAAGGAAGTGATCGTACACACACACACATACACACACACACACGCACGCACACACACACACACAAATAAAACCTGCAATGCAGTGTTAATCGACGTTTTCGCACTTTTTTTAAGTGGGGTGAGGGCAGTGGGGGACACAATATTAAACCCACAAAGGGCGCCACAACAGCTAGCTATGACACTGATTATAATATTTCCTTACCATTGTTAATGAGGAGCCTATGATACAAATGCTAACTTTTTTTTTAACAATGGCCAATATACATGAATGTGTGTATGCTATCTCTCTCTCTCTCTCTCTCTCTCTCCCTCTCTCTCTCTCTCTCTCTCTCTCTCTCTCTCTCTCTCTCTCCTCTCTCTCTCTCTCTCTCTCTCTCCACCTCTCTCTAAGGGGCCGTCCATAAAGTAAGTCACGCTATTTTTGACGATTTTTGATTCCCCCCGTCCCCCCTGTCACAAAGTGTCACAAATCTCGGGATCCCCCCCCTAAAGTACGTCACACTTTCGAAAAAAAAAATTAATTAACAACTAATTAAAATTTCATCGAAAACTTAAATCGCACTTCACTATTAAACTGCCTTAAAATATAAATATAAAAAAAACTATCAGATTATTAAATGACTTTAATAGTAGAATAACTAATTGTCAACAGTTGTCTCAGTTATTCTTTGAAACAGTAACTCAATCAATTGAATTTGAAAAAAAAATTGCAAAAATTAGACTTGACAATTATATAATAAACATCATTTCTCTGCTACCTTTTCATTTACAATGGGTGAGGTCAACTTTGAGATAATCTTCCGATTATGCATTCCATTGACACAGGTTAATAAGTAGATTAGCGAAACTTGACCTCAACCAGTGATTAAATAATAAAAATGGAAACAAAACAATGCGACTAAAAAAAGGACTAGATTGACACATTATGTGCGCAGCTCTGGTGTTATATTGAATATGTTTATAGTGGGCCTGTGAATTATGTTTAAGTAAACAAATATTCCCTAGACATCATCCATCCATGGTGAATTGAAGTGTTCATCCATAGTTACGAATGACATAAATCTTTCTCCATCATCGTTTCCTGGAAGAATAATTGCAGACAGATCAACTTCATTCTCATCTAGCCACTCAACATCCTCTGAATGTGCATTTTCCATTCTGCCAATAATTGCCATGAGTTCTCTTTGCCTTCTAGCAGCGATTCTCAAAGGACGGATGCGTTTTATCTGAGTTGATTCTGGAAAATTTGGGGTTGGCACATTCTCCTAGGGGACGGGTGGTCGAGTGGTGTAGAGCGCTTGACTGTCGACCGGAGGGTCCCGGGTTGGAATCTCAGTGAGAACCTTAGGACTTTTTCAGGTCCTGGTGCCCAACCAGCTTTGGATGGGTACCTGACTTTATGTTGGGGGAGTAAAGGCGGCTGGGCGTTGTTCAAACCACACAATCCCTTCATATGCCTAGGTTATAGAAACAGATGAACTCTACAATTCATCTGCCCCGATAGCCCTTTAGGGCTAAGGGAACTTTACTTTTTTACATTCTCCTGCACCCGAGCTCTGTGTTATCCTTTATGTTTCTTCAACATTGTTTGTGAGGCAAAGTATAAGTGACACACTTAGCAAATTCGATCATGTAAGCTGGTCTGCAAAGATGGACAAAAAAGATCATATGGTTGTACTTTAAAAAACTCCTGTTGATCTTGGCATAATGTCATCAAATTTGAGAGTTTGTGCCACAAACAATGAAGGAAATTAATGAGCATCTGCATCTGCTCTTTCTGAAGCTCTGAGTCCATCAGTTGTTTGGTTGATTGGATTTGGAGGAGAAAATAACCTCGAAGGTAAAACGTTGGAAAAATGAGTTCCTTACTTTGTCGCAGCATTTTATGTCCTGACATTTCACACTTTAAGTGAAGTATTGGCTGGTGCGAAAATGGTGGTCAAACCATTCCTTATCCTTCGACATCAGTCCTGCTGCATCCAATTCAGATTTCTCAGGGTTGGTATGTTCTGCAACTGTTGGACATTTGTCAACAATCACATGCGACCAGATTTCAGCTAAAGTTTCACCTGCAAACTTGAAGCTTGTTCTTTCCAAATCCTCATTTATTGTTCTGCCCTGCGAATCAAAGTGACTGCTATAATGTTCATTTGGCAATATGACATCAGACAGTTCTCTGCTAAATAGAGCCATTCAACGCTCCACGCGATTATAAGCGCTTCTTCCTGGTGCATTAGTTGCAAGGAATAAGGCATCAAGATTATTTAAACGAAGTGATGGATTGCAACTTCAATTACTTTTTTTGTATTATAATACAAATTCCAAATTTCTGGATCTGTGATATAATTATGCAGCAGACAACAAAGAAAGAATAATACTCCCGGTAAGGTTACACATAAAACAAGGCTTTGCAACCTGTATTAGCGCTCCTAATTAGCATGAGGAATTGTGAACAACACATTGAAAAGATATGCATTTCATGCTTTTTTGACATAAAACTAATTCAAGTATTTCACAAAATTTTTTGAAAATTATTTTTAAAACTATTAAGTTTTACTATAAAAATAAAAAAAAATAAATTAGAAATAAAATTAAAAATATCTTTTAAATATGTGACGTCACACTTGGCCTGACCCCCCTCCCCCCTGTCACAAACTGTCACACTTTCTTACACCCCCTCCCCCCTACCCCTAGGAGCGTGACGTACTTTAAGGACGGCCCCTAAGTCATATCTTATTTTAAATGAAATCTCTACCCCACCCCCAGTGCCGAACCTAGGGATTTGGGGGCTCGGGGGGGCTTGACCTCTTTGGGGGCCCTTGCATTTTGACATTCAACATCACGACATGAGATAATGTACTTAATATTTAATGTAAAAACATTTTTGCCCCCCCCCTTTTCCAGCTGGGACCCGGGGGGAACTTTCGAATTTGAACCCCCCCCAATCCCTAGGTACGCCTCTGCACCCCCCCCCCCCAATGGGTCTTCACCGAAAAGCGATCCAAACTCACTTTGCCTAGTGTACGCGCGCACACACACAAACACACACGTACACACGCACACACACAGATATTAGAACTGCTCATTACATTACATGTGTTTTCTTGGGAATCTCATTTTTACATTTTATAATGAAATAATAAACACCCGTCACTACTAATGAATGCTATGGTTGACTTGTACAGATAAAATGACCAAGAATCATTGAATCAATCTGCTATTGAGTAAAAGTTTCCATTGCCTTAAACCGCAGTATCCGTAAATAAACGTTGCCTTGACCTAGATTTTTTTTTAAACCTTGCGAGTTCTTATCAATCTATCTTGGTCTCAGACAATTTACTGTAGCGTTCGTTTAAATATGTCTCGCTTGTTTATTGGCTGAATTTATCGGTTGGTCTGTACTTCACGTCGTCGAACTTTTATAGATAAATAAATATCTGATCGACAGCATCGCTAGAAGAATACACAACACAAACTGTCACAAACACAGAATACACAATACAAACACAGGATGCACAACACAAACAGGGAGATTTTTTTTTCAAATTATTCATTTTCTGTGATTCCGTCATTGGTTTTCCGTTGTCATAGAAACCAAATGGGGGGGGGGGGACAACATTTGTGTCGGTGGAAGAATGATTGAAAAAAAGGGGGAGGGGTTGCGGGAGAAAGTCAGGTGTCTTTGTTTTAAATGTGCGTATGGGTATCTGTGCTTTTGCATTGGTTGGTGAAGGCTATAGATCTCGCCGTCACACTAAGCGGGTGAGCACATTTGATCTGCTTAAAAACACACACTGACATCATTCCCCTCCGCCCCCCCAACCCCCAGGGGCTTCCACTATCTCTTCCCAGCCTCTTCAATCACCAAACTCCTTACTCCTCCCCCTTCTTGTTTTCTAGCCCCTCGTCCTTCTGTCGATACCCCTTACTCTCTCTTCCTCTCTCTCTCTCTCTCTGTCTCTCTCGCTCTCTCTGCCCTCCACCCCCCCCCTCCACACACCACCCCACCAACCCCTTCTACACACGTCCCTCACGCCGATTGTGTGACCAACAGTGATCGAGATCGCTTGGGGTGGTGGTGGTGGTAGGTGGTTACTACAGACCAGCCCCGGTGAACTTGTCGTCTGGGAGCCAAAGTCTTTTAGGAAATTGTTCTTAAATTTGTTTCATCCTTTTTTTTTTTTTTTTAATGTGTTATATTTTCTTTTTCTCTGTTCTTCTTCTGCTGCAGATGTGATCACATAGAATACGTGACGAGGACTGGATTTATTTTTTGTCACGGTTATACCACTGCTTACAGGTAATATGATTGTGGTGATTGGTGTCACGTGTCAATGATTGTCGTGGTTATCTCCATGTGCCATTTCAAATTGTCTTCCCGTCTTTTTTTTTATTTTGTAAATACTGTAACCAAGACTAACCTATAAATATCACTCGCCTGTATATATATATATATATATATATATATATATATATACATATATATATATATATATATACATACTGATTGCCAGTACCCGGCTTTTCCCGGGTTTAAAGCAGGTTTTCTATTTACCTTCTGTTTTCTCCCTACCCCCTCTCCCCCCTTCCTCTCTCTCCCCCTCCTCCCTCTCCCTCCCTTTCTCTCCTCCTCCTTCTCTCCCCTCCCTCTCCCCCTCCCTCTCTCTCCCATTTCTCTCTCCCTCCCTCTCCCATCTCCCCCTCTCCCACCCTCCTTCTCTCCCCCTGTCCATCCCCACCTCCCTCCCTCTCTCCTCTCCCCCTCCTTCCCACCCTCTCCCTCCCCTGCCCCCTCTCTCTCTTTATCACTTCCCCCCCATTTCTCCCATCCCTCCTCTCCCCCTCTCTCCCTTCCCTCCCTCTCCTCTCCCTCCCCTAACCCCCTCTCTCCCTCCCTTCTTTCTCCCTCCCTCCCCCTCCCCCCCCTCCCTCCCTCTTCCCTCCCTCCCTCATTCCCTCACTCCCTGCCCGCCCCCCCCCCTTCCCTCTTTATCTCTCTCCCTCCCTCTCTCCCCCACCCTCTCTCTCTCCCTCCCTCCCCCTCTCTCACTCCCTACCCACCTCTCTCCCTCCCCTTCCTTTCTCTTTCCTTCCCTCGCCTCCCTCTGCCCCCTCACTCTTTATCTCTCTCCCCCTCCCTCTCTCCCACCCTCTCTCACACCTCCCCATCCCTCCCTCTCCCCTCCCTGCCCCACTTACTCTTTATCTCTCTCTCCCTCCCTTTCTGTCTCCCCACCACTCTCTCCCCCTCTCTCTCCTCCCTCCCTCCCCTCTCTCCCTGCCTACCCCCTCTCTCCCTCCCCTTCCTTTCTCACTTTCCTTCCCCCTCCCTTTCTCTCTCTCTCCCTCTCCCCCTCTCCCTCTCTCTCTTCCTCCCTCTCCCATCTCCCTCTCTCCCCCCTCCCTTCTCTCCCCTGTCCATCCCCCCTCCCTCCCTCCCTCCCTCCCCTCCCTCCCTCCCTCCTACCTTCCCTTTCCCTCTCTCTCCCACCCTGCCCCCCACCTCTCTCTTTATCTCTCCCTCCCTCCCTCCCTCCCTCTCTCTCTCTCTCTCTCTCTCTATATATATATATATATATATATATATATATATATATATATATACTCATTACTGTGTGCCATTCACACTTCTTCTAAAATCCTTCTTTCATTCCTTTAACTTCCTCAAGCTGTACAAATAGGGAAGCATGAAAAAACATCAACTATTCTTTGCAGCACAAAGACACAATACAGCACCAGCGCGCAAGTTCTATTCGATCATCAGGAAAGCCAGTGACGTCACAGATGAATTTATTGTAAGGCGCCGTCGAGATTACCTTTACTATGATAGTAAAATATCTAAAGAAAATACAAATTGATTGCAAATTAAACTACCCATCCCAGATGAAGCATGAGCATGTCACTATAACATTCCCCATGTATATATGTGCATATTAGCAACAATTCCACGTTTTTGGTTATATAGGATCTTTTGAGTTATAAAGAACAGACCAGATGATGATATGACATATAACATAATGAAGTATACTTATAAGTCTATATATATACTACTATATATACATACTATATATATATATATATATCTATATGTGTGCGATCACCTAATTTATCGGAAATTTAGAGTTAACGTGCTTACAGTACATACACAAGAAAAAACTTGAACTTTGAACTCCCTCACCATGAAAAAAAAATAACAATAGCAGGTTTAAAAATAAGGTTGATCGATTTACTTGAGTTGTATGATTATTCATTTTAGGATACTGGGGTGGATGGGTCGATTGATTCGACCAAACATACGACTCCATTAGTAGTACATATACTCCAAGATTCCAAGCAAACACCATAGCATATCAAGATGGTGAGTGGTCAATGGTTACCCATGTCCCAAATGTACGAGTGGTCAATGGACCTGTAACCACAGGCGGGCATAGTGGTCAACGGACCCCATATCTATGAACGTTGCAAGTGGTCAACTTAAGACAATCTATCTATTGACGTGCAAGTTGTTAACTGGACCCATGTCTAGGCGTGGCGAAGTGGTGTATGACCATCCTGTCTATAGACGTGCAAGTGGTCAACGGACCCATGTGTCTAGACGTGCAAGTGGTCAACGGACCCATGTGTCTAGACGGGCAAGTGGTCAACGGAGCCATCTGTCTATAGACGTGCAAGTGGTCAACGGACCCATGTGTCTAGACGTGCAGGCAACGGAGCCATCTGTTTATAGACGTGTAAGTACGTCAACGGACTCGTGTCTCAGACGATGAAGTAGTCAATGGACCCATGTATTATGGTAGCGGACCGTGGTCGCCTACCTTTAAAGCGAAATTAGTGCCCTGGTATCGCTAAGGTCTCTATACGACTTGTCTTATTTATTATCTAGTTTGATACAAAGATTTTAAAAACAATCGTGCGTACAAGAATATTTCATTAGTTGGACAGTATGATAATAATTTACTTTGCTGTCGTTTTAACCTACAATTTTATTAGAGTTTCATGAAGGGTTTGGTTTCATTACTGTCTCATCTCTCATCCTGTTTGTTTCGATTTCATCCTACTTTAACATCCATATCCATCTATTAACTATTGTTATATCAAAATCGCTCTGTTAAGCCAGTATTTCACCAAAATCAAATGTTTCAATTCTAAGCCAGTATTCTAAAATCATCTGAGTGCTCAGCCATTGTACAACAATCCATCTGTTCTAGTCATTATGCAACAATCCATCAGTTAATAGCCTATTTACATCTTTAATCAGCAATCGTCATTTCAGATCAACTATTTTCTTTTTTTGTTTAATGGATGTGACGAAACCATATATTGGTTGCAGTATTGAGTATCAGGAGAATCGTCTACTAATCATGTGATACGATATTTATAGGGATATATCTTGCGGCATATATCAATATTATTACCACTGGCACGTTGGTATTACCAACTTCGTGGGTGTGAGATGGAATGATAGGAGATGGGAGGGAGGGGGTGGGGTTCCGGGAAATACTATTTGATGTACAAACTTTAACTAGAAGAAGGAAGAGACAAAAGACAAAAGCAAATTGAAGAAGTAGCCCTGGTTGCTGGACATTCAGCAAAACGAGATGGGAGAACACTGGAGCATTGTATGTCAGAATTTGAGTATATGTATGGGCATAAAAGATGGGTGGATGAAGGAAGAGGCGCGAAAGAAAAGAGATAGATAGAGAGAAGAAGAGAGAAAGGAGAGAAGAGAAGAAGAAAGAGAGAGAGAGAGAGAGAGAGAGAGGAAATCAGGAGAGTATGTGAGTTGTGGGTCTATGAAAACTAAACAGACTATTGCCTTACTATACCTAACATACTCGTAAATCTGTAACGACTCTTTTGGCCAGCGTCCTGTGGGTAATCTCCTCTCTCTCCACCATCAGCACCACGCCCACACTCCAGATAATAAGATCATGTTTGGATCATACGACTCTACTATAAACATGTCTAGCTATTGACGCATCATCTCAGTTTCTTCTTCATGCCAGCCAATCAAAAGTCTTTATTTAAGACGTGTCGACCAATCAATTTATTAACTCATTCTTTTCCATTGTGTATGTAATCAATGTATTCATTCATTTGATTCTATTGTATATTTTAATAATCTACCAATCAATGTAATAACTAATTTGTTTCGAAATTCTTATTTGAACATCTAAAAATCTGTGCTGCTTAATTTTAATTCTGTATATGTATAAATCGATGTCTATCTGTCAATGTACTAACTCAATTTTTCCAGTGTAAACTTTTACATAAATACCTATTATATAGATATCGATCCATCAATCACTGTCAATCACTGAAACAGCGATCTATCAATTTTTTCTAAAGGAGTCCCGTCGTAGTCCTGAAAGCCTGACCCATTTGTGTACATCTGGTGACCTAAACATTTCTCCACCGCCTCCACGCGGTCATATTTCTATCACTGGCACTCATTAACGCCCAGTCCGGCCCTATAAATTTGTCCCTCTACTTGTTTAATAATCCATGCGACGCTTGACTTCTTACGCATCAAGAACAGTTTTAAACGTTCTAAACTGTCACCCGGTGAAATATAAGTAACTTCTGGTGAAAAAATTTTCTCATCTCGTCAAGTTTATTTTTTTATCAGTGATGGCAAAAAAAGGAATAAATAATTAATAACGTTCAATGTTGTATCTTCTTGGAATTGATCATCAATCCCTGTTCATTGTTTATTTCTTTGAATCAGTCATCAAACCTGATATTTATTATTTTCTTTGAATCAGTCATCAAACCTGAGATTTATTAATTTCTTTGAATCAGTCATCAAACCTGATATTTATTAATTTCTTTGAATCAGTCACCAAACCTGATATTTATTAATTTCTTCAAACTAAACTTATTATAGCTCCTGAAATTTATCTTTAGTATGTGCAGTCTTACCTAAATATCAGATATTACTTCAGCTCAGTCATGGATAAAATGACTTATGGGGACTCTTTGCACTAAAAAATAAATATGTGTCTAGCATAGCGTGTCAAGTCTTTGATTATTCTCTAGTAGCCTTGCTACCTCCTTTAACCTTAGATGCGACGCTGGTGATAATTGAAACGTTTTGAACACTTTGGCAAAAGAGATCAACTTCAGCTAGCGTCAGTTATTGGTTTGGTTTAAAAGGCAGTAGTGGGCCGGATACTGTTTGACAACCGGATCGATCGGCAAGGTTCTGAATAAACGAATTTTTTTTTTTGATCTTATTAGATATTGGAAGAATAATTTATGTGATAATGTTATTTAAAGGAATTTACACAAAAATTACCTAAAAATAGATAAGCTCAGTATTATAAATAAACTACGCCTTAACACCTTCCAAAATTATTTTTTTATCATTTCTAAGATCTAAACCAGAAATGAGCTTTATAAACTTCCACAATAATAAAATCGTTTAAAAATATTTGATTAACGTCCATTTGAACAATAATTAATATGTTTATGTAATCCATCTACTATTCTCATGTTCCTGAGTGAGTCTATTTTTTAGCTTTACTAAATGATCTGAGAAATAACGATTCATGTAAATTTTATTTTGATATAATGGTCCACAACTTGAAATACATCCCTGTTACATTGTAACACACTGCCTATCCAATACGTCAAAGTTACATTAATACACTGCCCCTGTCAATACATCTCATACACTACCTGTCCAACACATACGATTTACATTAATACCATACCCTGTCCAATACATCACATTCACTGCCGTGTCCAATAGATCCCAGTTACATTAATACACTACCCTGTCCAATATATCCCAGTTACATTAATACACTACCCTGTCCAACACATCCCAGTTACATTAATACACTACCCTGTCCAACACATCCCAGTTACATTAATACACTACCCTGTCCAATACATCCCAGTTACATTAATACACTACCCTGTCCAACACACCCCAGTTACATTAATACACTACCCTGTCCAACACATCCCATATATAGCCCGTGCAACACACCGCTGTTACACTACCCTGTCCAATGTCTAGTAAACTCGTGGACACAAAATAAAACCAACAACCTGCAACAACCACATAATTATATCTTCTAAAAAAGACATTTTGAAAAAAAAAAAAAATTCGCCGGATGTCCTGACATCTATAATTCTCTGGCCTTTAATATGTGAGAACTCTGTAATGACACAAACGGAAGTGGATGTTCCAGATCTGACCAGATGCAGACGACCGGCTTCAAATTTGAGAATGCATCAAGGATCATTAGTTTTTTATTTTAATCATTTGTGTATGAAAAATAAACATCTTTATTTTTTTTTAATTATCGTTGCCGGCTTGTTACCCTTTAATGGGGCATATAGTTATCAGCTAATGGGGCATACAGTTATCAGCTAATGGGGTGAAGAGTTACCATAGATACTAGCTAGGGGCTCCACAGGGACTAAACTAGTGGCTCCATGTGCACTAACTAGGGGCTCCATATGTACTAGCTAGCGGCTCCATGTGCACTAGCTAGGGGCTCCATGTGTACTAGCTAGGTGCTCCATGTGCACTAGCTAGGGGCTCCACGGTGACTAACTAAAGACTCCACGTCTACTTTACGGAGCAATGCAAGGACTTTACAAGCGACTTACAGTTTAAAGCCAAACAATTCATAAATAGAATAATAGAATTGAAATAAATGGCTCTCCTGTACACATGGGCTCTAAACAGGGCCACACCCACAATTAACCAAATTGGCAATTTACTGTCTAAATAACTAAATATTCACATCTCTTCGCCCCCTTCCCTCCAGAGGATAGTGCTGGTAAATAAGCTTACAAAAAAAAGTTTAATAATATCTTTATATGACTGTCTGCTGAATGAAACAAAGAATGCCATAATCTTTGTGCGTGGTAATGAATAATCTACTTTGTTTCGCTTTGTTGTGATAATAATAAGAAACTATGAACAAGAAATCTTTTTGTAAACAAAAAAAATGTTTAAGAATTTTGTTTTGAACACTTTAAAGTTAAACAACAACGACAGAACAATTATGTCACAGTACACATAACACAGACAAACATTGAGCATGCGCAGTGCGCATTGACCAAAAGAAACATGAAACTCATGCACCGCTGGACACAACCCCAGTTTTTTTGTGTACTTGAAGCTATTCACGTGTGAATTGAGAATGAACTGGTCATTTGAGGTCAGTGTAGTAGTGTGGATATGAACTAAATTGTGCAGGACATTCAGAGTGTGGATATTAATCAGGAATGAATGCTTGAACATTGAAGGTAACAATATAATCTCTTGTTTAAGTAAAGTTCACTTAGCCCTAAAGGAACATCGGGGCAGATGAAGAGAAGAATACATCCATTTTTATAACCTCGGCATATGTAGGGTGTTGTGTGGATAGCACAACACCCAGCCGCCTTTACTTCCCCAAACTCAAGTCAGGTACCCATCTAAAGCTGGGTGGACTTATGGGACAACTTTAAACAAATTTCCACTGAAAAATTTCCCATTGTTTTCCACCCAGGATGGAGCCTATGACTCTCAGGTCGACAGTCGAGGATATTTCCGAGGCGAGATTTTGGCCGCTCCTCAGAGACTGCCGCCCCTCGACTAGTGCCCCTCAGAGACTGCCGCCCCTCGACTAGTGCCTCTCAGTGATTGTCGACCCTCAGAGATTGCCACCCCTCAGAGATTGCCACCCATCAGAGATTGCCAACCCTCAGAGATTGCCGCCCCTCAGAGATTGCCGCCCCTCAGAGACTGCTGCCCCTCAGAGACTGCCGCCCCTCGACTAGTGCCCCTCAGAGACTGCCGCCCCTCAGAGACTGCCGCCCCTCGACTAGTACCTCTCAGAGACTGCCACCCCTCAGAGATTGCCGCCCCTCAGAGACTGCCGCCCCTCAGAGAATGCCGCCCCTCGACTAGTGCCTCTCAGAGACTGCCGCCCCTCAGAGACTGCCTCCCCTTGACAAGTGTCTCTCAGAGACTGCCACCCCTCAGAGACTGCCGCCCCTCGACTAATGCCTCTCAGAGACTGCCGCCCCTCGACTAGTGCCTCTAAGAGACTGCCGCCCCTCAGAGAATGCCGCCCCTCGACTAGTGCCCCTCAGAGACTGCCACCCCCTCAGAGACTGCCGCCCCATGACTAGTACCTCTCACAGATTGCTGCCCCTCAAAGACTGCCGCCCCTCAGAGATTGCCACCCCTCAGAGACTGCCGCCCCTTAGAGACTGCCGCAACTCGACTAATGCCTCTCAGAGACTGCCGCTCCTCAGAGACTGCCACCCCTTGACTAGTGTCTCTCAGAGACTGCCGCCCCTCAGAGACTGTCGCCCCTCGACTAGTGCCTCTGAGACACTGCCGCTCCTCGACTAGTGCCCCTCAGAGATTGCCGCCCCTCAGAGAATGCCGCCCCTCAGAGACTGCCGCCCTTCGACTAGTGCCCCTCAGAGACTGCCGCCCCTCAGAGACTGCCGCCCCTCAGAGAATGCCGCCCCTCGACTAGTGCCTCTCAGAGAATGCCGCCCCTCAGAGACTGCCGCCCATCGACTAGTGCCTCTCAGAGACTGCCGGCTCTCAGAGACTGTCGCCCCTCAGAGATTGCCGCCCCTCAGAGACTACCGCCCCTCGATCAGTGCCCCTCAGAGACTGCCGCCCCCTCAGAGACTGCCGCCCGTCGACTAGTGCCTCTCAGAGATTGCCGCCCCTCAGAGACTGCCGCCCCTCGACTAGTGTCCCTCATAGACTGCCGCCCCCTCAGAGACTGCCGCCCCTCGACTAGTGCCTCTCAGAGATTGCCGCCCCTCAGAGACGGCTGTTCTCGACTAGTGCCCCTCAGAGACTTCCGCCCCCTCAGAGATTGCCGCCCCTCTCTACTCATATAGACTGTCAAACTTTGATTTCACTGCACCAACTCCCTGAAACCTTCTCCGCTTTTACAATGTCAATAACATTATGTCGTTGACTATGTCACGACTGACGACCCATCGACATCCGTCCGACCAGTCAACGTTATCCCCATTTCGAATGTACCCCCCCTATAACGTAACACGGCTTCATCTCATTTCTCGCTTGTACGTCGTCTTGCATCTATTCCATCTCGGGGAGTTCTCTAAAGACTGATCCTGATACCTACAGCCTTACTTACTACTATTATCCAAGCTATCCTCTGAAATGACACTCCAAACCTTTTCTTTCTTCTCCCCTCCTATTGACATGCAGGATTTTCTCTTTCAACAATCGTCTTTGTCTTCGAGCTCAATGAGAAACCTTCTCTTTTTTTTTTCCTTTAAAATCTCCGAGATGTTTTTATTTTATTTTTTTAAGTTCTCTTCATTAGAAAAGAATTTAAATCCAAAAAAAAAAAAAAAACAAAAACAAAAAAAAAACAACTTTCTTTTAATTGAAATCGATATCAAGTTCACCCCGGTCAACTTGAATTCGGTTAAAGACAAAAAAAAATTGGATTCGATTCTTTGGTGCCGAGTATCGAATCATTAGTACATGTTGGTTTATTCATTTATTCACGATGGAATGTCGACTACCCGGCTTTGCGAGTGTTAAGACTTTGTTTTTTCCGGCTTGTGTTAATTTTTTTTTTTGACGTTAAAATAATGTTCTGGAAAGAAGAAAGGGATTTCTTTAATACGATGACTAAATTATTCTTGGAGGAGAGGGGTAGCCGGGGGGGGGGGGAAGTTGCGTTCATAAGTGTACAATATGTGCGGTTTATACACTATGTACACTATGTACAATATGTACAGTATGTACAATATATACAGTATGTACAATATGTACAAAATGTACAATATGTACAGTATGTACAATATGTACGCTATGTACAAGATGTACACTATGTATAATATATACACTATGTATAATATATACAGTATGTACACTATGTATAATATGTACACTATGTACAATATATACAGTATGTACACTATGTACAATATGTACACTATGTTGGGGACTTAAGAGAATCGTACGCTATTTTTTTTTTCAGGAACCGCTAGTGTAAGTTAAAGTACCAGAATTGTTTTGTGACTAATTCATTTATACTTCATGTTATGGACATTTTCATACATGTTTGAGACACCGGGACGTATCATGAAAAAATCTGGGATGTATCCCGGGCTAAACCGGTACGTCAGGTCATTGTGATATAGGGAAAAAAGTGAATATTTAAACCTACCCAACCACCAACCTGCATATCCGGAACATTTCCTGAACTTTTGGGGTCACCGGGAAAGTGATATAAAAAACTGGGCCGGTCCTGGGTTAAACTGGGCCGTGTCCTGTGTTAAACTGGGCCTGTCCTGGGTTAAACTGGGCCGTGTCCTGGGTTAAATTGGGCCGTGTTCTGTGTTAAACTGGACCGTGTCGTGGGTTAATCTGGGCCGTGTCCTGTGTTAAACTGGGCCATGTCCTGGGCTAAGTTGGGTAGTGTACTGGAGAGTACTGTACAACAAATGACAACAGTTGCAGCAGAGTTCCTGCAAGCTCGATTGTCCATCCTACAACGGGCCAGTGCTGATGGTGAGTGACCCCTGTGTATTTCACAAACCTACCAGTGATGTCTACAGCTGTAATGGTTATAACAGCGAGAAAACAATCTTCTGACCTAATTAGGAGAGGGCCCTCATAAGGGCCGTGGGTAGAACCTGTGTAGAAAAAGTAAATGGGGTCAAACATTAAAAAAACATTTTTTTTTTACAGTTAAAAATAATAAGCAGTCTCGTCGAGCTATTTTTTTTTAACAATGATACTAAAACACCTAGTCATATCTACCAGTCTTATCTGCTAGTCATATCTACCAGTCATATTTGCTATATCATATTTACTAGTCCTATGTAATAGACATAACTATTTATTTCTAGACATAACTATTTATTTCATGTGACAAGGAAAGAATTGAAGCCAGGGCTGTGCATCAGTGTGCAATAGATGCTGTGCCCTAGCCGACAATATCTGTGATCCTGGTTTGTCTTCCCTTCCTTGTCTGACGCGTCACTGTTCCTTGTTGTACCGAGGTCATCCCTTGAGCCTTGTGGCAGATGACCTCGCCGTTGACCAGCTTGGCGGGATACACGGCACAAGCAGACATAATCAGAAACATCTAAGAAAGACGGCATTCTGTATTCCTGGGCAAATATTTAGCGCCCTACTTCTTAGATGTCCCCTTGGCACCGAAGGTCCAAGCAGATATGTCCGCCCTTTGCCTTGTATGCCTGCGCATGGTGAAGTAGACCCAGTCAATGTCTCTTAAATGACGAACGTTCGGATGTTTTTAAAAACTTATCTTGCTCTCAGATGAAATCTTCCCAGGATTTTCCCCTGGCTGTCAAGATGGCAGTGAAATCTTTCACGTCTGGTGATGAAGGCAAACACTGTTTTTTGTAAAGGGTGTCTTGTAAAGGGTGTCACAGCTGGTGATGGTGGCATACATTGTTCGTGTAGAGGTCATCACAGCTGGTGATGGTGTCTGCTGTTGAGCAGTCGCAGATGTTACCGATTTAAGTCATTCCCGCTTATTAAAATGACGTCATTTGAAATAGCGCACTATAAACCTTTGCCAGGACCTCCAAGAAAACATGTACACTTTTGTGTCTACGTAATAATGAATTGGTTATTTTGCAGCTGATTGCAATATTATCTTTCTTTTCCTTTTTACCCTTCAAGATTCAATTCTTTTTTTCTATTGTTTTTAAGTTTTTGAAGCTTATACGTGCTTAATTTAAATAATAAAAAAATAGGTATTATTGGTTGTCATCCTTTTGAAATGTATCATTGTGTAGGTTTCTGAACAAAAAAAATGAGTTATGGAAGCAAATAAGTAACACATGACCAGTACTTTATGAGGGGTACTACGGGTTGTTCGGCAGCACAGGGCGCCGAAATACGAAGGGGCGCCACACGAGCGCGATTAAATTTTTTTTGTACTTAGCAGATTGGGAGGAGGGCGCTAAAAATGAAATTTCGCATGGGGCGTTACAATAGCCGTCAGCCGTTACAATAGCCGTCAGCCGTTACAATAGCCATCAGTCGTTACAATAACCATCAGCCGTTACAATAGCCATAAGCCGTTACAATAGCCATCTGCCGTTACAATAGCCATCAGCCGTTACAATAGCCGTCAGCCGTTACAATAGCCATCAGCCGTTACAATAGCCATCAGCCGTTACAATAGCCACCAGCCGTTACAATAGCCGTCAGCCGTTACAATAGCCGTCTGCCGTTACAATAGCCGTCAGCCGTTACAATAGCCGTCAGCCGTTACAATAGCCGTCAGCCGTTACAATAGCCTTCAGCCGTTACAATAGCCATCAGCCGTTACAATAGCCACCAGCCGTTACAATAGCCACCAGCCGTTACAATAGCCACCAGCCGTTACAATAGCCATCAGCCGTTACAATAGCCATCTACGGCTGTGCGCAAGACTTTAAATTATTTGACTAAATGGCATTCCTCCCTCATATTTAATAATTATAAAAATCAAAAAATCATTTAATTGAATCCATATCAAGACCCATAACTCACAGAACCTACCTACTCGTTCTGACCTCGTTTTACTGTAGATCCGTTGGCCTGTTAGACGACACGAGTTGTCCTGGAACTTGAATCACAAGGGGGGCAATTACACGGAATACCCCGAGGGGCAAGACCTTGAGGGGGGACAATGGCATCCAGTGACAGCTGGAACGTGGAGATCTGTTTTATATGGACAGGATGATGGAAGACTGGAGGATGGGGGGTGGGTGGGGGGAGGATTGGAGAAAGAGAGAGGGATTGGAGAAAGAGAGAGGGATTGGAGAAAGAGAGAGGGATTGGAGAAAGAGAGGGGATTGGAGAAAGAGAGAGGGATTGGAGAAAGAGAGAGGGATTGGAGAAAGAGAGAGGGATTGGAGAAAGAGAGAGGGATTGGAGAAAGAGAGAGGGATTGGAGAAAGAGAGAGGGATTGGAGAAAGAGAGAGGGATTGGAGAAAGAGAGAGGGATTGGAGAAAGAGAGAGGGATTGGAGAAAGAGAGAGGGATTGGAGAAAGAGAGAGGGATTGGAGAAAGAGAGAGGGATTGGAGATGAAAAAACTAGAGCTGCTGTTCGATTAAAAAAATTGATCGAAATTAACGCATGATTAAAAAATTTAATCGCAAATTAACGCACACTTTAATCGACACAATATAATACAATTGTTTGTATTCAAACTAATATGTCATAATATCAAATCATAACATTGGCATAATAAACAAGTCATTTTAATTTACGAAAGAGGTATAATGAATTATAACATATTTATTAAGCATTAGCATATATGTCTATTGAATTAGTTATTGAGACCAGTTTATGGACATGTATCAATCACGTCAATGATGCGAATTGTTTTCTTTTTATTTAACAGCAATGTCTAACCTTTTTTATCGTACCATAGTTCCGAACTATTGACGTATGTCCCTCCCTCCCTGTCATATTTTTCTTCACTTCGCCCACACGTAAGTCTGTTTACCCTACCCTCCACTTCCCATTCCAAAAAAAAAAAAAAAATACACACGTCATTTATATCTCATGTAACTTTTCTTTCATAAAATAATAGTATAGCCAGAAAAGTACAGCAATGTCACTTATTATTAACGCGTTTTTTTTTTCCTTTATTCCAACTCCCCCTTTTCTCCACTCGTCACATTTTTAACACTTTCTCTCCACTTAAAGATGTCCCAAAACAAGTTGATTTACTTTTTATCTTCCTTTGAAGTTTTTGCGCGTCGGTGTCTATAAATTTTACTCTTATATTCTTTCATTCATTTACTTTCTTACTATCAACTATTTGTTCAATGTTTTAGTGAACAACAGAAAAGAAATTTTGTTTTATATGTCTGTCAGTTAAATTAATAAAAAAGTATCTTTTAAAATGACACTCTTTAATGTTACCGTTTCAAACGTTAAAGCAAAATTTTGATAGATCGGCTTTCATTTTTGATCTTCTGTTGTTCTTTCGTGTGTCAACATTAACAATTCTTTCTTTCGTTTCATTTTGGTTATAGCAACAGTTGTATCCGAGTGTCTGCCGGTCTAACTCTTGGAGAAAAATCTTTTGATGTTTTTATTGTTATATACAAAGTACAAACGAAAATATGCCTTTCTTTCCATCATATCGACACCGCTAGTTTCAGAGCGTTAATAAATATAAAATATTAAATTTAGCTCAGTAACACAATAATTCTGAAAAATACTTACAGTGTCTCGTGTACTGATGTTTGCATAGCATAGTCTAGACCATGTCTAGACATTGATTTCAAGTGTCATAAAACTGTTAGTGCAGCTGATGCAAGACGCTGTATTTTCAAATGCGATAAAAAATTGGGCGCAAAAAATGGTGATAAAAAATTTCTAACATCTCGTTATTTTGACCTAATTATAACAAAGTTCACCAAGCACTTGTCGTTCTTTTACCTCCACCAGTACACTACAGTACCTCCACCAATACACTACAGTATATAATGTAAACTAGTAAATGAAACTTTTTTTCTTTTTACATAAACCGGGAAGGGAGCAGGAGGTTCACTTGTCGAAAGGCTACATAACAAAACATCATTTTAGATTACAATTGGGGCTTTTGTCCACGTACCTGGGGGTGAGGGTGTGTGTAAATTGTGACAGGGTGGGGGGTAGATCTACTTAATAAGTGAACGGACTTTAACTTCAAATTGTTGCGTGAAATTCCGTTATTTATCGATTTGGTGAACTTTCAGCATTTTGGTCAAATTAACGCATTTAGGTGTTGCGTTAAAAATTTTAATCGCAAATTTTTTTTGACGCGTTAGTCGCAAATTAACGCAGTTTAATCAGCAGCCCTAGAAAAAAACCCAAGGAGAAACATTATTATTAAAGTAAAAAGAAGGTTGTTTTTAATTCGTTCTGTGTATTTGACATTTGTCTTCAACTAGCCCTCACCTACCCCCCCCCACAACAAAACTATGAAGGATCTCCCCGCCCCCGGGTTAACAGGATATTTCAAAAAAAAAAAAATAAACAAGCAAACAAGAGAACATCACGTGATGTTTCGTGTCCACGTCTGATTAGTTTGAAGGACAAAGAGTTGAAAGGTCTCTATTAGAGTTTGGTGACCTTGGGGGATGGTGGCGGGTAAATGGATTAAACCTGATCAGAAACACGTCATTGGTCAGCGATGAGTCATTGGTCAGCGATAAGTCATGGTCATCGATAAGTCATTGGTCATCGATAAGTCATTGGTCAGCGATAAGTCATTGGTCATCGATAAGTCATTGGTCAGCGATAAGCCATTGATCATCGATAAGCCATTGATCAGCAATAAATCATTGGTCAGCGATTTCATGGGATTTCATGGGAATCCCATGGGACGGGACAGACATAAATTGCCATGGGATGGGATAGGGTGGGACAGAGAGAGAGAGAGAGAGAGAGAGAGAGAGAGAGAGAGAGAGAGAGAGAGAGAGAGAGAGGGAGGGAGGGAGGGAGGGAGGGAGGGAGGGAGGGAGGGAGAGAGAGAGAGAGAGAGAGAGAGAGAGAGAGGGGAGAAAAAAAAAGGAAAAACAATATATTTGCTTGTTGTTGAAGCACGGTTAGTTGTCATGAAGTTTCACCAATAAATATCTTTTTTTTTAACCTGGTCATCAAGCATTGGATCTTACGTAGGTATGTTTCATTGAGGGGAAATAACCGGAGAAATAGGAGTGATGAAATTCTCTCCCTTAGTTCAGAAAGCCCATTGTTACATTAATATTTTTTTCTTCCCGTGGACATGTTAGGTTGATCGTGATGTAAAACTGTAAATAAACTTTTAAAATTTTCTTTATTTTCTTTTTTTATCGACCTTCATATATGATAAAGATTTGACGCGGCGCTGTTTTCAGATAGAAATTCAACCTTTAATGTTTAATTGATTCTATTTCTCTTAAGCTAAAGAACACACCCCAAGGCCATACTGACAGAATGGGTGTTAAGGGTTAATTAATGTAACAAACATTGAGTATACAACATTCGTACACAGACAGCAATAACAAACAATCGCATTTGACGTCATTTCTTTATTCCAAAGTTTACACACTCACGTACACTTACAATAATAAATACACACAAACACACACACACTCACACACTCACACACCCAACAAATAAAAGAAACACACAGACTAACACAAGCACGAACAGAAACTTGCAGACCAGACTAACAAACACACACACACATACACAAACACAGAAACACACACACAAACACAGAAACACACACGTTGATGCTAACGCCCACTCACAGACAGACACACACACACACACACACACACACATATATATATATGTATATATTTATATAGGCGCGCGCCGTACTATGGCTTAAAGGGGTGCGAAACACTCCAGCGGCAGCCCTATCAGAGGAGGCAAAATCACACCTCAGATGACAGAATGTTCAATTAGAGAAAAAACAAGCAATCTAAGCCTGTTCCATCCTGGACACAAGACTTGTTAGAGCATTTTCGTATTATGTATCAGTACGTATGCTATCTTTCAGTAAATATTTGTAAATTTTGTAAATGTTTATAAATTCAATGTGTAATGCATATATCTAAAAAAAGATATTAAAAAGACGTTTCTCTATATTTGAAAACAAAATTATTTTCTCTTAAATCTAACTACAAGTGGTTTGTGGTCACTGAAATAGGACTCATAATTGAAACATTCTAAATTGTAGTCATTTAATCGTCCGAAAACTCCGTCAATTGTTGTTTGATAAATTGTTGTTGCCAATCTTGGTGAAAGTAGTTCAATGTTGAAGTATGTTTCGAAGAAGTTTTCAATTTCTGCCCCGGGCTCTTAGAAATCTTGATTGATGACTTTTGGTTGATTGAGCTGTGCTGCAAAGTTGTCATTGATTATGGGTTTTATAAAAAGTAAGGGAAGTAAGTCATGTTGAATAACTGTTACAAAAATAAATAATGATTTCGCCCCTTTGTTTAGCTTGAAAAATATATATAATATATAAGCCCCTTAGGAGCCCTGAAGCCCGGTCCTGAGAGGTCCTATCGCAAAATGGACTTTTGATGTACACATGGCAGGCCAAGACCTACAAAATGATATATACATCATGGGTCTAGGACTTATGGTTGCTGAGATATAGGGCGGTCCATTATTAATATAGCTTATATAGTAAAAAACGGTACTTTATAAGGCCCTTTTTACGGCCCTGAGAGGTCAGATCGCGAAATGGAAAAAAGTCATTTCTTGGCAGGCCAAGACCTACAAAATGATATATACATCATGGGTCTAGGACTTATGGTTGTTGAGATCTAGGGTGATGACAGACAGACAGACAAAACGGGGACAATAGAGCATTTTTTTTCGAAAATGCTCTAAAAATGGTCACATCAAAGTGGAAGGGGGGGGGCAAAAATACTGAATGTACAAGGATGGCGAACAGGCTACGTGGGGCAATACACACACACACAAACATGTACACACGCATGAATATTTTTTTTATATGCTATGAATGATATAGGAAAAAAATCCATGCATAAATTACAACAAGAACTAAACCAACACTCCCCAATTTCCCCTGTTGTTAAGCACATTTTCTTCCAAGATCCACCAGGCCTGTTACGCCATGTCTAAATCCTAATTCTCCGTCAGGGATTAAAACCTTTGGATCAGGGCAAGGGATAATTCTTTAATTTAAATGCAAGGCTGTTTAATGGAACAGAGACACGGATCGCTTTAACAAAAAAAAAAAATAAATAAATGACAACAATTACAAAACTACGTACTCGAACGTTTCAAACAGATTTAACACACATTGGTGATGAGGAAACAAACAGATTTATTCAATTGGTGATGAGGTTTCAAGCAGATTTATACAATTGGTGATGAGGTTTCAAACAGATTTATACAATTTTGTGGTGAGGTTTCAGATTTATACAATTTTGCGATGAGGTTTCAAACAGACCATACAATTGGTGATGAGGTTTCAAACAGATTTATACAATTGGTGATGAGGTTTCAAACAGATTTATACAATTTTGTGATGAGGTTTCAGATTTATACAATTTTGTGATGAGGTTTCAAACAGATTAATACAATTGGTGATGAGGTTTCAAACAGATTTATACAATTGGTGATGAGGTTTCAAACAGATTTATACAAATTTGTGATGAGGTTTCAAACAGGGATCTAGTACAAAACATGTACTTTGAATGAAGTTTTCAACGGGGAAGGGGGTCGGGAGTGGTGGAGGGGGCGTGAAGGAGGAGGGGAAAAGGAAAGTGTACACAAATTGTAATATTTCATCCCAGTGCAGGAATCCACCACTTCAAGCTGTAGATGAGTACCTACACATTTAGAATTTATAAAGCGATGTCTTTTTACTTATGCAGAGGAGGACTTACGTTGGTTGAGGCCCCGGGGGTCAGAAGAAAATGTGGGCCCCTTAAAAAAAGAAGGGGGGCATCAAAAATGGTAAAAAGTTTTGTTTTTACTACGATCAAATTGGGCATTGCGCCAATAAACACCACAGTTTATATATTACACAGATAGCGCATTGATATATAAATAGTCCCTGGTTCTGGTGTTAAAAACTGTCGTGCCATATGTTGTTCGCTTTTGTTTCTAATGACGCTTTCTATTCATTAAAAACCCGCAGACCTACGTACACCTCTTTGTGTTTTGTATTTCCAGACATTAAATGTGAATGAAAAACTTTCAATTTCTCTATAAATATAAAAAAGCGATAATATTTTATTTAATTAATGAGTTCATTGGTTTTTAGGAGCTTTATATATATATATATATATATATATATATATATATATATATATATATATTTATATATAATAAACATTTCTATTCAATGAATGGACTGATGAGTGTAAATATAATTAATGGCGGCGTTGAAAACATTGTTTCAAAACGAGGCTTGCGCAACCTGTATAATATCTAATCTGTGCTAGAGACAATGTCTATGTGACATGCAATGGTCGAAACTAGTCTTAGGGAGGAAGGGTGGTGGTGGTGGTGGGTGGGGGGGGGGGTAACAATAAACGTTATTAAATCCACTCTAGATCCTCGGATCTCAACCAGTAGTACGGGAAAAGCTTATGCAAGGGCGGGGGGTACACAGGGACATATAAATCTCGTTTAATACAAACAAGAATTTGAAGAAGTTGCGTGTGAGGTTTACCGGCGAATCTACACTGGAACCAATTTGGTGGTGCAGTCGCGATAAATGGTTGAGATCGTGGTTCTAGAATGACAGCCAGCGACATCGGTGATAACCAATTGATGGTGCTATGATTGGTATTGATAGTTATCCCTACAGTCTGCTTTTTTTTTTTTACTTTATGAAGTACTCCCCCCCCCCTTCATTTTTTTGTTCAGTTGTAGTGATGGGACAGTGGGGAAAGCACTTTACTAATCAGCATTCATTATTTCGTTCGTTCGTTCATTCATTTATTCGTTCATTCATTCATTCGTTACTTCATTCATTCATTCATTCGTTCGTTAGTTCATTTATTCATTCATTCATTCGTTCGTTAGTTCATTCACTCATTCATTCATTCTTTAGTTCATTAATTGTTCGTTAGTTCATTTATTCATCCATTCGTTCGTTAGTTCATTTATTCATCCATTCGTTCGTTAGTTCATTCATTCATTCGTTCATTCATTTATTCATTCTTTCATTCATTCATTTATTCGTTCATTCATTCATTTATTCGTTAAATCATTCGTTTAATCATTCATTCATTCGTTCGTTCATTCATTCATTCATTCCGTCATTCATTAGTTAATTCAGTCTATCTCAAAAGTATCGATGGGACGGTATCAACATTCTGAACTATTCCGATACTTTTCCCGATTCTCATATTGCTTGAAAGGTTAATGGGTTGAAAGGTCAAATTAGGAAATGCAAAGGCGGCGCGGGCTGTTTGGGCCAAGGCAATTTTCTTCATCGAGTATAAAACATGTCTATAAATATATTTGTTACTGAGGCCACAGTCTAATACAAGCAATAAACTAATTCTCATCCATCGTAATACAAATATAACTATCAAGTCCACCCAGCCCATTTCAAAACATTCTTGAGTCAAGTCTATAGAGTACCGGATCAATCACATTGCCAGTAACATATTTAAGCTCACAGTAAATGTGTGCAAGTATATTATTTTTCAATTCTCTAAGCAGTTAGTCCCAGTTGTTGAAAAGCGGTGTGTGTATATATGTCACCTGCATTAGTTGTATTACAACAGCATGAACTCAACAGTGCGATGAAACATACACTAAAATACTCACCCCCTAGTGCAGGGAGGTCACAGACAACTTCCACTTAAGCATATTTCCTTTATCTCCGCCCCCCCTCCCCATCCCGATTAATTCCTTTCTCCCTCCGACTGCCAACTATTTATCTTAGCCGATGGCAAGATGAATTATAGAGGCCACGAGCTAATTCAATGACCAATTACAGCACACGGAGGACAATTACACTTTGATCCCGAGCGAAATTCTCTTACACATCACACACCCCCCTCCCACTCCCCCCCCCCTTTCCCAATCTCATCGCCTCGGGCCAAATTAGATCAACTTTGACCTTTCATTAGCAACAGACAAGTAACCTACTATCGAGCTAGAATTCATCTGTTGATGAAGGGAAAGTTTTAACGTGACACAGATAAGGATACATTTTATTTCCGGTATGTGATTTATTTTATTCGTATTCTTTCAATCGCTAACGGTTTGGGGCATATCTTCATAAAGATTGGGTGTATTTGGGGTGGGGGTGTGTGGCCAGTGTGGGGTGTGGCCAGTGTGGGTGTGGCCAGTGTGGGTGTGGCCAGTGTGGGGTGTGAGTGGGAATCGAGCGAATTTTAAGATTATAGGGCACTCAACTTTTTGATAAAATAAATTTATTGCGGTTACTTTTTTTCGTTGTATGCAAATACCATTGGTTGGTTGCAGAGTTTGGCCTGAGAATAACATAATTTATTCTGAAATGGATCTAGGTAACTGTTTAAATTAAGAGTTGTTGTAAATGGTACTCTAATAAGGAGCTGGACATGGTGTTTTTAAATTTAGAGCTAAGCATATAAATATATTCAAATATTTGTACAGACTTGAGTTATAAGTATATATGTATTTTCATATGGTACTAGAAGTGTAGGTACTCTAACAAAGCACCAGAGATGACGGGTGGCCGAGTGGTGTAGAGCAGTGGTTCCCCCCAACCTTTTTTCTCCCCGCGGTCCGGCCAACGTTTGATAATTTCATTGCGGGCCACTGGGAAGGGGGTGGTGGGGGGCGGGGCGGCGAGGTTTATTTTATTTCACATAGTTTTTGATTTACAATGCCGCTCAAAGTCTCTCACCAGTGCCGGGGATTAAAAAGGAAATAATTTTATGTTTCTTGGGCGGCCCGGTTACCAGTAGATCCGCGGCCTGGGGGGGGGGGGGGGTTGGGAAAATTACTGGTGTAGAGTGCTCGACTGTCTATCTGTGACGTCCCGGGTTTGATTCTCGGTGAGACCCGAGATAATTTTTCCAGATCCTGGTGAAATTTGGGTTAAAGGTCTCCCCCCCCCCCCCGGTACATCCAGCTTTACATGTGTACCTGTCTTTAAGTTGGGGAAGTAAAGGCGGCTAACCACACAATCCCATTTATATGCCGTAGTTACAGAAACAGACGAATTCTACACTTCATCTGCCACGATAGCCCTTTAAGGGGGGCCGATTGGATATGAATTGTGAATTGATATACACGTAGTTAGTTATAGGGTTTTAATCCAATGTCTATTGCCTGAAGTAGGTCATTGGTACAAACACATGACTTAATGGGTGTGTTATAGAAATTGTGATTAATTGCAGAATAGCAAAATCAGAGACAGAGGTAGAGAGAGAGACGGAGGGAGAGGGAGGGAGAGAGTCATGACGTAATCACACACACATTTCATTTTCTTCATTCATTAATCTAGCGTTATCCTTCAATCCACTCGGTTCAACGGATGTTTTTTCCTTCTTAACATTCTATTTATAGTACAGTTCAATGTATCGCATCAATCCCCTTCCCATACCCGCCTTTTACTAAGCATAAACCACTACTTTTATTATATCAGGCCGAACTTTCATTCATATGTTGGTTCATGTCAACACAAGTCAAATATGAGCCCGTTGTGGTCCACTGCTCACAAATGTTTGCCCATCCCTTGTACTATGTATGATGCCCGTCCCTTGTACTATGTATGGTGCCCATCCCTTGTACTGTGTATGATGCCCGTCCCTTGTACTGTGTATGATGCCCGTCCCTTGTACTGTGTATGATGCCCACCCCTTGTACTATGTATGATGCCCATCCCTTGTACTATGTATGATAGGATCACCGTAAACTGGGGTGCTGGCTGTCCTGCTGAAGGTCTCGGGTTCGAAGACCAGTGAATTCTCGAGAATTTTATCGGATCCCGATTTTAGACAATGCCGCCATTTCTTTTTTTCAAACGCGGGCCACATTGGTTCTTAAATTTGTCAAACTTGCCGGACCAAGAGCAGGTGGATGAACTTTTCATATGAACTAATATAAATTAAAAGCGCTTGCCGGATCAAACAGGCTAACGGGCCGTACATTGCACTAGAGCCGTACTTTGCCAGCGAGATGTTCTTTACCAGAGAGCCGTACTTAGCCAGAGAGCTGTACTTTCCAGAGGGCCGTACTTTGCCAGAGAGCTGTACTTTGTCCGAGAACCGTACTTTGTCCGAAAGCCGTACTTTGCCAGAGAATCGTACTTTGTCCGAGAACCGTACTTTGTCCGAAAGCCGTACTTTGCCAGAGAATCGTACTTTGCCCGAGAATCGTACTTTGCCCGAGAACCGTACGTTGCCCGAGAGCCGTACTTTGCCGATGTCTGTACTGGTTACACATACCTTAATATCTCATGTCTACTCAAAGAATGACGTACTCTCTACTTCCTTATTTTTTAACTTATTTCCTGTAAAGTTTACTTCGCATTAATGGTAATTTTAAAATCATTTCGATGTCTCTCTCTAACCCCTCCCCCCCTCCCCACAACCCCCGGTGTGTCTGTGTTAGCTTGCCATTGAATGAATTGAATGAATCTAGGTCAAGAAAGAAAACTTCTTCCTGTTAAAAGTGTACTCTCTAAACACCAGCTTAATGGTGACTTTTAGTGATTCATCCACCAGAAAGTGGAGATTACACTCTACGGTATTGTTCAAAGTAAGAAGCTCACCACAGAAGAACACAAGTGTGGTGGAGGCTTTTGAAATGTGTGAGCACATAAAAAAAAAAGCCGTCATCGGAGATTCCCGATCTTTGCTTAAGGATTCCCAGCGTCGAGCGAGTAATTGTAATGGGCCCATTGTCACGTGCTTGGCGTTTATCACATGATTTACAGCAGTGGTTGTCAATCTTGTGGCAATTGTCGACCCGCTAGGATACCTGTTCATTTTATTTTTCGCGACCCACCTGTAGTGTTGTTTTAGTCCCAGGTCATATTTTAGTTTCAGTTTTTATTTCGCTTTTTCTGTAATAATTTTAGTTTTCGTCTAGTTTTAGGCTTGCTTCTTATTTTAGTTTTCGTCAACGAAAACAACACTACCCACCTGTATAGAAAAAAAAGGATAGCCGGTGACACACTTCAAATGAGCCCGCGGACTACTGGTGGGTCGCACAACCAGTGCCGGATTAATTCCCCGAACTAATATTGGTGTCCCCCCCCCCCCCAACACAACCCCCCCCTCCCCACTCCATCCTCCACCTCAAACTGAATCAAACGCGCAATTTTATTTTTCTTAAGTCCTAGGCCCACAAAACGTTTGTGACCATTGTGGCCCACCCAACGACCCTGACCATTTGTTAATTCATGTCAGCCTGGCGCCCCCCCCCCGACAAGTTTCTTAGATTCCCTTCCGTCTCGATGCGCCCCCTGTCCGTTTCGTTGAGGAATTGGTCAACACTTAAGTAGGAACATGGTCCTAGACAATGTGCACTTTTTACAAACCAAACACAATAAACCTTTACGTTTTTATTTGAATTACTGTAAAAAGAAAATAAAAGTCCCGACTGGAGGCATACATGGGGGAAGGGGGGGGGGGTGGGGGTACCTGTTCCCCAGACTGTAAGTACATCTTTGTGTGTGTGTGTATGTGTGTATGTGTGTGTGTGTGCGCGCGCGCGCCAGTGCTCGATTTAAGAAAAAAAAAACCAGTGCCGGGAGTGAAAAAAAAAATTCTACAGAGCCGGGGTTAAATGTCTATGGGTTTCATCCCCGGCAGGGATATATGAGCTAAAGCAGAGCCGGGGATGGCAGTTCTCAGTGCCGGGGTAAATCGAGCCCTGGTGCGCGCGCATATTGAAGTTAAATACCGTATATACTCGCGTAAAAGTCGATCTCACGGATAAGTCGACCCTCTTTTTCAGGCCAAAAATTAAAGAATTTGCTATGACCCGTGGATAAGTCGAGACTAGAAATTGAGGAGCTTGCAAAATCAAACAAATATCGTAATTAACTTTATTTATTCAGACATATAATAAGTTTGCCAAATTCGGCCAAAGTTTCTCATTCAAATCCTTCAAAATCCGAATATTCGTCAATAGAATGTCCAAATAATTGGTAGAACTGTTCATCTGTTACGTCATCTGCATAAATATCATTTTCGCTGTCGGTATCTGCCGAATCATCTGATGTAGAGTTGTCCTCGTCGTCGTCTTCATAGATGGCGTCATCCTCTGTTCCATCCATTGCGTTGCTGATGCCGCTCTTAATGAATGATTTTTTAATCATTTCTGATGGAATTAAATCCCACGCATCCTTCACCCATTTCGCGCAACTCCATTTGATCCCTTTCTCTTTATTGTCAACATCCGGTTGAAAGTAGCACAACTGGAACCTGGAATAACTAAAGCTTACATTCAAATTTAATATTTTCCAAATGATAAAATATTTAATTAAAACTTGAACAGGCTGGTTATTTATCTTATAATTATCTTTAAAGTATCATTAAGTATCATTATAGTGTTGCTGGCTTAACATGTAATAGAGTAAGGGAAACATTCAGTGCACGACTTAATGGCGGTCTAATGTGTTAAACATGGCGTTTCTTCACCAACATTCTTTGGAAAATTGCATTGACCCGTGTATAAGTCGACCCAGTTTTTTGACATATATATTCTGGCATAAATTTTTCGACTTATACACGAGTATATACGGTAAGTCATGGCAATGGTGTGAGTCGGCGCGCTGTACTTTTGTGTGTGTTTGTGTCATTGTGCCCTGACATTTGAGTACAAGCGGCTCTGACATTGCTTGTTTTGATCCACCGAGACATTCAGTGGTTTCCCAGTTTTATAAAATGTTACGTAAATGTTACGTAGCCCGTAACAAAAAAAAAATTGGACGTTGTGCAAGGGAAATAACTTGTTGATTCTAAATAGTAATTATGATTATCTCTCTTGGCAATATTAACATTGACTTCAGTAGATTTAATTATCTATGATTTTGTTAACACGACAATTTTTCTTTGAAAATATCTTATAAAACTATTTTATTGAGGAAATGAAATTGTGATTCCATCAATCATTTTTAACGATGCTATTTTTTTTTATATTTGAATAATTAATGTCTTGCACTGTATCTTCTTCAAAACCTCGTTTAAAAAATTAGACCCGATATTCTGAAGTCCGGATAGTTGCAAACCGAAAGGAAGTCGTAAGTATCACAATCTCGCCTTTCGGGCTGTTGCGATGGTCGTTGTCTGTGGGTAATCTAGTTTTGAACTGGATACGTGAGGTCAATAATTTATATTTGCATACAATAACGTGACGAATAAGTACAGAACGACTCAAGTCGGGTGCGATTAACAACACTTAGACTTTATTCAAAGCAGGTACATATAAACACATAGTTCTAAAAAGAACTCTTAGCTGGGCCGCTAAGTTACAATATGCAAATCATAAGTATACAAATAACTCTAAAGGAAGTTTAGAGTTGGGAGTCTAAACAGACTCGTATGACGTGGACCCCTCGGAGTGGGGGGAAATGGGCCCAGTCCAGTCCCCGCAAGGGGCTGTACTGCTCCCGATTACTAAAACTCATCTCCTTTTATACAGTTGAAACATACTCTGAAAACATGCATCAACGTCGTGTCAGGTCCAGGTGTGCGCTGATGAACGGTGCCGTATGATAAGGCACGGCCGCTCAGTTATCATCTAGCCTGGTCCGAGGAATTAATCTTATGGGGGGGGGGGGAGGGGTGAAAGATGGATGTCCGGCGGAGACGTGTCCACCGTCACGAGCGATTGGTTTTACTAACAAGCCTGTGCGTGTCAGCCCAACGTCCGTACATTCTCTTGGGAGAAGGAGTGGTGGGGGTATGGTTGATTGAACGCGGGAAGAAAAGGGGTTGGGGGGGGGGGTTGAACGCGGGAGGATGTCTTAAATGCAGTTTGTAACAGTAAGCCAACTGTAGTTAAAAAAAAAATATTCACAGATCCCTTTCATTTTATTCCAGCTAAGAAAAAGTTAATTAATTAATAGCCATGGCTAACACGGAATAGCAACGTTAAGACGTGAAATTTCATCTCTAGTTTTTAAAAAAAAGTGATATTTCATCTCTAGTTTTTAAAAAAAATCGAATTAATTTTTGTTTGTTTTTTATATCTCATGTACCTGTCTAGTCACGTGACTGTGGAATGTTTAGTTTAATAAGAAAAGGTTCTCACATAATTAATGTAAAAGAAAGACACAAATGAATATTCTCTGATTTTGTGATAATGTTCAATCCCTGGTTCAGTTTTGTAGTCCTCCTAGTCGTGAAATATTTATGTGACATCAGAATGGGAATCGTTTGCTATAGCAGAGGTCAATGCTGTTAGACTGGTTTCCTTGCACCTATTTACCTAAACCATTTAAGGCACACATTTATGAAAGCTATTCACTAATAATAACTTTCAATCAAATATTCAACAAGCAAACTAATACCAGCTGGTTTTTAGTTAGATGACTTTTATGAGTTGTCGAACTTGGCCACTTGAATCGAAGTAAACATGTTTATTGGAATGATTGGCAATTAGGTCAGCTTTGAGCTCATTTATTTTTTAGGAATGCGGGATCGGCGGCGTAATATGGTTTGAGGGAAGGGGGGCGAGGGGACATATATCAATTTAACATAAATTATATTGTAAAAATAAATAAATAAATAAATACAACAGTCCAATGTTGGTCAACAACACAGTGGCCAGTATAGTCATCTGTACATTAGCTATTACACTGACCTGACCTGTCATGTAAGCACATCAGTGCAGTGCCGTAGCGAGGGGGGGGGCATCATGCCCCGGGCGCTACTCACAAAGAGGCGCCAAATGGTATATTTTACATATAATATTATATGGTGTTCGAATGGGGGGGGGCGCTAAAAAGGTATTGTGCCCCGGGCGCGAGTTAAGCAGACATCCATAGTAGTAGTTTTGGCGTCTGGTTGTAATTTAAAAGTCGTCATCTGACAACTGTGACAGTACACAAGGACATATACATAATATTTATTTAACGCCTAAAACAACTTCCGTTTGTGTATACACTATATGTCTGACAACTGTGACAGTACACAAGGACATATACATGATATTTATTTAAAGCCTGAAACATCTTCCGTTTGTATATACACAATATATGTCTGACAACTGTGACAGTACACAAGGACATATACATGATATTTATTTAACGCCTAAAACAACTTCCGTTTGTGTATACACTATATGTCTGATAACTGTGGATTGAGAGCTTTCGAAACTATTGTATAAATATATTTTCTTTTAAAAGAAGAGACAGCAGTTTTATTGCGAATTTTTTCCTCGCTTAAAGAAACTAATCCTTTTTGATCATTTATACATCGTGTATAAAATAGTCTTGTATTGTCTGTTTATGTGTGTGTTTGTGTGTGTTTGTGAGTGTGCTCTAACTAAATTAAAAAAAAAGCGTATTTCTGTTTTAGTAATTAAGGGTTTTAGAAAGAGGTTCAGAAAAAAAAATCAAAATAGTAATTGATGGTAATGCTATTTGTGTATTTCAACGAGCGTACTACTGCGTACATAAATAAAGTCCCATTCGTTTCGTGTGTTTTCAAGGGGTCGGGTTGACACAATGAAATCCTTGCACTGAAGTGTTGATATCATATTGCTTTCATAAGAATAAAAAAAATACAATTTACTTCATACTTTTGCTTGTTTTCAGACTTTTCGACTGGCCCTTTTAACATTCAAACTCGAACGGTTGCAGTTTGACATATGATATACATTAATACTTAGAGTTTGACATATGATATACATTAATACTAAGAGTTTGACATATGATATACATTAATACTTAGAGTTTGACATATGATATACATTAATACTTAGAGTTTGACATACGATATACATTAATACTTAGAGTATGACATATGATATTCATTAATACTTACTAGTGATGACTGGACACACACACTAAGGCCGATGTAACACACAGTATTGACGATTGGGCATACAACTCGATTTATTTTAAACCATATACTTGCAATGTCCAAGGGGACAGGTGGCCCTGCGGTGCAGAGCGCTCGACTATCGACCGGAGAGTCCTGGGTTCAAAACCTCAGTGAGAACCATGTTTTTTTTAAAGGTTCTGATGTAATTCCCCAAGTCCACCCAGCTTTAAATGGCTACCTGACTTTCATTCAGGGCAATAAAAGCGGTTGCTAACTACACAATCCCTTATATTCGCCGAGGTTACTGAAACAGAAGCATTCTATACTTCATCTGCCCCGATGAGCCCTCAGGGACTTAAGGGGACTTTATTTGAATCATGGCTTACATATATATATGTAAACATTTCTTTTTAAACTATATTTTTACACTCATTTAATCATGGCTTAATATAAATATGTAGTAAAAATTTCTTTTAAACTACGTTTAAAAGTAGGGTTTACTTAGAAATTTTTCATTTGCCTTGTCATAAAGATCGGAGTCCCGAAATTTTCCAATGCGACCCGAGCCTCGGACGACCTAAATCCGTCTATTTTTTTTTTTTTTACATCAAGTGGTGTTTGTTTACGAGAAATGAGAACAACAGACAACAATGTCCCGCGACTTTTGATATTTCACAGATTGCATCGATTTGACATTCTAACGTTTCATCCCTATGAGAAACATAAACTATGCATGGCAAATAAATAGGTCAGCGTTTCATCAACACCGGTTGACATTTTGTTCACGTTACACGAAAGCCCATTGTTTTACTGTCTACCCTCCTGAAATATGCATGGAACAAATGTTAATGTCTGAAATATACAGAGACATGCTGATGAGAGGATTAAAAGACAACGCTTTACCATTTATAAATAAAAACAAGATATTCAAATACCAGCATGTCGAAGTATTTCGAAGCAGTCACCCGTGATTAGTTGAATCTATCCTTGGAGAATGTGACAGAAACATCCCACTGAAGTTTATCCTGACAATCTCATCGGAATAAATTATCATCAAAAGACAACAACAAAAACGTAAGCCACTAACTAACTGTATTCGTGTCACTCTGTGTGTCAAACTCAATACCTCAACTGACTACTACTGCATTGTTATCGATGGTTTTAACATACGTCTCCCGTGGTGCCTTCTTAGCTATTGTCCTCTTTTAACTCTTATGGAATCGAACCAAGGCTTAGTCCCAAAGTGCTCGTGAGTGAGTGTCTCGTAAATGTTGGTGACTGCCATAACGCCCTATGTCCAGCGGGCTATCCCACGTCCAACGTGGACTTCTCCAGACATGGACACTCTTACAGCCAGTGGTCAGCCGTTTGTCTCTTAGAACCTATAATTAAAAAAATGTGAAGGTTTATGCAGTGCCCTTATTTCACCCCCACCCCCCTCCTCCCATAGCCGATAGTGCAATGGCCATGGAAACACATAGGGAGACATATATAGGCGAATGTGTCTTGCTGGGAGTCGAACTCGTAACCCATAGCATTCAGGTCGTGTTGCAGCATGTAAATCCGGCTCGCTACCAAAGCGCCACCCATCCAACAAAAAAAAAAAAAACAACTGCCAACCCACCCTGAATAGGACACTTTTCAATTTTTGTAGTTGCCCTTCTTGCATCTTCACCATAAACGGGAGTGTAATGGCCATTGAGGCAACCCCTGGATACATGGATTGAACTTTCACTATGACCTGGAAAAAAAAAAAACCTCTTGGTTCTCACCTGAGATCGAACCCGGTACCCTCACGTCGAGCGCTCTACCATCCGACTATCCGACCATCCGTCCCACAAAAACCGTTCAATTTGTGGTCTCAATAATTGGACTTAAATAAAATCTCCATACTTGGTAGAAACATGGACTTAAATAAAATCTCCATACTTGGTAGACACATGGACTTAAATAAAATCTCCATACTTGGTACAAACATGAAAGAAAGATTGGTAGAATAATTTGATATCCTGAGTTTTTTAAAGACGGCTCAAGGCAATAATTATCTTTATTGGCGAAATGTTACTCTCGCTACGTTCCGGCTACTTAGAACACATCGTTGGGCACAACAAGTGACCACTCGCTCGGCCCCACTTTGTCCACCAATGTTACCGTCTCTGCCAAACACTTGCTCCCCCCGTCACACAGCTGGATCAACTCATCGACCGGTCATCGGTCAAGAGTTCTCATAGTGTCCAGCAAGTGATCATCCTGAAGGAGATGAGGGAGTGGCAGCTCGGGAGTTATTCAAACTTTGTTTGCGCCGTTTCGAAATGGGGTATTTCTTGTAGATGATTCGTTTCAAAGCTGTTATTGATTTTCCATTATTCCAAACTGACCACTGACCCACTCTGACCACATTTTATGCCACCCCCCTCATAAGATTGACTTTAATATTTCTTCATCTTATAAATGTTCCATTATATTTTTTAATGCCAGTGTACCCCCCCCCCCCCAGCGTTCTTTTAAATGTGTACCCGTGAGCGCGCACACAACTCGCCTATAGCTCACACATTTATTACAAAGTGAGTGATGTCCCAGTAAGGATGAGGTGAAATCTTTTATATCCTATTAGCCAATAACGGGACGGTTTTTGCGGTGCCCTTCTTTCATCTCCACCTAAGCCGATAGTGCAATGACCATGGAGGCACTACTGGAGACGTAGCGAGTACCTATGTCATGACCGGAAATATCCATCGATTTTCACCGAAGATCGAACCAGTGACCTCCAGGTCGACAGTCGAGAGCTTTACCGCTCGACCATCCGTTCCCTGTATTATTAGATGTTACAAGGTAGCGCACACGGGCTTTCATTAGTAGGTCTTTGTATGTTATGCTGTGCACAATGTATATGTTATGATGTGCACAATGTGTGTTCTCTTGCGCACAATGTGTGTTATGTTGCGCACATTGTATTTTTTATGTTGCGCTCAATCTATATGTTATGCTGTGCACAATGTATATGTTATGCTGCGCACACAAATGTTCCCTTCCAAAGATGCACGTCAGGGGGGGGGAAACAACTTTTCATACAACTCTGACCTACACAAATGCCTAAAATCTCACAGGAATCAAACTGACACAAAATGTATTCTTGTTTCGGTGACTCCAAAATGGATTTGTATAATCTGATGTCTATGTCATCACCGAGAAGGTCATCTCCTGAAGTAATTAACAGCTATTTGTCCACCCTTCTGTACCGTCCAACTTTCTTTGTTTATCAAACCACCGTCTGATTCAACAATTCTCCGTTTTCCGTGCTTGTTATCACACTGTCTGCCACAACAGTCCCAAAAACATCCTTTGTCTGTTATCACCCTGTATGTTATTCTCATCTCTCAACCCCCGTCCCTACCCCCTCCCTTTATTTTGTGTGTGAGTGTGTGTTTTTTCCCCCCCCCGGACAGAATGACGTCATCAATTTTCACCCTAAAAGAAAAACTTCATTCAACCCTCCAGATGACCTCGTTATTTCTCGGGGAAATCGCGTCCGGGTTGAGGGCGAGACGAGGACTCGCTAAGGGAGGAAATACCCGGAGTAAATCTCAGCCTCAATACTTTATTATTTCATTTTTTTTTACATTTCTCGACAGTTGTATTTTTTTTTTCTGCTTCCCCTTTTTTTTCACCCCTGATTTAGACACGTTCCTTTTGTTTCACTTTATAAATATCTTTTTTTTTTACGACAAGAACTAAAAAAAATAATAACAACTACAAAAATGATGTCCTTTCCTCTGCGTATTACTGGCAATAAATCTGTTACCCAGATGTTGATTTCTGGGAATATTTTATGTGCTGACACCGGGTGATTTCTGGGAATATTTTATGTGCTGACACCGGGTGATTTCTGGGAATATTTTATGTGCTGACACCGGATGAATTGATTTTCTCAGACACAGGCTCCGGAGATAGCGAAATGTGAATGAAATCAAAATCAATGGGCAGTCATCGCCAGTTGCACTTTCTGTGTGGCATCGGTGCTTACTTTTGTGGTCAGATTTTTTCTTCGTCTGGATCTCGTCTGGATTAGCTGTGTTTTGGTTCAGGATCACCTCATTTAGTAAAACTAAACAATAAAATTTTAAAATGAAAGCAATAGCAATAACAAGCAAAAACTGTGAAAACGTTTGAACAAGAATAATTAATTCTATCTATCTATCTATCTATCTATCTATCTATCTATCTATCTATCTATCTATCTATCTATCTATCTATCTATCTATCTATCTATCTATCTATCTATCTATCTATCTATCTATCTATCTATCTATCTATCTATCTATCTATCTATCTATCTATCTATCTATCTATCTATCTATCTATCTATCTATCTATCTATATCTATCTATCTATCTATCTATCTATCTATCTATCTATCTATCTATCTATCTATCTATCTATCTATCTATCTATCTATCTATCTATCTATCTATCTATCTATCTATCTATCTATCTATCTATCTATCTATCTATCTATCTATCTATCTATCTATCTATCTATCTATCTGTCTGTCTGTCTGTCTGTCTGTCTGTCTGTCTGTCTGTCTGTCTGTCTGTCTGTCTGTCTGTCTAATCTACCATATTTCTTATCTATCTTTCTACCTAATCGATATGTCTATCTAATCTATCTGTCTTCTCTGTCCTTTCTGTCTGTCGGTAGTGAGATGTGTGTATATATGTAGTGAAATGTATTTATGCTTTTCTGTATCTTAAGTAACGTGATGTAATAAAGTATGTATGTAATGTAATTTAATGTACGTTTGCACATTTCATTTGAATGTATCTATGTCATGTCGACATTCCCATCTTACTGACTTTCATTATAGCATGTCCATTCCTATTGTACGATGAAGAAATCACTTCTAACTTATAATACTGACTCACAGTAAACACACACACTCACACACACAAATATTCCGTTAGATTTCGCACTAGATGCGTCAATCACAAGGAACTAATTGTTTGCGAATGAGTTATAACGCGGTGTCTAGGACGTAACGTGTTAGATAGCGATAATCAATCAAGCGTGTCTGCTACTGCCTAACGGAGTGGTCGAAAGATAAACGCACGCAAGTTGTCTCCCTGTATCAATGTTTGACCCTCCCTTCCCTTCCCGCCCGCACGCCCCGCAGATCATGACATTTCAATCAGCTGGTCACGCCAGGTCAGACGTGTGAAACACTAATCAAACGTAAGCAGGCGTAGCTGACGTGGAAACACAAAAGGTAAAACAGTTGTAAAGCCATCACTGTCACCCTCACGCGACACAAAAGTGAATCAGTTCAACATTGTGAATCATTGTGATAAGTCGGTGATAACTGCATCACAGTCACACCCAGTCAAACAGATCCAGTCCGTTAAGGTAAAAAGCGGCTCAAATTCTCACAAATTTGCGTTTTAACAACTACTTCATCACTTTGAGAGAAAACACAGACTGCTTAGTAAATAATACACAGTCTCATCATGTTCATGGTATTTTTATACCCTCCCCCACCCAACCCCCAATCAAAGTAGTGGGACGGATGGCCGAGTGGTGTAGATACTTGACTATCAACCCGAGAGTCCTGGGTTCGATCCGAGGTAAAATTTTGTGTAAAGTCCCACAAGTCTACCCAGCTTTAAACCCCAGCTTTAAACGAGTGTCTGGCCGTAAGTTGGGGAAAGTAAAGGCGGCTGGGCGTTGTGCTAACCACAGAATCCCTTCCTATTCCATGGGTACAGAAACAGATGAATTCTACACTTTATCATCTCTTTAGGGTGTAAGGGAACTTAACAAAGCAAAACTGCAAGTATCACATGTTCAGTGTTTCCCTCTAACCACGGTGCCCTTGCGCTCAGTGTTTCCCTCTAACCACGGTGCCCTTGCGCTCAGTGTTTCCCTCTAACCACGGTGCCCTTGCGCTCACGTCCATAATAAAAAGAGCGCACACAAGTCTCATCCAATAGACCTACAAAGCTCAAATTTGCGCACAAATGTCTCTTTAAATTGACCCACATAACGTTACGTTGTTCGAACTGCACGCTGTTGGTTACGGGTTCAACTCCCATTGTGTCCAGTCACCTACCTGTGACTCCAGTGGTGCCTTTGTTGCCTTTACTCTCTTTGATATGTTGTGGATGTTCAACTGATACTTAAAAACTGTCTTAAAAGTGAATAATAAGATAAAGAGATACAAATCTTATCATACAGTGAATTATCGGAATATACTTGAGACTTAAAACATCTCATCCCATCAGGGACTGTACAAAAAAAAATTAACCACTAAGCTAATATAAGGAAAATAATGTAACTAACAGTGAATTACTAGAATTAAAAGAGTCCATTCCGGATCGCCTGACTCGTCTAAGCTAGACAATATTATATTTTTTTTTAAAGTCATTACATCAAGGCAGTGTGGTAGAGCGCTCGACTGGTAGCCGAAAGGTCTTGAGTTCGAATCCCGGTATTGGCTGAGAGTCAGATCCATGTTAATAATAACTTACCAATGGCTACCCGGCATTTGTTGGGGCAAGTAAAGTGGGATGGACATTGTTCTAGCCATAGTACATCAATTTTTTTTTACATCATGTCTATCATTTTACCTATTGGCACAACAAGCTCAAGAACTATTAATAATAGACTACAGTCTGTGTTTTATTGATCCGATAAAATTCGCAGTCGGTGTTCAACAATTAAACGCTAGACGTTTTTTTTTTTCGGCTTTACGAAACATTAAACCGACATTTTGTACCCGTCCACATTGCCAGATCACGTGACACATTCAAAGACCCAAAAAAAAAAGAAACCTGTCGATTTATGCAATGGTGTTTTTGTTTTTTATTGCACACTGCGGTGTGTTTAACTTGCGTTAAGTTTAACTAACGATGTACAATGGAATCGATAGAACAGGAAAAACAAAGGAATAGTTATTCTCTTTTTCCCATAGAAAAAAAAGTTTCAGGCACCCAGAACACGCTAGAAATTGATGATATCAACACATACGTTTAAATGAAGATATATTCTGTGTTGTATCGTCTTTACTTCCCCTAACTTAAGTCGGGTACCCATTCAAAGATTGGTGGACTTGTGGGAGCTCAACCAGCTTGAACTCCTTACGGAGCAAAGGGCCTCTGCAACCATTTTCCAGCGTGCTCTGTTTTTTGGGAGGCCTCAATCAATTCTCCCCAAGTCTGTTTGCAGATTTCATTTCCTGCTCGCAAGACCTTCTCCAAGTGGTCTTTGGGCGGCCGACCTTTCTCTGGCCTCGGGGGTGTTCCACTGCAGAGCCATTTTCGTGATGTCTTCTGGAGGCTTCCTTAGTGAGTGACCGATGGAGATGGATCGGCCACTCGGTTTTTACTAGGACCTGGAAATGTTTCCTTGAGTCTCCCCTAGGATCGAACCCAGGACTCTCAGATCGATAGTTGAGCATCTACACCACTCGTTCATCCGTCCCACGAAATTAAATTGTAATCTTTTTCCCGTTACTTTGTTTTTTTTTAAAAGCTATGTATTTAGATTAATATATTTATAACGACCCCATTGTGTAAGTATGAACAAATCACAGGTTTCCACAACGTATCGCCACCTGTCAGCATGCGGCACACATTAAAATTTCTCCCGATTGGACCACGCGACTACTTAAGGCCGGCCCTGGCACTGAAAATGGACGAAAGAACCTCATTTATTCTGGAACTAAAACCAAATCTGTTTTTTATTTTTTTTGCCCACTTCCGCCCGTTGTGTTTGACCTTATCTCACTGTCTCATCTCTCGTATGCACACACACATACAAACAAACACACACACACATACACACACTGAGCTGGACAAATGGGGAAATGGGTAGAGTTTCTGGTGGTGGTGGTGGTGGCGCGACGGTTTGGTGGTGGTTGGGGGGGGGGGAGGAGGAAGGGGGGAGGCGGAGAGAGAAACGGGTGCGAGACGGCAAAACCTTTCCATCCAGTCCACTTAACTGGACAGAGTCTATTGACTAGGGATTGGAGTACCGTCCGTGCCGACAGCAATCATACAAAATAATTGACACATTTCACAAGACCACCCTCTTTCCCAGTCGTAAGGTGAGTTACTGGTCCTTGTAACGTTGTCAGATTTATGGAAAAAAAAATTTACTTTCATCGAAAATAGTTTTTCTTTGCTCTAAATTTATTTTGGTTTCTTATTCCTCGCGCTTACTGGAGTAAGTGACTAATATTTTTGTTTGGTGCATGTAAATCCTATTAGATCTCTGTCAATTTAGGTTATATTTAGCCTGAGAAGCATTCAGCCAAAATAAGATAAAATAAAATAGTGCTATCGTGGACGGAGATAATCTGTCAATGTATTGATATATGGCTGGCCAGGATGGGGGTGTGACATGTCAATGTATTTACATAATAGCTTGCCTGTTTGACTTTTTGTTTTTCTAGATTCGGTTCCCCTTCTTGCCAGTTTGACTTTTTGTTTTACTAGATTTGGTTCCCCTTCTTGCACGGGTGTGGCCTCGTTTCTCCCCCCCCCCCCCCCCCCAAAAAAATGCGTGTGTATTGAGTGTCGAATTGACACCCGCAGTGGCAGACTGACCATTATGACAACTTGCCCAGTGACCATCGGGCCCTTTTAACATTAAATCAGTGCCGCCCTCCTCCCTCAAATCGATTTCATTGGTTAAAAAAAACAACAAATTAATTGCATTCAGATCCGTAGCACGCTGTTGTGGCGTCATTCAGATCCGTAGCACGCTGTTGTGGCGTTATTCAGATCCGTAGCACGCTGTTGTGGCGTCATTCAGATCCGTAGCACGCTGTTATTGGCGCCTCGTGCGAGTAACATTTTTTCGGCACCCTGCTCCCAATCTAAAAAGTTCAATAATTTTATTTATCAGCGCTCTTTCGGCGACTCTTTCGAGTTCGGCGCCCTGTGCGGTCTCAACACCCGCAGTACGCCACACTAACAGCGTCACAGACTGCTGGGCAACAGGATTGAACATCTTTCTAAAGTGTTTGTGTGTGTGTTTGTGTGTGTGTTTGTGTGTGTGTTTGTGTGTGTGTTTGTGTGTGTGTTTGTGTGTGTGTTTGTGTGTGTGTTTGTGTGTGTGTTTGTGTGTGTGTTGTCAGTTAACGTTAAACTAGGCGTGGTCAACTCGGGATATTATTCCTTTTAGTATATACCAAAGGTGGCCCAATATGACTCTTCGAAGAGTTCGGTAGAGCTCCAAGATGAGCCAGTTACACACACACACACACACACATATATACATATATTTACTAAAGTTTGATGAACTGATTATATTGTGGCTCTGGACAGTTTTTTTTTTACTATACAAGAAACATGAGTGTGGTACTCATGGCCACCCCTGGTCTACAGTAAAGTTCCCTTAAGTTCCAAAGGGCTCATCGGGGCAGATGAAGTGTAGAATTCATCTGTTTCAGTAAACTCGGCATATGAAGGGATTGTGTGGTTAGCACAACGCCTTTACTCCCCAACTTAAAGTCAGTTACCCATTTAAAGCTGCGTGGATTTGGGGACTTTCACCAGGACCTGAAAAGTCCCAAGGTTCTCACTGAGATTCGAACCCGAGACCCTCTGATCGACAGTCAAGCGCTCTACACCACTCGAACACCTGTCCCCTCCTGGTCTATAATTCCGGGTAATATTCCGGAAACGAAAGGGTGCCATGATAGCTTAAAGATTTTAATAATTTACAGCAAAATAAATTTAATCGAAACACATTGATCACATAATTGTACACGAAAACTGAACATTGAAACTTATCTCCATGTACAGGGTGTTTCATAAAGTACGGCAGTTTTTTTAAAAATCCAATCGGCGAATCTTCGCCGTTTTGCATGATCTGCTGGTTTCAGCTCTTGTGTCAACTGAATCTTGTAAGGGGGCATATGATCTTTTTTCACACTGTCTCGCACTACCGCAATGTTTTGTTGCGTTCGAACATTACGGTTTCGACCGGGCGATTTTCTGGTTGAAACTGACCCAGTTTCTTCGAATTTCTGTACCAACCTCGAAACTGTTGTTGCGGTCGGAGCATTGTCTAATCCAAAGATCGCGCGAAGTTTACGGACAGTCTCTGCGTAGCACTCCCTGTTTTTGTAATGAGTTTTCACAATAAGAATGCGTTGCTCGATACTGAATCGCTCCATGGCTACAAAATGGGAAAACGACATACGGAATGATAGATAACGAAAATGACAGGAACAGTGCTGAGAATCTTCAAACAAAAAAATGATAGGAACAGTGCTGAGAATCTTCAAACAAGAAAATGATAGGAACAGTGCTGAGAATCTTCAAACAAGAAAATGACAGGAACAGTGCTGAGAATCTTCAAACAAAAAAATGATAGGAACAGTGCTGAGAATCTTCAAACAAAAAAATGATAGGAACAGTGCTGAGAATCTTCAAACAAAAAAATGATAAGAACAGTGCTGAGAATCTTCAAACAAGAAAATGATAGGAACAGTGCTGAGAATCTTCAAACAAACAAATGATAGGAACAGTGCTGAGAATCTCCCTGCGTTTTGTCTGCCCCCTCCGCTTAATTGCTCTACTTAGTAAAATGTATTACCTGCCCCCCCCCCTGCTATTGCCTGGCCACTTGCTGTAGAATGCCTGGCCCCTGCTGTAGAATTTTCACTCACGCTACAAGGCTGTGTGCTAGCCACACACTCATTCAAAATGCCACGGTTATTGAATCAGATGAATTGAAGACCATCTGCCCCGATGATGCTTTAGGGACTTGTAAAAAACTTTAATTTTTACACTATCAAAAAATAGCATGAATGACGAAGCATTTTAGTTTTAGTCATTATTAGAGGACTTTTAAAAAAGCGATTCTCTTTCTGTTTTATTTTTATCTAGCGATGGCACTAATGGTTTTAAACCAATGAAAATGTTTGCTAGTTATCCTCTGTTCTTTTAAATGATGGATCCCTCACACCCAGTTATTTGAAAATTGACGACCAGTGATAAAACGTAATACAAATCTCCAATTTTAACTAGCAATTGTTAAATGCAAACAGTTTAATTGAAGGATGACAATTTGTTTAATTTGTTGGTTTAGTTCTTGTTTCAGAGTTGGCATTTGATTTTAAAAAAAAAGTCCCACGTCTATATGTCTTTTTCATAATTACCTTTTTTTTTTCTGGACCTTTGCATGTATAATTTATGTCAGCGGTCGGCAAGCCAGCGTCCGGAAATCAGTGTTCCTTAATAAATTTTTTTTCTGGCCCGCATAAGAACATGGAGAAAAAACAATCACGCTAAAACGATTAATGAATGTAAATTTATATTTGTGACGATTTAAAAAAAAAATAAGTTACATAAACGTAACTACATCCACGGTTGTAGCTACATCCGCAAATAAAATTAGTCCACAGGAATACGAATTAATAATTAAGTGGTCATTGCAAATAATCACGTGAATTTTGTGGACCGCGGCAGTAGCGCACATGGCGCCGAACTAGGAAGGGGTGCAGAAGTGCCCTATTAATGCTTTTGGTTTTTTTTTTTCAGATTGTGGAGGAACAAAATAAATATGTAACTCACACAAGACTCCACTATAGCTAGCTACTGGTCCAATGTAACTCACACAAGACGCCACTATAGCTAGCTACTGGTCTAATGTAACTCACACAAGACTCCACTATAGCTAGCTACTGGTCCAATGTAACTCACACAAGACCCATAACAGCTAGCTACTGGTCCAATGTAACTCACACAAGACTCCACTATAGCTAGCTACTGGTCTAATGTAACTCACACAAGACCCATAACAGCTAGCTACTGGTCTAATGTAACTCACATAAGACTCCACTATAGCTAGCTACTGGTCTAATGTAACTCACACAAGACCCATAACAGCTAGCTACTGGTCTAATGTAACTCACACAAGACTCCACTATAGCTAGCTACTGGTCTAATGTAACTCACACAAGACCCATAACAGCTAGCTACTGGTCTAATGTAACTCACATAAGACCCATAACAGCTAGCTACTGGTCTAATGTAACTCACACAAGACGCCACTATAGCTAGCTACTGGTCCAATGTAACTCACACAAGACGCCACAACAGCTAGCTACTGGTCTAATGTAACTTACACAAGACTCCACTATAGCTAGCTACTGGTCTAATGTAACTCACACAAGACGCCACAACAGCTAGCTACTGGTCTAATGTAAATCACACAGACTCCACTATAGCTAGCTGCTGGTCTGGTCTTCGCGGAATAAGACATGTCTTTATCTAATAGGAAGCAGACAGCTGTTCTACATCATTCAGTAAAAAATAAATTTTACGAACATGTTACGAACATGTTTCGCTGAGTGTCACAATGTGAACGTATTGAACGGTTCCCTTAGAATGCTAATCTAATGATACTAACTGTATAAACATACCGAATGATTAAACTTTGGTACTCACGGGCAGCATGATTAATGCTCCACTTTGGGTTAAACTACTGTGTTGAAGCCGCTAACGACAACACCAATAATGAAATATACATAATAAATGATCATGGGGGAAGGGTGGGTGGTGGTTCTACTACACTAGGGGCCTCGGGGCAAGTGACATTGTCGACCCACGCAGTTCGTTTGTTTTGTTAATGTGTACATTTGGTGAGTACTACATGCAGGACTCGATTTACTGTTGGGGATGCCGGGGAAAAATTATAGAAAATCCATTAAAAGTCAGTGACTATAAAGATTCAAACACAGCAACAATTATATGCAGTGGCGTACCTGGGCGGAAGGGGGGGGGGCGCGGTTGGTGCGGTCCGCACCGGGCGGCACTTTTTATTACTTTTTGGGGGGGGCGGCAAAAATGTATAGATTAAATAGAAATACCTAAATGAGAGGGCGGCAAAATCGTCTTCCGCCCTGGGCGGCCGATACCCACGCTACGCCGCTGATTATATGACGTACTCAGTAGTGTGCTATTCAGAAAAAAATCGTTAGCCTTATTGTAATGTACTTTTAATACAATGTGTCCACATAGACAATTCACAAGTTCAAGATTTCATTAGATATGTATACGAATAGACGAATTGGTGGAAATAATGAATAAATGAAAAGCGGGCATGGTCCCCCCTCCCCCCCCTTCCCACAATCCTCAGTAATAAACGTCTATATGGACATCACAAATGTATTTTTGTATGGAAACTAGAAATATACATTTTTATGGACAGGAATAAACTACTTCTTTATATGGACATCATCAATAGATACACTAAAGCCCCAATAAAGAATTGTCTGTTGTCAATGCTTAAAGTAGAGGCACCGTCTTGATTTGCTCCGTGTTGCATATATTGTCACAAGGGCAGTGGCGCAACTAGACCAAACTTTCAGGGGGTGGGGGAAGGGTAAAAAAATCACTTGTATTAAACATCATGAGATACAACTTACTTACATTACAAGCATGTGACTAATTTTGGTCTGATCTTTTAATTTTTTTTTATTTCGTGAGGCGGGGGGGGGGAGGGGGGCAAATGCCCCCCTCCTGTTGCGCCACTGCACAAGGGCACCCCAAGGGATGTTTTCTCCTGTGAAAGTACCCCCCCCCCCACACGCACACACACACCCCATAATATTATTAATAGAGCAATTAAAATTTTAATGAATCTAAAACAGTACAATTTGCTGTTACGTAAAAATATTATGCAGTAATATTTTTGTTTTAAGGCACAGACTTTAATATAACTAATATTTAAACTAATTATGACCATTTTCATGTACAAAGCAATCTATACTTTTAATTTTTTTTAGCGTTTTACTACAGCTTCGGATTGAACATAAACTCCGAAATTGCCATTCAAGACGCCATTGTAATGTACCATCTATTACGATACATCGTGGTAACAACTAACAAATCTTTTTTACATTTTTATCTGTCTAGATACTGTATGACCTGTGACTCGAACACTGAGGGTATATATTGACCCCACCACCCCACACACGCACATCTTCAAGACGAAGCTCTCAAGTGACGGCGGCGGCGGGCGCTACTGACCTCATTGGGTCCACATCATGGGAAGCAGCGCCAGCAGCGTCACCCCTCCATTATCGCCACAGGGACGCGTCTGGCAGGCCGGCGTGGTCGCGGCGCATGCGCAAAAGGACGGCAGATTTTTGGCGTCCTCGTCCTCGGGTAGCAGTCTTCGTCTACCATCCAGCTACCTACATACTGTTGACACTGCTGGCTCGCCACTGGACGCCCGCTGCTCGCAACAGACCTACAGAAGTACAGGTAAGTCAAAGTTCACCTCGCGATTTTTTTTATATAGATACATTTTATTCTTTTATTTTACACAAAAAATCAATAAGCTCCACTTTCAATATTCAGCCTATTATTGTGTTCGATTTATCGCCTTAAATTTCTAATTTGTTTTAAAATACTTTGAAAAATTCAAAAAAATGTATGCGTTGACTATCTGTCTGCCTGTCCGTCCTTCTGTCTCCCGATCTGTCTATCCTCTCCTTCTCACTGTGGTTACCTGTCCGTCATCTACCTATTGATTAATTTATTTCTCTTTCTATCCTTTGTGCATATTACACATTTATTTCTCTTTCTATACTTTTGTACATATTACACATTTATTTCTCTTTCTGTCCTTTTGTGCTTATTACACATGTATTTCTCTTTCTATCCTTTTGTGCATATTATACACGTATTTCTCTTTCTATCCTTTTGTGCATATTACACATTTATTTCTCTTTCTCATTTTTTTTCCTTTGTATCGATTGTCTATCAATTGATTGCACAATCTAATTATATACCTATTTTGATGTATATCTATTTATCTATCTATAAATATTTTTAACCATAAACCGGTCAATCTCTAATCTACTTATCTCTGTGTATCACTCTGTGTATCACTCTGTGTATCACTCTGTATATCACTCTGTATCCGCATCTGTAGTCTTTGCCTGCACATCTCAATTTATTACCATGTGTACATATGTTTTTATGTAGAGATGAGATATATGTAAAACATCTAAAAAATGTAAAACATCTAAAAATGTAAAATATGAAAAAAAAATGTTCGATGATGGCCTTTGCTCGCTTTTTTTTTTTTTACAGAAATGATTTTTTGTTGTTGTATAATTTACATTTTCTTTGAGACCACCATCTTTAGTCCATCACTTGTCTCAGCAATCGACATAACATAAACTGAACGTTAAATACAACTTACTGTCAGTTAGAAGAGGGGGGCCCTCGCAAGCATCCGTTGAATTGGGCCCCGAAATTTGTGAGGCCTTGAATCATGCTGATCATCCCAATTCACTAAACATTCATTACGTAACAGCATTATAACAATCATTAATAATAATAATAATAATAAAAAAAAAATCAAATATAAAAGAAATAATTCTAATATTCTTAGTCAAAATATAAAAAAAAAATATCCTTAGGCAAATTTCGTTGAGTTTGATTTATGACGTGAACTTCTTTCCCTGCCATGCAATCAATAACAAAAATAATCAAATTGTTACCCATAATAAATCACGTGATTTTGACTTGTTCTACGAATTAGACATTAGCTTAAAACACGTATATTTTTTTTTGGCTACACATTATTTTGTATGATTATGCAGTGTAAGATGAATGAACAACTTAATTCATTAGATGCAGGCACGCCGAGAGGGGGGGGCAGGCGGGGTCATTGCCAGGGGGCCCGCATCTGTAAGGGGGCCCGGCCGCCCAGACCATGTCAATTTTTTCACGACTCATTGTTTATTAAGGGGCCCGCAATGATGTCCTGCCCTGGGGCCCGTGTTGGCTCTCGGCGCCCCTGAGATGTAAATATTGTTTCGTTTTTTTTATAAAAAAAAAATCCTGTATGTAATTGGCCACGACCTTAAACGAAGAATATATTGTTCAGTTCAGTGTATCGGCAATCGTCTGCAACTTACTGGCTGTTAGGGGGAGCGAAATGTCAATAGGTTAGAACTAACTGATTGTAAAGAAGAGGCGGTGTTAGCAGCGTTCTGATTTTTTACAGTTATTATCATTACTGTGATACAGTGTTTATACGATTGCTCATTCAAGTAACACGATTGGCTACTAAAAATAGTAACACTTAACCCGGAAATGGCCTGAGCAGTTCAAGGGGGCTCTCACGGCCCCTCCCCCAGTGCTGATAATAATATTTTCAAAAGTTGATTGGCCAGCTGCAGTCCGGGCCCCCTACAACTCACCCTAAAACTCGCCGGGCCCCTGGGCATTCCCCCCCCTTTCCCCCCCCTCTCGGCGGCACTGCTCATACAACGGTGTCCGCTGGGGTTCCCCCCTTAGTTTCCAGACACTCCCCTGAGGCAGTCACAACAGAACCGTGGCCGTGACACTAAACTGATTAAATCTTAACTTAACAACGGTGCCATCCTAACACTGATACAGCTAGACTTAAACTTAACAGCACTTGGGGGGTAGCACTCTGTAGTAACAAAGTTACAAGCTTCCCCCCCTAGTCACACCCCACCCCCACACACACACCCACCAGTGTAAAAAAAAAACAAACAACCTTAGCACTTCGATTATATGAAAGTAAGTCAATGTGAGAAAAAGGGTGGATGACTGTGGAAAAATCTGGGGGGGGGGGGGGGGGGTTGAAGACTTTAATGCTGGAGAGAATGAGACGAAGAAAATGGTTTGAACAAAAAGGAAAAGGATTTGGAGGAGGAGGAGGGGCATTCTAATGGCTCCATTATGCCATCAACGCTTTTTTCTCAGAGATCAAAACAAAAACTTTTTCAAGTCATCGCGCGCGCGCGCGCGCGTGTGTGTGTGTGAGACAGACGTGATCGCGCATGCGCGGTACTGCCGCATAGGAGCGATTTATTATCTAATAATGTAACATACATTTGATAAAAAGAAAGATTGGGGTGTGGGGGGGGGGGGTTTGGGTAAAAATAAGCTAAGCACTGGTCATGCAATTTGTACTTAACTTTGTTTTCCCCGCTTATTGAATTGGATGACTAAAAACAGGCTGCAAAAGGAATTTTTTTTTAAATGTAACTTTAAAAAGATAACGCAGCAAGACTCTTTAATCTTACTGGGCAGATGAAAGGGGGGGGGTAATTAATTGATTCTCATACCATACAGGAAGGTATTACGTTAATCTTTTTTAACGGGGTGAGAGGCATTAGCTGATTCCTGTGGGAAAATGGAAGGTGGCACATTATATATAATCTTTGTTAAGACAGGGAGTCAGTACTTGTAAAAAAAGAGAAATTGGTCGTTACTTCTAACAGATATTGGTCGTTACTTCTAACAGATATTGGTCGTTGCTTCTAACATATATTGGTCGTAACTTCTAACAGATATTGGTCGTTGCTTCTAACAGATATTGGTCATTACTTCTAACAGATATTTGTCGTTACTACTAACAGATATTGGTCGTTACTTCTAGCAAACAGATATTGGTTACAACTTTGAACAGAAATTGGTAATTTCTTTTAATAGAAGTTGGTCAATAAATGAATCTGAAATGTGTCATTACTTCTATAGCAGAAATGGGTCATTACTTTTAACAGAAATGGGTCATTACTTCTAACAGAAATGTGTCATTACTTCTAACAGAAATGGGTCATTACTTCTAACAGAAATGTGTCACTACTCCTATAACAGAAATGGATCATTACTTCTAACAGAAATGTGTCATTACTTCTATAACAGAAATGGATCATTACTTCTAACAGAAATGGGTCATTACTTCTAACAGAAATGTGTCATTACTTCTATAACAGAAATGGGTCATTACTTATAAAATAGATTGGCCATCGCTTACATTTATTTACACAGATCTAAGAACAGACACAAAAAAAAAAACAACTCCATTAACAACACAACACTAAATGGACATCGATTTTGTATTTTTTATTCGTAATGTTTTAAAAGCACGACATGAGGATGGAGAGAAAGAAAGAAAGGAAGCTATCCTCACTCTGGTAATTTATTAATGGCTCTAAGTCAGGTACACAAATGTTATTTAGCTGGACGCTAATGGTCGGCCAACCCAGGCTATTTGGAGAGATCCATCGTGGCACGCTGAGACCCTGTCATGAAGAGACCGAGTGGCCTTTTGTTTGTTTTTTAATACGTCGATTGCCAGATTTTTTATTGGTTACAGAAAAAGTTTTGGCGAAATGTGGGAACTGACTCTTTATCAAATATATATTGTTTACTTATTTAACTAAAATATATGGAAGATTATATTATTTATTTCACCGAGCAAGGCGTAGAAAATAGGGTGGGGGGGGGGCTTTGAATTGACACCCCCCTGTCCTCCCATCTAATAAAAATAATAACGTAAGGGTTGTCCTCATTAAAAAAAAATTCGCCATCTTAATTTCTTGTCAAATTTATTTTGTTGTCCTAATTGGAAATTTAATGAACCGTCTAAACTCTTGATTCGTTTTTTGTTTGTCTGTTATTTTAAACTTAAAGATGATTTGTGTACGAATCAATCATTCAATGTACACACAACAATT